>CM064518.1:31298711-31301211 GCA_032716605.1 Paralithodes platypus | reverse complement strand
CGCCGGGATCCCATATTCTGTTAACAATTCCCAGACGACATTAATACCCTCCACTCTTTTCAAGCTACAGAACAATTAATTAAGGGGCTAGTGGCAGATTTTTTGGTCTATTAATTCATCTATTCATTTATTATTAGCTTCCTCGCTAGACCTCCATCAAGCTTAGACAAGCACCCCCTAGATCCCCCTTCAAGATAAATTTGTAAATTTTTCAGTAGAAAATTGTCACGGCCGAAGGCCGATTTCTCTTAAAATTACAGGCTCGTTATCCCTCGCCAGGTATAAATCGACACCTAAATAACACGAAAGGTCTTAAAATTGACAACGAAATGGGACGAAAAGTCTTAAAATCGCCAAACTAATGGGCCGAACGTTTTAAAATCTCAGAAGTAATGGGGCTCAACACGAGGGAGAAGAGGGACCAGACAAACGACCCATCTCCCCTTACGTTAGAGTCCTGATGTGATAATTAAAGCGCCTACGGTAATTTGACACTCCTGATCCGATTAACGCCACTCCCGTCTGCTGTAACTAGAGGCTCCGTAAGCTCATTATATCCGGATTTACACGAGGCCTATTTCCGGCAAGTTTTGATCCGCAATTTCATATTAGCAACCGGGTTAGACGACTTTGCACGGGTATTTTTTTTGTCTATGTGAGGGTATGGGTATAAGTAATGGTCGCTCATCTGTAAATCTAAAATGGCTTACTTAAGAACGGGAAAGGTGTGGGACATTCTATTTTTGTTGTTAATAGGTAATTGGCATGAAGGTAGATTATGTTAGGATGTAGAATAACAGTATATAATCTAAGTAATTAATTTCACTCCCAATTCCAAACATTTATCGATGAACTTAATGAAAGCATGTGTCAGATCAGAGTTGCCACAGAAAGTTGCAACAAACGGCATTCTTGTTATACCCTATTAACTCCCATCGCGACTGTGGATAGGTTTTCCATCTATATTGAGTACTTTGTGAAGGGGTTTATCGCAGCAAAACGTGGACCACATTTTCGTTTTACTCCGGTTTGCATTAAGCAAATTTATTCGGCTTAGGAAGAAGTTATTGGACGTAAAAGGGTTATAATCTAAGCCATTTAACCTTGTGAATCCCTCAGACCATTCCTAATAGTATTAACATATTTTAAGGATAATCATGCCCGTCTGTTGCGATTGGACGTTCTATAAGCTTATTAACTCGCGTCATGATAATGATTCCCAACTGTATTAGAGTGTTAGTACAGGTGAGAGAGAGAGTGAGAGAGAGAGAGAGAGAGAGAGAGAGAGAGAGAGAGAGAGGAGGTTTGAGAGATTGAGGTAGAAGAGTGTGGAGAGAGAGAGAGAGAGAGAGTAGAGGAGGAGAGAGAGAGATGAGAGATGGGGAGTTAGATGAGAGGATACAAAGGAGTACAAAGGAAATCATTAGCCAAACAACAGGTCCTAGTGACCCTTCTAGGTTTGCCTTTGTCCTTCCAAAACACTGATGGATCACATGTCCAAACAGTTGATTTTTTAGAGTGGGGTAAGGGGAACATTGGAAAGGGAACTACTGCTTTCCTGCCAACTAACGTGGCAGGAATTAGGAAGTTAGTAGAGGGACATATGGGGTTAGTAACTGAGGGGAGGAATACAGTTATTCATATTACAAACGCAGGTCAAGTCGCGGGTTTGATGCGACGATATTTTTGTCTAAGGCGGAATTTAAATGAATCTAACGGTGACTAGCAGTCTATAACGCACCCATCTCGGGGAAGCCCGTTCCCACAAGTTGACACCTCGATTGAAGAAGAAGAAATTCTTAGATTCGTGCGAGTTATAAGATTTACTTTCAATAATTTTGCTTACAACCGTTTCCCCCCGCGTGTAATTAGATTGGTTCCGATAGTGAAGTACTTACTTACAGTTCATATTGTCGAATGCCTTTGATGATTTTGAAACACTTGAATTAAGTCGCCTCTTAATCTGCGCTGGTTAAGGGAAATAGATTTAATTCTCTAAGAGGGAGAGAGAGAGAGAGAGAGAGAGTCCTGAGGAGATGAGAAGAGAGAGAGAGAGAGAGATAGAGAGAGAGAGAGCAAGAGAGAGAGAGGAGAGAAATAAAGCTAAGAAACAGTTTGCAACCCCATGTACGCTTATGCCTCACAATCGAACCACATTTCAGCAAATGGATAAAATAAAATGTTTTTTTTTTTTTTTTTCAGCAAATTTTGGATATCCTTTGCTTATATAGAGGAAAACCTAAATTTTAATGATAGTTACAATTAAACGCCCGTTCACATGCCCTCATGAATCCCTTTTATTTTTTTTTTCTTTATTCTGTCTGGCTAAAATGAGACGATTTTATGCAATTTAAGAAGGGCCGATTATATTAAGAGGGTTTATTGAGATTGTATTTACCCACGTGAGTAGAAGAAGCAGAATATAAACTAAATACAATCGTCTAAGGGTAACCAGAGTATGACGAATATTACGATGTTTTGTTTTTTAGTGGAATAACCA
>CM064518.1:31261731-31298611 GCA_032716605.1 Paralithodes platypus | reverse complement strand
ACTCTTGTCGGAACCAAAAACAATTAATTATTTAAAAAAACACTTCAAAAAACATGTCATTAATACAATAGCTGTCTACTAAAACGCTGTTGGGTTGTGATATATCACCCCCCAGAGGGGTTTTCGGGAATCCCGGTGGATTCAACATATATGCTTTCATGAATTTCATTGGAGGTGGTGTGATGGTTCGGGTGAAATTAATACCAAAACAGACTAAACCACAGAAACAATGGATTAAGCGTACTCCAGACAAAGGAAGACCAACAAAACCCGGATCCCACTTATTGTGTTAACAATTCCCAGACGGGACATTTAGTACCCTCCACTCTTTCAAGCTACAAGCAGAACAATTAATTAAGGGGGGCCTAGTGGCAGATTTTTTTTGGTCTATTAATTCTAAATCTATTCATTTATTATTAGCTTCATCGCTAGGGAACTCCATCAAGGCTGTTTTTGTTAGGGACAAAGGCACCCAATAAGATCCCCCCTTCAAGATGAAATTTTGTAAATTTTGCAGTAGAAAATTGTCACGGCCCGGAGAAGGCCGGATTCTCTTTAAAAATTTCAGGCCTCGTTTTATCCCTCGCCAGGTATAAATCGACACCTAAAACCCGGAAAGGCTCCTTTAATAATTGAACAAAAAACGAAAATGGGACGAAAAAAGTCTTAAAATAGCCAACAAACTTAAGGGTCACCGAACGTTTTAACAAATCTCAAAGAAGTAATGGGGGCTCAACACAGAGGAGAAGACGGGACCAGATCAAACTGACCACACCAATCTCACCCTACGTTAAGAGTCGGGATTGTGGATGATAATTTTTTTAAAGCGCCTACGGTTAATTAATTGACACTCACTGATCCGATTTAACGGCCACTCCCGTCTGCTTGTAACTAGGGAGGGCTGCAGTAAGGCTCATTATATCCGGATTTTACACGGAGGCCTATTTCCGGCAAGGGTTTTTATCCCGCCAATTTCATATTAGGGGGCAACAGGTGTTGGGTGTTTGGAGGACGCGGGGGACTTTGCACGGGTATTTTTTTTGTCTAATGTGAGGGTATGGGTATAAAAGTAATGGTCGCTCATTCTGTAAATCTAGAAAATGGCGCTTAAGAACGGGGGGAAAGGTGTGGGACATTCTATTTTTGTTGGTTAATAGGTAATGGCATGAAGGTTAGATTTATGTTAGGATGTAGATAGAAATAAACAGTATATAATCTAAGTAATTAATTTCACATCCCAACTTTACCAAACATTATCGAGGAACTTAATGAAAGCTGTGTCAGATCAGAGTTGCCACAGAAAGTTGCAACAAACGGCAAGTCTTGTTATTACCCTATTAACTCCCATCGCGGGAGCTGTGGATAGGTTTTCCATCTCTATTGAGTTACTTTGTGAAGGGGTTTATTCGCAGGCAAAAAACGTGGGGACCACATTTTCGTTTTACTCCGGTTTGCATTAAGCAAATTTATTCGGATTAGGAAGAAGTTATTGGACGTAAAAGGGTTATAATCTAAGCCCTCTTAAAACACTTTTGAATCCCTTCAGGGGACCATGTCCTAATAGTATTAACATATTTTAAGGATAATCATGCCCGTCTGTTGCGATTGGACGTTCTATAAGCTTATTAAAAACTCGGCCATCATGATAATGATTTCCAAACTGTATTAGAGTGTTAGTACAGGTGAAGAGAGAGGAGAGAGAGAGGAGAGAGGAAGAGGAAGAGAGAGAGAGAGAGAGGAGACGGGAGAGAGGAGGAGGAGGAATTGAGAGAGAGACGGACAGAGGAGAGAGTGATGGGAGGAGAGAGAGGAGAGAGAGGAGGCGAGAGAGAGTACCAAAGGAGTACAAAGGGAAAAAATCAAAGGGCAACAACAGGTCCAGTGGACCCTTTCTAGGTTGCTTTGTCCTCCAAAAAAAACACTGAGGGATCAAGTGTACAAACACCAGTGGTTAGAGTGGGTTTAAGGGCAACATTGGGAAAGGGAAACTACTGCCCACTGCCACTAACGTGGGCGGGACTAGGGGAAGTTTAGGTTAGGGGGGGACTTATGGGTTAGTAACTCTGGCGGGGAGGATATACAAGTATTCATTTACAAACCGCCCCCCAGTCAGTTCCGCGGGTTTGACTGCGGGAGTGATATTTGTCTAGGCGGAAATTTAAATTGAATCAACACAGGTGCTGCAGTCTATAACGGTCTCGGGGAAGCCCAGTTCAACCAAGTTGACAACTCGATTTGAAAAGAAAGAAAAGAACTTCTTAGATTGTCGTGCGAGTTAAAAAGACTTTACCAAAAATTTTGCAACCGTTTCCCCGGCGTGTAATTAGAATATGGTCCGATAGTTGGAAGTACTTACTACAGTGCATTATTGTTCGATTGCCTTTTTGATGATTTTGAACACTTGAATTAAGTCGGCCTCTTAATCTGGCGCTGGGTTAAAGAAACACAAAACAAAAAAAAAAAAAAATAGATTTAATTCACTAAGAGAGAGAGAGAGAGAGAGAGAGAGAGAGAGAGAGAGAGAGAGAGAGAGAGAGAGAGAGAGAGAGAGAGAGAAAGAGAGAGAGAGAGAAATAAAGATAAGAAACAGTTTGCAACATGTACGCTTTGCCTCACACGAACACATTTCAGCAAATGGATAAAATAAATGTTTTAGCAAATTTTGGATATCCTTTGCTTATATAGAGGAAAACTAAATTTAATGATAGTTACAATTAACCCCTTCAGCCCCATGATCCCTTTTTTTCTTTTATTCTGGCTAAAATGAGACGATTTTATGCAATTTAAGAAGGGCCGATTATATTAAGAGGATTTATTGAGATTGTATTAACCCACGTGAGTAGAAGCAGAATATAAACTAAATACAATCGTCTAAGGGTAACCAGAGTATGACGAATATTACGATGTTTTGTTTTTAAGTGGAATAACCAAAAGGAAATGTCAGAATGTTCTTGTGTAACTACGGTTTCAAGGTTATGGTAATGATACCTTGTAAAGTACCCCTTGTATAACTATCAACAATATTGCATTTCAAAGTTGTAAAGTTATAAATGTAATATAATCTATCTATCTATCTATCTGTCTCCAGGGTATCGAATCTTGTATATGAATAGTAGGATAATAGCCAGAGTCGTATACATTTAGGCGATTATTGCAAATTTTCGGATGTACCTACATCCATCTTCAGGCATGTATATCGATCCTAAAAGAAAGTAAAAACCTATATTTGTAAGAAATTGTAAAAATGTAGGATAATTTTATCCAATTCAATAATTCAAACTTATACAGAAATATGTTAGTCATATAAAGCCGTTTACTAACTCTAAGCATTTGTAACAAAAATAATACGAATTTGATCATACAAGTAATTCGTAGTAAAAAAAAATGTTTATTAGAAAACTTAAATGGGATGTCATTGGATCGATACTTCCGATCAAATTATATAACGGCTAAATAAAATTAATATTTTCGAACCTTATTAATAACTATATATTCACTAAGTGACTTACCATAACATATGAAATATAAATCCACACAAATCGCAACAGCGAGGCGATCAATTAATTACCTATATCGTAGTATATCTAATTCATTAAAAGATATTTTGAATGTAGTCATTGAACTGTTAAAAAACGAAGTTTTATAAAACTTACTGAACACGAGATATTTTATGACAATGATTATGCAAGAATATATATGTAAATAAGAAAGACAATATATTGAAACATTGCTATATGTAAAATATTTTACTATAACTAGAAATTGATAGTTTTATGAAACAACGATAATTAATATTAATAGACACAAATTCTCAGAGCACTTACATTGTTGACAGACCGCTTACCACTACGAGACTAACCAAAATACACAACCAAACACTATTTATACATTTTGCAGGAGTTACTAACTATTACCGGTATTTAAACCAAATGAGTGAAAACTTTGCACATGATTAAATGAAACAAAACCAACATTAAAGTCCTAACCCACTAATGATGAAAGACTACCGAAACAATGTGGACTATCTAAAATAAAATAAAAAATAAATAAATCAATAAACAAAATAAAAAATAGGAAAAGTGGGGATTGGGCCTGAATAAATAGATAGATATATAGAACTATAATTTATAATATTAACCTATGTATTTAATTCAGGTTATACTTATTGATATAATATCGCTCAGCAGTGAAAGCATCAGTCTTGTTCATGAACTTTGAAATTATTCAAAAATTTTACTCACCGATTGATGGGAAGCCAAGTATGCAAACCAGACAGAACTGAAAAACATAAATTAAATAGTTAATAATAATAATAATAATAATAATAATAATAATAATAATAATAATAATAGTTAGCAAAATTAATCAACATATGGAATAATGTTCACGTGTAGGTAGAATAATTATGTTTTTTTTTTTGTTTTTTTTTTTTTTTTTGCAATATTCGGGAATTGCGTATCGTCAACTTTTCGGTCAAGATTTTAAGGAGAGATGGGCCGGTTATTCTGGCCCCCTTGTTCCTTTAGCCCCATTGGTTATTAGATGTTAAGACTGTCGACCCATTAGTTTGGCGATTTTAAAACCTTACGCCCCATTTCGTTGTCAATATTAAGACCTTTCGTGCCATTTATGTGGAGATTTATTCATGGCGAGCGATAGCAAACCTGTAATTTTAAGAGTAACTGGCCTTCGGCCGGGAATTTTTTTTACAGAAAAATTAACAAATTTATCTTGAAGGGGGGTTTGGATTTTTTTTTTGTACAGGTAAATGGAGGTCTAGGGAGAAAACAAAAAATATATATACTGTAGCCTGTACTGTATGTATATATATATATATATATATATATATATATATATATATATATATATATATATATCGGTATATATATATATATAAATGAGCAAATAAACAAGCCCATCCCCCCTTAACGGCAATGTTACTGTGATCTTTTTCACTGGTATCGGAAACTAGCTGCATATAGTTTAATTAAAGTAACACCCTTCTTTCAAAAGTTTACCTCATAAGCTACCAACCCAGTATTGACAATAATAGTTGAGGGGCAAAATTTCGTGTGATACCAGCTTTAACCCCTTCTGTACCGGCGACGTCTTTTTAATTATATTCTAGCTATGTTTAGACGATTTTGTTCAGCTTAAGAAGGATCTGTGGTAGTATAAAGGGTTAAGTGAGTCAGTTCGAAGCCTGTTAATTGCTGGAGGCCCTTTATTAACTGAATACAATCGTCGAATAGTAGCAAGCATACAATACAAAGACGTTGCCGGTACAGAAGGGGTTAATCTGTAACTTGCGCCTTGTTATTACCATTATTATTATTAGTCATTATTATAATAAACTCATTGGCTCAAGCAAACAAGAGGGATAGTCATCTTTTGGGACAATAGTATTTCATTGCATTATTTCCAGCTTACGGTAAATTGCCATGTCTCAAGGGACTGGAGTTATCGCAGAGAGGCTCCACTCCTGACGTTATTCTTGATTTACAGTGTGCTGGCTTAATAATCCAATAGGGTTGATAGCCTCTGAAGTCCTATTTTAAGTAACTAATTAAGCCAGGTCTCCTATCTTAATTACTCAATTATTACGAAGATATTATTGTTAAGTATGTTTTTAAACACATGCTTTTGAAATTAATAAGACATGAAGGCATAGTAATTTCTTAGTGTTCCATTATGTATTGAGAAATCAGCTACTAAAGGATTGAATTTACCATCATCTTAATTAAGGGGGGTCACCAGCGTTTTTTTAACTTTTTCTCCTTTTCTCTCTTTCCCTGGCTTGTATCCAGTCGGCCCCATTCAGCCAACTGTTTTAAGACGTTTATCCCCATCCAAGTGTCGATTTCTTCCTGGCGAGCGATAGCGAGGCAGCATTGTATGGAGAAATCCGGCTTCGCCAGAGACAGTTTTCTATCGAAAAATGTACAAATTTAGTTTGCTGTCAAAATAAAAAAATATATATGCTGGCTCGCTACCGCTCGCCAAGAAAATATTGACACCTGGATGGGGGTAAACGTCTTAAAACAGTAGGCTGAATGTGACCGAATGGATACAAGAAAAAGAGAGAGGGAGAGAAAGAGAAAAAAAGCGAGGTGGGCTCCCTTAAATCCGACTATAGTGTCATACGACTGGACCATGTCGCTGTGTAAGGCTCGGTGGGGTTATGGTGTATTTTGGTGTGTGTATGGATATTTTGGTGTGTGTATGGATATTTTGGTGTGTGTATGGATATTTTGGTGTGTGTATGGATATTTTGGTGTGTGTATGGATATTTTGGTGGGGTTATGGTGTATTTTGGTGTGTGTATGGATATTTTGGTGTGTGTATGGATATTTTGGTGTGTGTATGGATATTTTGGTGTGTGTATGGATATTTTGGTGTGTGTATGGATATTTTGGTGTGTGTATGGATATTTTGGTGTGTGTATGGATATTTTGGTGTGTGTATGGATATTTTGGTGTGTGTATGGATATTTTGGTGGGGTTATGGTGTATTTTGGTGTGTGTATGGATATTTTGGTGTGTGTATGGATATTTTGGTGTGTGTATGGATATTTTGGTGTGTGTATGGATATTTATTGATTAAACTATAATTACGAACGAAAAGCAGGAGACTAAATTTGTTGATTATATTGAGATCTGGTAATTAAGTGGAATCCGAGAGAAGTACTAAATATACAGGAAATTAAAGTTGGCAAAGGATACGTATTAACCCCTTGAAGCTCTGATGCGTTTTAGCAGTATATTTTGGCTATCATTAGACGATTTTATGCAGCTTAGGAAGTATATGTGAGTGTTAAAAGGGTAAAGCATATCTCAATCAACCCCCCTGACTTCCATATACCCTTTCTAATCTGAATAAAATCGTCTAATAATTACCAGAAAACAAAATAGAAATGCGTATTGGAGCTTTAAAGGGTTAATGAACATATTATATATAATTATCAAGTAACTATGCTAGTTATATATATATGTTTTCTTCAGAACTTTGGTGACGATTTATAGAAAACACTAGAGCCGATTAAGAAATCTATAAACCAAAACATTTGCATGTGAGAAAAATAATGCGACCCACTGATTCACATGTGTTAACTTCAGTGCTCCCAACACCTGTTTGGTTCATTCATGTTCACAGGTGTTCGAATTGGAGCAGTAAACTAGCATATGTGCATCATCTAAGGCACTGAAGGTATATGCAGTATCCAACACATTCAGATTTAAATGCAAATTCCAACGCACCAGTTTCATTTATGTTTAAAGGGGGTCACCGTTTTTTTTTTTTATCTATCTCTCCTTTTCTCTCTTTCCCTGGCTTGTATCCATTCGGCCCCATTCAGCCAACTGTTTCAAGACGTTTATCCCCATACAGGTGTTGAATCCTTCCTGGCGAGCGATAGCGAGCCAGCATTGTATGGAGAAATCCGGCTTCGCCGGAGAAATTTTTCTATCGAAAAATGTACAAATTTAGCTTGCTGTCAAACCAAAAATATATGTATGCCGGCTCGCTACCGCTCGCCAGGAAAATTTTGACACATGGATGGGGGTAAACGTCTTAAAACAGTAGGCTGAATGGGGCCGAATGGATACAAGCCAAAGAGAGAGGGAGAGAAAGATAAAACAAGCGAAGTGGGCTCTCTTAAAACATCAAGTGTTAAATGCAAATACCAACGCCCCAGTAACAGAATGAAGAATAATGGCCCATTCCTTCGAGGTAATATTGTACCGTGATAGCATGTATTATATTTTTGAAGCTCTCTGTAGGGGTTGAAGGAGTTTTTTTCCCACAATCATAAATGTTGAGCTTTTTTATTAGAGATAGATTATGACTCCCGTTATAGCTGATGATATAATGCAAATGTATCTAAATTAAATATTCCAATTAGAATTAAAAAAATGCAATCAATAGAGCTTGGGGGTATGTATTACCATTATTTCAAATTTCAGGGAATTTTAATCTTCAAAATTAAAGTAAAGCAATAAGAGAATGTAAAGCATGACTATTAATTGAATATATGTAGTTTCTTAAACACCTCTGTACATAATATAGTTTATTATGTAATGCAAATAATACTCTTATTTAATATGACCATTCAATAATTTTGATATACATTTCGACCCGATAAGGCATTCATTATCACCCAGGTCTGCGAACTACTTTGGTCCTAGTGTTCAATGGCGTGGAGGCAGATGCTTAGGAGGAGTAGTGCATCAAAGGATGCACAGACAACACAACGCAGCGAAACAACCTACTTTGCAATTGTAGCAGAAAGCAAGCAGGTTCACGTTGTTAATTTTGTCTCTGCAGAAAACTTTGGTCTTGGTGTTCAATATCGTGGAGGCAGCCATTTAGCCAAAGTAGTGTCACAAGTTCCGGAGATGACAAAACTAAATTCAGCAAAACACCACCCTATTCCTAGCGGAATCAGGAAAATAATGCAATATAAATAATGTCATCGTATACTGAAGGGGTTATGCAGTTTTCCAATAAGTGCAATGTGATTGATGTACAGTATATCTGGTAAGTGATATTGATTCAACTCCGTATATCAACAGCTACAGAGACTAAATTTGTTTTCGTTTTTCAAGGCTGAAGATGCATTGTTGGATCTCAAGTGACATGGACACTTGATGGAACCTATCTATCTGCATAGCAACATTCTGCTTAGTACTGTATCTTGAAAACAATACAGTAACAGATTAAAATTGCTTTATCCACTGCCCTATCCACTACCCACCTCTCATGATCACCAAGAAGAAGAAGATGAAGAAGAAGGAAAAGTAAACGCCAAAGCACAAATTCAACCGCTCATAATCCTCCATTTCTCATGCAGGCAAAATAATGGAGGTCAACATCACTTTTATGGCTTGGTAAATCACAATATTATATAAATATTTAGTTTTCCTATGTTAGAACTCTACCTCTGGATATATCCTTATAGACTGAAGATTCAATCGCACAGAACAATGAAGCCAGGAAATCTTACTCCAGATTGCGAGTGAACCAGCGAGACAGGTGAATGTTGTAACCGGCTCGTTCGTAGTCTTACTATCACAAACCTGAGGCCCTGGTTGTCTATCATTGGACCGTTGTAGCTCCGGCACCTCGAAGTCCCATCATCAATCTCTATAGTCTATTCGCTGTAAGTAGGCGAGAAATCATGACCCTTATCCTCTGTAACTCAAAAAGGGCTAGAGAAAATTTACTGCAAATTTAAACTTCTATTCCTTGACTGACTCTTTCCAAATGGTAAAAATATTAGCTCGATTACTCTAGTCGTTTTTGAGTTACAGAGGTTAGAGGTAATGATTTCTCGCCTACTTACAGCGAATAGACAATAGCTGTATCATCCTCGTTGTCTCATCTCGTAACATTGGACACCTCTCTCGCTCAAACACCTCATATCATGCTTATCAATCATTAGGCACTGCTCACAATCGCATATTTTGAAAATGGAAATATTCATACAATGCTAATGTATATTGGAAACAGTTAGGGTATTTTTTATAGCGCGTCGGTGGGCTTTGTGGTAATGAACTTCAATTAAGTACAGCACAAATTCAATCTCAATAATATCTTTCCATTAACACATCGGAATTTGCACCTGGGACTTCAAGATTACTAGTCCAGTAGCATGACCACTCCTCCACACCTAACCTATACATGAAGCATGTAGTAAGACAGAGGCAAACGTTTTGATATTTTTTGGTAATATTTATCGGTTATACAATACAGTCGATCGTTGTATTCATTGCTGTTAGTGTTATGTAGAATTGGAACAAAATTGACCCTTAAAATCACATCACGCCATTGCTTATTGAGATGCCGAAATCAAATTAATTTTGAATACTACTACTACTAACAATAATAATACTAAATAATAAAAATAAAAATAATCAAGAAAAAACTTTCCAACGTACAATTGAACGTTACTAAGATAACGAACCCCTTATAGCAAAACTCTCTCTCTCTCTCTCTCTCTCTCTCTCTCTCTCTCTCTCTCTCTCTCTCTCTCTCTCTCTCTCACACACACACACACACACACACACACAAAATAGTCAATTCAACTTGAGACAAATATTGTACTCACTATTGACATTCCATCAGGGAATGGAAAGAAAACAAACTCCAGACGCTCCAATAATGTTTTTCCCCCAACAAAGAGGACAGACTGAACCACTTAACCTCTGTTTACTTCTTAGAACATTACGTATGCCCACTTCTCCACCATGTCAATAATATACGTAACCATCTTTAAGTCAAGGAAGACGAATTGTGTTCTTAGTTTACTTCCTAGGCCATATTAAATGTTCTCCAAATTGCATTCAATCTCTTAAAACAAAAAAAATGGCCTACCTTTAAACTAAATTTGCATAATATTGCAGTAGAAAAATGCCCCGGGTTTCTCCTCAGTTGCAGGCACCTTATCATTCGCCCAGAAAAAATGGCGAAACGTCTTGCAAACGCCAAGTTAACGGAGCGAAATACAGTTGTCCCAAATAATACTACACATCAACTTATTAGGGTTAGTCGTCGCTATATACCTCTCCCGAACATTCTGCTTGTCTGTATGTGCCCACCTCTCTCCGCTAAGCCAAACACTACACTAACTATCTGCTGATGTCTCCAGGGTTTAATGGGGTGTCTTTGTCCAATTATTATTGATGGGTTTGAATGTTTTGCCCGTCATTTATTTTTGTTTACTCTTAGGCCAAAATATACACCTCTCCAAGTTTGAAACAAAAAATATATAAAATAAATAAATAAAGAAATACAAATATAAACACCCACCCGACCTGCCTTCAAGCAAAATATTTACATTTTCGGTAGAAAAATGGCCTGGTCAAAGACGAGTTTCTTCTCCACTGTGAGACACCTATAAGGGGCGTTTTGCCCCTTCTAATCATCAAATTAATGGGCCAAACGTCTTAAAATTCACCATATAATGGGATGAAATAAAGATTATTAAAAAAATACCCACCCTGGGATTAGATAGTGCTAACTTTCGCTATATATCTCTCCCAACAAGTAGCCTATTAAAGACTATTAGGTAAGGTGTTCCTTGTTTTCCTATGCATAGCACAAAGTGTGTCTGTCTACCCTCCTTTCCGCAAAACCAACACTACACGTAACCATCTTCAAGTCAAGCTTTTACTCGGGATGGTATAACTCCTAGCATCTGATGTAATTATATGACAATACGTCCAATAAACACTTCTTACCCTACAATGCCTTTAAGTAAAAAGGTATTGGGGCATGGATTATCCTATTTCGGATTTAGGTTCTTTATCAGACTTCAAGGATGCTGGTGAATGGTGATGGCATTAAAATGTACTCCTATTGTGGCTTAATATGGTGTGTGTGTGTGTGTGTGTGTGTACTATCCCAGAGCCCCCGAGCAAAAATAGCGGTTGTATCGAGATGGTAGCCCCTCACTCTCTGTCAGACGCTTCAAGGGTTGGATACGCCAGGAGTCTCTGCAAGGAGTCAAATCCTATCTCCATTATCCTAATATTAGTTATCTTTCTAGCAAATATATATATATATATATTCTCTATCTCTTCGAGTAGGAGGATTATACAAGGGGAGAAGGATTCCTAGACTCCTGCCCTAAACAAAAGTACTTGACCCACACGAACAAGACAACTAATTCAAGTATTTTGTCAGTAGTATTGATACGTATTTTATGTCATAGATTAGTAGAGGAATGTAAAGGTAAAGTTGTGGAGGAAGGACAACACTTTTGAGCGTGACTGTACGCCATGAGTCCATACAGGCTGTCACTTAAAGAGAAGGTAGAGACACACATACAAACAACCGCCACATCCTTCACCAAAGTCAACAAACAGTACCTAGAGGGGGGAGGAGGAGGAGGAAGATGATAAGGAAGTGAGGAAGGAAAGGAGGAGGAGAAGGGGCGATCGCTAGCCGAGTGGATACCGTTGTACAAAGTACAAAGGAAATCAAGCAACAACAGATCTAGTGACCCTTCTAGGTTGCTTGTCCTCCAAAACACTGAGGATCAAGTGTCCAAACAGTGGTTTAGAGTGGGTAAGGGAACATTGGAAAGGGAATTACTGCCCTGGAACTAATGTCCGTGGCAGGATTAGGAAGTTAGTAGGGGACAGATGGGTTAGTAACTGAGGGGGGAATAAAATAAAGTTATTAATTTACAAACGCAGTCAGTCGCGGGTTTGAAGCGAGATATTTGTCTAGGCGGAGTTTAAATTAATCAACGGTGATGCAGTCTATAACGTTTCGGGGAAGCCCATTCCACAAGTTGACAACTCGATTGAAGAAGAAATTCTTAGATTCGTGTGAGTTAAAAGATTTACCAATAATTTTGCAACCGTTTCCCCTAGATTGGTCGATAGTGAAGTACTTACTACAGTTCATATTGTCGATGCCTTTGATGATTTTGAACACTTGAATTAAGTCACTTCTTAATCTGCGCTGGGTTAAAGGAAATAGATTTAATTCTCTAAGACGCTCTTCGTATGGTTTGTTCTTTAGGCTAGGTATCATTTTGGTAACTCTACGTTGAACTCGTTCTAGCTTGTTTATATCTTTTTGGTAATAAGGGCACCAGGATTGAACGCAGTATTCCAGAAGAGGGCGGACTAAGGAATTGTAAAGGGTTAGGATAACTTCTTTGGATTTATGCTCAAATGACCTGCCTATAAAGCCAATTATTTTGTTTGCCTTCTTAACAACTTCTGAACATTGTTGACTCGGTTTTAGGTTACTCGATATTGTTACTCCCAGATTGGTTTCTCTGTTTACATTCTTAAGCTGAGTGCCATTCATCAAATAGTTTGCTTTCTCATTTAGGTATCCGATATGTAGTACTTTACATTTATCCCATTGAAACTCATTTGCCAAATTTGGGCCCAACATGACAATTTATCTAGATTGTGTTGCATATCGTCAACTTGTTCTTTTGAGAGTACGCTATTTGCAATTTTTGTATCGTCAGCAAATTTTGAGATTGTACAGGTGAGGCCCTCATCTATGTCGTTGATGTAAATTAGAAAGAGAATTGTCTTTATATTAGCCCGGAGAAGGTCGGCCTTTCGTCTAGCGAGGGTTGAAATCCACTTTGGGGTCGGTCCCGCTTTGGGGTTGATGTCCTCATGTTAACTCCTAGTCCTCAACAACACATACAACCTAAACCATATACCACTGTTTTCTGTTTCTCCTGTACCTTGTTTCTGTCCAAATCCTGCGACAGATCCCACTAACCTTCAATACTTTCTTTTTGTTCTTCAGGAGGAGAACGTAAAGAAGAAGGAGAAAGAAAAGGGGAGGGAGATAAGGAGGAGAAAGAAGAGGTTGTGGGAGGTGGAAACTGACAATGAAGAAACCAAGTGAAGGAAAAGGAGGTGATAGCAAGGAGAAACAAACATTAGCAACAGTAGGGGACAGTCCTACGGAAGCTTATAGGTGAATACTAATAGTCAATTTAGCCAAATCTGGAACTTGATCACCAGCATAAGCTCCATAATACGGCTAGTTAAGGTCAGATATACTTATTGATATATCATATTAAAGTACAAATTTTGCGACCCGTTCGCCAGAAGCTTCGAGATTGATTCTCGCTAAGTGAAGGTATTTGACGCTCCTCCCATGACCCCCCAAAACCTTTGCTGCAGTAGAGGGCATTCGAGGTACACTCACATACCACAGTATCTAGCCCACTCATAAATATTCGTGAACTTCACTTATTTGTAATTGCAAAAGTATGTCTCTGGAAACGAACTTATGACTATAATTCTCTAAGCATCAAATACAAAACTATAATTACTATATATCGAAAAGCAAGTTTTGTCCAATAATCAATCCAGATAGATATTATTGCATTAGGAAAAACATAAGGGGTCCGCGAATTTTTATGAGTGGGCTAGCGACTATGGCATCCGAGTGTACGATACACCAATGTCATATTTACAATGTTAATATTAGCACCTGCTCAGCATCCATATGATTATCCTGGTTATGGACAACCACAGCCAGTTCAAAATTATATAAACATTCAACGCACAAATAACAAATTATATATAACAAGGGGAGCTCTTGCAAAAAGGTTTTATCCTCGACATTCACGAAGCAAAGGTGAAAGAGCCATGGTAAACAGTACTGACATGGGAACAATCAGTGCACAACAACTGTCTAGCTCACTGATGGACCACTCACTACTGTCAGCCATTCAGAGGAAGAGGGGAGGGGGTAGAAGAGATAAGAGGAGGAGGAGAAGGAGGGGGGAGGAGAGGACGTAGGAAGAGAAGGAAGAGGTGATGGAGATATAGATAGAAGGCTAAAGAAAAATATATTTATATCAAGAATGGAGAAAAATATAGAGAGGTGATGGGAAGAGGAGAAACGGGGTGTTTGAAAGAGGGAGAAAAGAGAGAAAAGAGGTAATATAAAGAGGAGGAAGAGATATAAGAGGTAATAGGAAGAGGAGGAAGACAGAAAAGGGGAAGGAAGAGAGAGAAGAGGTGGTAGGAAGAGTAAAGAGGTGGTAGGAAGAGGAGGAAGAGAGAGAAGAGGTGGTAGGAAGAGGAGGAAGAGAGAGAAGAGGTGGTAGGAAGAGAGAAGAGGTGATTGGAAGAGATAGAGAGAAGAGGTAATAGGAAGAGGAGGAAAAGAGAGAAGAGGGGAAGGAAGAGGAGGAAGAGAGAGAAGAGGGGAAGGAAGAGGAGGGACGAGGTGATAGTAAGAGAGAGAAGAGAGCGGAAGGAAGAACAGAGGTGATGGGAAGAAAGGGAAGAGAGAGAGAGGAGGCGAAAGGAAGATGAAAAACGAGGTGATAGGAAGATAGAGAAGAGGAGATATGTGGTGATAGGAAAAGAGAGAAGAGGGGGAAGGAAGAGGAGAGACAACGTGATAAGAGGAGAGAGAAGAGGCGAAAGAAAGTGGAGAAACGAGGTGATAGGAAGAGAGAGAGAGAGAGAGAGAGAAAAGGCGGAAGGAAGAACAAAGGAAATGAGAAGAGAGGGAAGAGATGAATAGGCAAAAGGAAGAAAAGCGACGAGGTGATAGGAAGAGAGAGCAGAGGAAGAGGGGAGATGATGGGGAGAAAGAGAAGAGGGGGACGGAAGAAGAGAGACGGGGTGATAGGAAGGAGGAAGAGAGAGAAGAGGCGGAAGGAAGAGAAGAGCAGAGGTGATGGGTAGAGAGAGAAGAGGCGGAAGGAAGAACATAGATGATAGGAACAGAGGGAAGAGATGAATAGGCAAAAGGAAGAAGAGCGAATAGGTGATAGGAAGAGAGAGAGAGAAGAGGGGGAAGGAAGAGCAGAGGTGATAGGAAGAGAGAGAGAAGAGACGGCAGGAAGAGCAGAGGTGATAGGAAGAGAGAGAAGAGGCGGAAGGAAGAGGGGAGAGGAGTACGAGGAGAGAGAGGTCGGAGGAGGAAGGGGGGACACTCATATAGGAGCTGGAAGGTAAACAGTACTGGCAGGGAGACAAACAAAACACAACAGTCCCGCTCACTGATGGACGTACCGCTACTGTTTGACTTTCAGACTAAGAGGAGGAGGAAGAAGAGAGCATGTGAAGAGGAGGAGAAGGTGGAAGAGGAAGGGGGAATATGGAGGAGGTGGGGATATATGGTAGAGAGTAAGAGGAGGAGGAAGAAGAGAGCATGTGAAGAGGAGGAGAAGGTGGAAGAGGAAGGAGGGATATGGAGGAGGTGGGGATATAGGGTGGAGAGTAAAAGAACATATGAAGAGGAGGAGAGGATGGAAGAGGAAGGAGGAATATGGAGGAGGTGAGGATATAGGGTAGAGAGTAAGAGGAGGAGGAAGAAGAGAGCATATGAAGAGGAGGAGATTGTGGAAGAGGTATGATGAGTATGGAAGAGGTGGAGATGTAGGGTAGAAAGTAAGAGGTGGAGGAAGAAGAGAGCATAGGAAGAGGAAGGGGTGATATGGAGGAGGTGGGGATAAAGGGTAGAGAGTAAGAGGAGATAACAAAAAGAGGGAAACGGGAACAGTCATACATAATATGGAAAGTAAACAGTACTGACAGAGGAACAAACAATACACAACAATCTCGCTCAATGAGGAGAAGGAAGAGGAAGAATTCATAAAATATAAAAGATTGGAATATAATAGATTAGGCAGGAGAGAGAGAGAGAGATAAAGAGAGAGAGAGAGAGAGAGAGAGAGAGAGAGAGAGAGAGAGAGAGAGAGAGAGAGAGAGAGAGAGAGAGAGAGAGAGAGAGAGAGAGAGAGAGAGAGAGAGAGAGAGACAGAGATAGAGAGAGGAGATGTAGAAGCTGGAAGGTAAACATTACTAACAGGGGTACAAACAATACTATACAACAGTACTGCTCACAGATGGCTGGACCGCTACTGTTTGACTTTTAGTGGAGGAGGAGGAAGAGAGAAAAGAGGTGATAGGAAGATGAGGAAGATGAAAGAGGAGGAGTAGGAGGAGGAGGAGGAGGGGACACTAATAAATGAGCTGGAAGACAAACAATACTGCCAGGGAAACAAAACAATTCACAATAGTCTCTCGCTCACTGATGGACGAACCGCTACTGTTCGACTTTCAGAGGAAGAGGAAGGAGGAAGAGAGCATGAGAAACGAAGGAGGAGGTGGGGGAGGAGGAAGGAGGAAGAAAGAGAAGAGGCGATAGGAAGAGGAGGAAGAATAGAGGGAGAGGATAGGGAGGAGGGACTTTCATGAAGCAGCTGCAAGGTAAACAGTACTGGCAGGGAGATAATATAATACAAAACAGTCTCACTCACTGATAGACGAAGCGTTACTGGTTGACTTGCAGAGAGAGGAGGAGGAAGAAGAGAGCATAAGGAGAGGAGGAGGATTTGAGGGAAGGCGGAGGAGGTGGTGGAGAAATAATAGAGGAAGAAGGGGACAGTCCTAACGAAATTGGAAAGTAAACAGAGATGTCAGAGGAACAACCAAGGCACACAAGTCACGATTGTTGAAAAGAGGAAGGGAAACAATAGGGAGAAATAATTCATACAAGCAAAGCAAGATATAAAGGAGGAAAAGAGGGTATAGCAAAAGGCAGAAGAGCAGGAGATGGAGAAGAAGTGGACAGTGAAACAGAAGATGAAAAGTAAACGGTACCGACAGGGAGACAAACACGGTACAACAGGCTCCCTGGCTAATGGACGAAGGGCTCCTCTCTCTGCCTGTCAGGACCTCATGTTAGTCTGTTCCATTGTACCCTAGCAAATTAGGAATGCATATGACTGAAAAGCTGATATATAGAGAAGGGGGAAGAGCAAGAAGAATAGGAGACAGTGATATGGGGAGAAACAGAGTAATAGGTGATGGGAAACGAGGAATCTCCCACAGGGAGACAAGCAATACACAACAGATTCGGTAACTGATGGACATATTGACGACAGTGGGAGGAGGAGGATAAAGAGATATTAAATGGAAAAGGAAAACAAGTATTAGAAGGAGGAGCAGGAGAGTGAAGGAGGAGGAAAACATTAGGCGATAGCAGGAGGAGAAAGAAGAGGTGATAAAAAGATCCGAAAGAAGGGGATAGAAAAAGGGAGAGGAGGAGGGGAGATCCACATAGAAGGTACAGTAGAAGGTAATCAGTACTGACAAGCAGACAAACAAGAATCAAAACAATGGAAACAAACTAAAAGCAGAGGTGATAGTTAAAAAAAGAGGAGGGAGAAGAGCCATATGGAAGCTGAAAGGGAGACAAACAAGACACTCACGAATAGGGAGAGGGCGGAGGAAATGATGAGGTGTTGGCAGGAGAAGAAAGACGAAGTGATATCATGAGTCAAAGGAAAAAGAGGGATATAAGAAGGGAAACGAAGAACAGTTAAGGGGGCCCACCGTCTTTTTTTATGTTTCTCTCCTTTTCTCTCCTTTTCTCTTTCCCTAGATTGTATCCATTCGTCCCCATTCAGCCAACTGTTTTAAGACGTTTATCCCCATCCAGGTGTCGATTTCTTCCTGGCGAGCGATAGCGAGCCAGCATTGTATGGAGAAATCCGGCTTCGCCGGAGACATTTTTCTATGAATTTTTTTACAAATTTAGCTTGCTGTCAAAACAAAATATATATATGCTGGCTCGCTACCGCTCGCCAAGAAAACATTGACACCTGGATGGGGGTAAACGTCTTATAACAGTAGGATGAATGAGGCCGAATGGATACAAGCCAAGGAGAGAGGGAGAGAAAGAGAAAAAAAGAGAGGTGGGCTAACTTAATAGGCAGGAGAAGAGGAGAAGTGAAAGCCATATCGAAGCTGGCAGGCAAACAGTACTGACATGAGACAAACAAGGCACAACAACAGTCTAGACACTGGCTGATGGTCGAAGCGCTATTCTCTGTCATTCAGGGGTCCGTTCTATTGTATTCACGCACAACTGGAATATATGATCCGTATGTTATTGTTATATGTATTATATACTAACCCGGTACCAAAATAGCTTAAACAGATTCACCTTATACGTATATCTTGCTTTAGCAGTATATACTATAATCTTAGAAATTATTAAATATATGGCCACTGTTCAAGCAGTCAAAAGTAAATACTGTTTGTTTTAGTAATTAGAAAGCCGTTAAGGGGGGGATTATTATTATATTGTGGTATTTTCATGTTTGTATTATTGTATATATACTTGTAGTCTGTTCCCTAGACCTCTATCAAGTTTAATCTACATATTTCGGAAGAAAGATATTCCGGCTTTAAGGCCGGTTCCTATTAAATCACAGGCTCGCTATTGCTAACTAGGAAACATTGACAACTAAATGGCACGCAAGGTCTTAATATTAACAAAGAAATGGGGGCAAAAGGTCTTAAAATCACCGAAATAATGGGGCAAACGTCTTAAAATCTCATAATAAATGGAACTAAACATGAGGGAGAAGGGGGTCCAGAGAATACGTAAACCTCCCCTTAACTATAAAGATAGTAAGCTCTTGTGTGATACCCCGTTGATATCGTACTTCTTGATGTTATTGCGGTAGTGGTGTTGTTGGTAAGGTTATTAGTCTGTGTTGTGGGGTAAAGTAGGGCAAGCTGGATGTAGGGTAAACACACACACACACACTCACAAACACAGCCCGTAGCCTAGTAGGTAGAGCTCTCGTCTCACACACGAGGGGTCGGGGGTTCAATCCCCGGCCGGGCGGAGACAAATTGGGCTTGTCTCCTTTCATGTGTTAGCCTCAGTTCACCTAGCTGTAAATAGGTACCTGGAATAAGTGGACGACGTTGTGACGTCCCATCTGGGGTTGGCAAAAATGGTACAAGGCGAGATGGGTATCATATGGTTCACCTAAGCTGATGGCTACCTAAGCCTTCGGGCGAGACGGTACCGTCTATAGTGAGAATGGTACCATACAGATCCACCCTAAGCCTTCGTTTCCGATGTCGCCAATTGGCTAAAAATACAGACTACACACACATCCACAGCCATTCCAACGATACATATAACACCTACACATATAGGAGGCGGGAAATAACGAGCATGCTCACTCCCGCAATACAACTAGAGTAAGAACTAGAGTAAGTACACACACAAACACACGCACACACACACACTCTTTCTCTCTCTCTCATAATGACAAATCCACAAACCCTTCTACACACAGATTACGGTAGTGGTGTTGTTGGTAAGGTTATTAGTCTCAGTTGTGGAGTAAAGTAGGGCAAGCGTGATTAATGGTATAACACACGCACACACACACGCACACACACACACGCACAAACACAGTTACTCACTCACTCTCTCTCTCTCTCTCTCTCTCAAATATAGTACTAATCTCTCTCACACACACACACATTAGCAATCACAGACTGCGGTGGTGGTGTTTGTAAGGATGTTAGGTTGGGGGGTAAAGTAAAATAGGTTGAGCTGGATTAACCCCTTCAGTACGATGACACCTTGTTTACCATTTGTTTTGGCTAATACTAGACGATTTGATGCAGTTAACCCTTTGAGTACCAGCGACGTGTTATATTTTATTCTAGCTATATTTATATGATATTTTGCAGCTTAGGAAGGATCTGTGGCAGTTAAAAGGGTTGGTTGAGATAGTTTGAAGTCTCATTTTTGCTAGAGGTACTTCCTAAGCTGAATAAAATCGTATCTTAGTTGCCAGAATATGATGAAAAGGATGTCCCTGGTACTGAACGGGTTAAAGAAGGATCTATGATGATCCTATCGTTTCTTGATTCTGCAGTTACCCCTTTGTGTCCTAAAGGTAGATTATAAGCTAACAAATATTGTGCAGTGATAACCAGAATAAATGAAAATTACGTCATCGTGCTGAAAGGGTTAGAGAGGGACATTAACGACAACCGTATAATATTAATAAGTACAATAGCGATATTTACAAAAGTTCTCTCTCTCTCATCTACTAAACTTAAACACAAACACACACACACACACACACACACACACACACACACACATACACACACACACAGTCTCTCTCTTACACTTGCAGTACACATACACCCACTCTCTCACTCCCTCTCTTACAGTACATTGACACTAACACTCCCTCACCAACACAAACACACACATACAGTACCGGTATATAGTTACCGTCACATTAACACTGTGTTGACCCTTATCGTCTTCAGGAGTCCGGGTCTTAGGAGAGCACACCTTTACATCTTTAAGTGTTTGGCTTATGCTGCCTCTCGCGCTTCTAATGGATTACTTCTCTCACTTAAGCAGTTGACTTGTTTTGAAAACATCAAGAAGAAATTGTGAAAAGTATTGAGAATATACGGAGTAGCTGGCAAGTTGCTGAAAGTGATGACGAGCATGTATGAGGGAGCAAAGAGGGCATTACGTGTGGAGAATGAACAGAGCGAATTCTTTGATCTGAATGCTGGGTTAAATCAAAGGCGTGTGATGTCCCCATGGTTGTTCAATATACTGTATATATGGATGGAGTCATGAAAGAAATACAAGGAAAAACAGTAGATGTTGGTGTACCGCTGATAAGGGAAAGAAATATGTGGAAGTTGCCTGTACTGCTGTTTGCTGACGATACAGTTCTGATGAGTGATAGGGAGTGGGAGTTGCAAGGTCAGGTAAATATGTAGTAGACCTCAACCAGTGTTAAATATACAAAGGCCAATTACGCTAGTATACATATCAAATACATAAACTAACCTAAGGGGAGATGGGTCGGTTTTCTGGACCCCCTTCTTCCTCATGTTTAGCCCCATTAGTTTTCAGATTTTACGACGTATGCCCCATTAGTTTGTCGATTTTAAGACCTTTTGCCCCCTTTCTTTGTCAATATTAAGAACTTTCGTGCCCTTTAGGTGTCGATAATTTTCCTGGCGAGCGATAGCGAGCCTGTAATTCTGGAGGAACCGGCCTTTAGCCGTGAGTATATATTAATCTCGAAGGGGGATCTAATGGATGCTTTTTTAAGCTTGATGGAGGTCGATGGAGGAAACTAAAAATAAATGAATATATAAATAAATAGACACCCCAAAAAATAACCACTGTCTCCTTAACCTAACCTAGCCTAACCTAACAGTACTGGTTGAATTAGCACTGGTTGAGAGCTGTTGGTGGAAGTGGTCTAATGGTTGAGTCGTCCGGTCAGCTAGAGAGTCAACACCCTTCTGTAAACAAAAGGCTCGGGGGAAGTGCTCTCGTTTTCTGAGTTCCAGCCCGTTGGTTCTTTCACGACGTATACAGACTAATAACACATACCAAAGCCACTCCAACAGCTTCATCTCTCTCCAACACCTCTTTTCCCCTCTCTACACTCTTCAAAAAATAGGAAAGTAGAAAGTAGCTACGATTGGCCGTTGTAAATGCTTATCCCTCAATACCTTCACCTGACCTGACCTGACCGGAATATATACTGCAGTACCCGTTCCCAAGGCAATGCAGGAAGGGAATTATGGAAGCGAGATGACGCGGCTAGGGAACTGAAGTGTGAAGTGTCTATATATAAAACAAAGAAAACAGAAAAAAATCATCTTTCCCGATTTCTTTTTATTTGTAACAAGAGCTTGGAATGAATGAGTAGTAATGTTTTTCTTAATACAACCACAGGATAGCTAATCAAACTATCTTTATGTATAATGTATGTTGCAATTGAACGCATAATATAAGCAGAGCAGCAACATTTTAACCCCTTCAATACCGATGACGTCCTTTTCATTATATATTGGTAACTGTTGGACGATTTTATTCAGCTTAGGGAGGACGTCTACAAAATAAAAGGCCACATACTATCTCAATTAATCCTTGTAGCTACCATATTATATCCTTCCTAAGCTTCATAAAATCGTGTAAATGTAGCTGCAATCAAAGAAAAAAGAAATCGCCGGTACAGAAGGGGTTAAAATGTCTGCCTGTGCACTGATCAGTATACCACGCCCATACTAAAATTAAATAATCTGGGTCATATATGTAATTCTTGTCGCACAAATTAACACGTAACATAAACAGCGTGGCCAAATGTCAAAACATCTGTGTGTGCACCGCTTACTAAAACACGCAGCTGCTAAAATATAATAATTTTGGTTAAGGGGACGTTATATTAATACTTTATTCATTTTTGACGCAGAGGTTGCCAGATTAGCAATAAGAAATAGAGTTCTCTCACTCTTATAATTACCTCTCCAAAATTAGTGTTCTGCCCAAAGCTAACTCAAAAGACAACTGCAGAGGTTGAAGTAACTAAAGGTTTCTAAATACCCCTGATGGTAACAAAGACTTTAAAGTATCCCCAATAGGCTCAAAATCGCGTCATATGTCGGAGAGGGTTAATGCTGTATTCATTTTTCATTATTATCGGTATATATACTTCTTTCAGTTAGCTCCCTAGTCATTTATCGAGCTTAAAAAACGCCATCCCTTCTATATAAATGGGTTCACTTTTCGATAGTTTTAAATATTGTTATAAGCTCAGATAAAATTGTTGTGTAAAGGTTGACGGTAAAAGCTCTTTTATGTGATACCCCTTTTACAAACAAATTTTGATAACATGTGTATGAGTCTGTCCAAGTATATTTTGTTGGCAACATGATGACACTTAGCTAAAAGAACTTAATCTTTAAATTAAATACCAGAGCACTTCTACTTCAACTCTAAGCAGTTGTAAGGTTCTTCTATATCAGTTGCAAATACCCTCAACTTTCAGATCCATATTACTTTTATTCAATATTCAAGGAATAACTATTATAAATTCGGGATGCTTCAACTCCGGGTCCACAGCGCTTCAACTGCAGATTTAGGGTGCCTTAACTTTGGCCTTCAGACACTACTGTTGTCAACGATGAGTCACTACACACACACACACACACACACACACACACAACCCCCCCCCCCCCACCCCCCCCCCCCCCCCCCCCCCCCCCCCCCCCGACGGTTGGCGTTTTAATCGTACATATCAATTTGGTGCATGCTTAAGAGTACATTTTTCGATTTTAAACCTAAATTACACTAACCTAACCTAACCTAACCTAACTTAACCTAACCTAACCTAACCTAACCTAACCGAAAACACTCCATTTCAACGTATTTTAAAGAGGTGTGTACCGATTAACTGTCGCCCCAAACCTCATGTACCTGTAAACCTACAAATATCCAGAGATTTGTACACACACACACACACACACACACACACACACACACACACACACACACACACACACACACACACACACACCCACACACACACACACACCACACACACCACACACACACACACACACACACACACACACACACACACACACACACACACACACACACACACACACACACACACACACACACACACACACACACACACACACACACACACACACACACACACACACACACACACACACCCACACACACCATACACACACACACACACCACATCTACACTACCGAGGATTAACCTCCCATTGTAGTACCTGCCACCCTCTTCACCCTGACCATACCAAACAGTTTCTGTATGTATGTATGTTTGTGTGCATACGTGAGCGTTTGTGTTGTTCTGTATATGAGTAAGTAAATAAATGTGTATATGTACTGTATATCACTTACTCTCATGGTTATTTTATGATAATTTGTATTCTGCACATGCATCATTATTGTATTTATTTATTTTGTTTGTAAACTAAGCTTACCATCCTCATATCTGTACATCTCATGTTCATCCACTAAATTGTAAAATGTGTATTTTCAGCTCATGAGGCTGCCATTCTTTAATAAACCGTTTATTATTATTATTATTATTATTATTACACACACACACACACACACACACCTAGACGATTTTTTTTCAAAGTTAAGAAATGTATTAATTTGACTGTTAATTGCGTATCAAGATAACCTCAAATTCCAAATTATTTCAGCGTCATAATTATCCTGAACACATAAATTTGAAACAAAAGCAGCTTTAACTTCATTTTCAAGAGTGCTTAATGTTCAAATCCCGAGTACTTTAATTATATATCCAGTGTATTTCAACTTCTGATCCACAGTAATTCAAATTCAGTTTCAGATTAGAACAACTTCAGATCCAGATGCTTTCAATACCAAGTCCAGATGGCTTCACCTCAACATCCAGGACAAATCAACTGCAGGCCCTGGGTACTTTAACTTCAGTTCCAGATGGCTTGAAATTCAGATTCTGAGTGCTTTAACATGATATCCATGACACATCAATGTCAGCAATTGGGTACTTCAGGTTCAGGTCCTCAACACCTCAACTTCAGATCCAGTGTGCCTTAACTTGGGACCCCAGCCGCTATTGTTGTCAGCGCGGAGTGTGGCATGTGGTGCGAACCCTCATACACTCCAGAGACCCTATAGTAACAGAGCTGGAACGACCTCCGCCATGTTGGTATCATTAGCCTCTATAACTCACCTCCATAATATATAATTATTTGGTACCGGTAAAAAAAAAGGGGTGAAAAGAGGAAAACAAATAGGAAGAGTGGGGATTGGGCCTGAGTAAATAGATAGATCGATAGAATACTGGTGCAGGCTATTAGAAGGTAGTTTGTATATTGGATCAACATTCTACATGATCAAAATTAAATAACATACAATTTTTAAAATAATTCTGCAACCAAAATGACTTACGGAAATAAACAATGACCGATCTCTCTTCAACAGGATCTCCAACACACCCCATCCTTGTACAGTACCTTTACATACTTCGTAGGGTTCACGGAAGGGAACTGGGTCTTCGTGTATATTTTAGACTACATGTTTGCAGCACATTTAATCATAGTGGATATAAATATATTGGGAACATACTTTTTATTTTATTTGTATTTATTTTTTTTACAGTTAGGTTCACAAGAATCGTATCACACCTCCACAACTTCGAAATTTTCTTCCTTGCTTGAATTAAAAGAAACAATGTTCCCCACCAGATCCGTACAAAGCTTGAATATAAAGGTTTTACTTCCTGCGTGTTAAGGAGTGTATTATTTTTACTTTAATATTTGATAGTGGATGTAGGACAACACTTTAGAACGCAACTGTACATAAACATACTTCTCAGGGTCCACGGATATAAAGGAACTGGATCTTCGCGTCTATTTTCAGTTGCATGTTTAGATCCTGTTTGTACCCAGAAGACGATGAATACAAAAGAACGATTTTCAAAATTTTATAAAATTTGTGAGGCATATGTGTAATAATAACACGTTTATGTGATTCGTCTATGTGTGAATACAACGAAGCATATTGTCGAGAAGAACTAAATATATTCAAATTTGAGCAATGCAGATTCAACAGACATAGAATTCTAGTAATGAATTTTACTATAGGACTCGATAGTATATATAGATGCCATTAAATTTGTCACAATTGATCATTAACTTTACACTAGATACAATATTATTAATATCAGAAAGTGGTTTCATTCGCACGACTCCAAATATTAAATGTATACAAAAAGTAGTAAGTTTAAGAAACAAAGTTTCGATGGACGTATTACAATGGTGTTACAAAGATGTTATGCAATCGTGAACTATAGTATTATATATTGTATACACACAATGGAACACTTGAATCTATAAAGCAAAGTTCTGAAGATTCTATACTAATGAAAATATTGTATTGCCTCGTTTAGGTTTGCTACAGATTCTTATAGGCGAGTAACCATTTACCCCTTTTGTACCGGCGACGTCCTTTTAATTTCACTCTGGCTACTATTAGATGATTTTATGCAGTTTAACCCGTACAGTACCGGTGACGTCCTGTTCATTATGTTGTGGACACCATAAGACCATTTCATTTAGCTTACGAAAGACCCACAGCAATAATAAGGCTTCAAACTATCTCAACCCACCCTTTTAACTACCACAGATCCTTCTCAAGCTACATACTATCGTTTAAATATAGCTAGAATATAAGATAACACACGTCGCTGGTACTCAAAGGGCCTCCAACAATTAACAGGCTTCGAACGATCTCACTTAACACTTTCTACTACCCCACATCCTTCTTAAACTGCACTAGCTTATCTAAATATAGCTAGAATAATACCAAATAAACGTCGCCGGTATAGAAGGGGTTAAAGGCCAAGATTGTACCTTAGCCAATCTGTGCTCCTCTCGCTCAGTGCCGTTATATATCTCTTGGTGATGGGGTTGTCTCAGATGCAGTGGTGTCATGTGTACAGTCGCGTTCATTGCTTCCGAGACGTTTTGAAGGGGAGGCAGACCGTATTTCTGGACCCCCTTCTCCCTAATGTTTAGCCCCACTAGTTTTGAGATTTTAAGACGTTCGGCCCATTAGTTTGGCGATTTTAAGACCTTTCGTGCCATTTAGGTGTCGATTATTTTCTAGCGAGCGGTAGCGAGCCTGCAATTTTAAGAGGAACCGGCCTTCGGCCGGGAAATTTTTCTACCGATAAATGTACACATTTATCTTGTCTAGGGGGTGTTTTTCTAAGCTTGATGGAGGTCTAGGGAGGAAACAAAAAACATATATTAATACATGAATTAATAGACCAAACAAACGGCCAGTCTCCCCTTAAGTCTCGAACTCGTGAAATGCACCATCCAAAATGAAAATATCAAGCAAGGAATTTATATATAGATTGAATTCAGCCCGATATAGTTTCGATTATCTTAGCACAACATTAATGAACGCGACTGTACACTGTAGGACATTAATTCTGATCCATTAGGAACCCTTGAACAGCACAAACGAACCTTCGAGATGTAAATAAAGGGTATATATTTCGATTCCAACATTGACCGAACAAGGGACTGCTCCAGTCCTGACGTTATTCTTGACTTACAGTGTGCTGGCTTAATAATCCAATAGGGTTGATAGCCTCTGAAGTCCTATTTTAACAATTGACCGAACGTATTATTTAGTTATAGTGTGGGAATAGTTCCAAGACACGTTTACATGTAGCCTATCTCATCCACCATATGGCAGACACCACCACCAGGGCCTTGCCATGAGTTATAGCGGCAACCCAACCCCCGAACCCCGAGCCCGGCGTTGCTAGGTAAACAGATGAGGCCAATAAAGCCATCATTACTAGCTCGCGACATCTGGGCCCGAGGAGTGCGTGTGAGTGATGCCGGGCGTCGGGGAGTCGCGACCCCCCCTCACACCTCTCATTTGTTAAAGGGGGAGGTAGGTGCCTTTTCGGGACCCCCTTCTCCCTCATGTTTAGCATATTGGTTTTGAGACTTTAAGACGTTCTCTTCGTTAGTTTGGCAATTTTGAGACCTTTCGCCCCATTTCTTTGTCAATATTAAGACCTTTCGTGCCATTTAGGTGTCATTTTTTCCTGGCGAACGATAGCAAGCCTGTAATTTTAGAAGGTATAGGCCTTCGGCCGGGACATTGTTATACCGAAAAATGTACAAATATATCTTGAAAGGGGGTCTAGGGGGTGTTTTCTTAAGGTTGATGGAAGTCTAGCGAGGAAACTCAAAAATATATCAATAGAAAAATATATAGACCAAAAAACAAGTGCTACCCCCTTAGAGGTACCGGGGCAACAGGCGGGGAGGGAGGAGGGGCGGGGGGGGGGGGGGGGGAAGGTAATGGTAGGGTATTAATAGTGGGGCTCTTACGTAAAGGAAGTGACGTATGCAAGGGATAGCTGAATCATAGTCTAGCCAAGAATATACAAGGAATTACTCTCGGGTAACGCTAAATGTAATGCAATGTCAAAGAATTACTAGAATGAACGAAATTAATGGGTATTTACGATATATATATATTATATATATATATATATATATATATAATGAAGGTGAAGATCAGAGACAGCGTAAACAACATCTTTATTATTTTCTATGAATGCAAGCTTTCGGCAACTGCTACTGCCATGGCAGTAGAAGTTGCCGAAAGCTTGCATTCATAGAAAATAATAAAGATGTTGTTTACGCTGTCTCTGATCTTCACCTTCATTATAAAACTACGATTTCCTGTACACACATCAATTAAGGATATATATATACAGTATATATATACAGTATATATATACAGTATATATATATATATATATATATATATACATAGGCATATATATATATATAAGAGAGAGAGAGAGAGAGAGAGAGAGAGAGAGAGAGAGAGAGAGAGAGAGAGAGAGAGAGAGAGAGAGAGAGAGAGAGAGAGAGAGAGAGAGAGAGAGAGAGAGAGAATTTATAAATAATATCAACTCAATACATAGATGCTACCACAGGAATTTAAGACTGCCCTTTGTAATTGTAAGACAATATTATGATAATTAAGTATTATACAAGAGAACGGTGGAACCTATTCACTGTGCAAAAAGCAAACTGAGAGGGACAACTATACAGTAACCAAAATCCTAACAAATATAAGAGGTCGAAGTCGCTAGGTGTACAAGAAAAACGATAGAGTGATAAATATGTAACCGACGTCATAATATACAACGCAATAGACTCCAAACCCATCCTGCATAATGTACCGTAAAAGGGCAAGGAAGGTGTATTTATAGAGTAACTGCGTCTATAAAGAAGACACGACAAATGTGCTTGGTGAACGAGGAGCGAGAGACAGTTTTATTTCTGTCCCTACTTACATAAGCTGCTGGCCGGAAATGCTTGGTGGGAAATGTAAGGGAGAGTCACACCACAGAGTTTTTCGTATATTTTTACTTCGTTACTATACACATATATATTATTATATACTCTTCCTTCCCTGCATAAAATCGTCTAATGATAGCCAGAGTAAACTGTCAAAATATGTCATGTTCCTCAAGGGGTTAACATAAGTAAGGATCATTCAAGTAATATTCTTACACAAAATCCTGTTCCTCTTCCCGTCATTTTCCCCAACCTGATTAAGGGGAATTATTTTTTCCTGAACCCCCTTCTCTTTATGTTTAGCCCCATTTGTTCTCAAATTTTAAGACTGTCGCCCATTTGTTTGTGAATATTAAGACTTTTCGTGCCATCTAGGTGTCGTTTATTTCCTAGCGAGCGATAGCGAGCCTGTAATTTAGGAGCAATTGGCCTTCGGCCTAGACATTTTTCTACCGAAAATTTACAAATTTATCTTGAAGGGGTCTAGAAGTCAAAGGCGTATTATATATCGTTCTTATCGTATTTTTCCTCTGACTCCCACCGGTCGTTTCCAAACTGAATTAAATCGTTTAATGATAGCTTAATGATAATTTAATGATATAATATAGGCATTTTTGACACCACATCGTACTGGAGGGGTAAATGTCTTCCCCAAACAGACCCCGCTAACATCTTTAAACTCACAAACTCATAATAACTTTGAATGTCGTTGCATCACAATGACAAAGGCATACATTGTCGGCACATCGCCAGGCTTTGTTCCCGGTAGACACTTTAACTTGGAGAGAGGACAAGGTTATATCTCCTCCCCCCATCTCTCTCTCTCTCTCTCTCTCTCACACAAACACTCTCTCTCTCTCACATACACACTGTAACACACACACACACTATCTCACTGTAACACACACACTCTCTCTCTCTTTTACAATTACACATACTCTCTCTCTCTAACACACACACACACACACACATTCTATCTCTCTGTTTCTCACACACACACACTCTCTAACACACACACAGAGACACTCTCTAACACACACACCTACGCTCTCTCTCTCACACACGCTCTCTAACACACACATACTATGTCTCTCTCTCTCGCTCTCTCTCTCTCACACACACACACACACACACATATATTCTCTCTCTCCTCATGGTCATGGCCATACTCTTACCTCGTTAAATAATTGCAGTAAAAGTTTGACGGTCAGGAAAGAAAACGTGACCATACGTACCCTCCAAACTACATTAAGGGGAGTAGGTCGTTTTTATGGGCCCTCTTCTCCCTCATGTTAAGGCCCATTAGTTTTGACATTTTCAGACGTTCGACCCATTAGTTTGGCGATTTTAAGACCTTTTGCCGCCCCATTAATCCTTTTAGCTACCATATATCCTTCATAAGCGTCATCAAATCGTCTAAATGCAGCTGAACAAAAAGCAAAAATACGTCGCCGGTACTGTAAGGGTTAATAACTAACTTACACTTTGGTACACTGAGCCACGCGCTTCATCACACATGGGTCATAGTTTCGTAAGGGGACAAGGGCCTTTTTCTGGTCCCCCTTCTTCCTCATGCTTAGCCCAATTAGTTTCAAGATTTTATGACGTTCGGCCCATTAGTTTGGCGATTTTAATACCATTCGCCCCATTTCGTTGTCAATTTTAAGACCTTTCGTGCCATTTAGGTGTCAATTTCTTTCCTGGCGAGCGATAGCGAGCTTGTAATTTTAAGAGTAACCGAAGGCCGGCAATTTTTTTTACCGAAAAATGTACACATTTATCTTGAAGGGGGTCTAGGGGTTGTTTTTCTAAGGTTGATGGAGGTCTAGCGAGGAAACTAAAACATAAATTAATACATCAATTAATAGACCAAAAACCCGGCCACTAGCCCCTTAAGAGTTTGACGGTCAAGGTCGACACGTGATCAAGTGAACCCCTCAGAAGCACATCATCATCATCAGCCTTCATTCCTCCACTGCAGACCCGAGCGGATGATGGTAGCCTTTGTACTTTACCATGGTGGCTTACTTCGGCTTGGTAAGGTTATACTTATTGTGAAATGTGGTTGTTTTGTTGGAATGGTTGTGGCTGAGTATGCATAGGCTGTAACCAGAGGAAACAGACATGCAATCATGCAGATGGGGGACTGACAGTAATGCCACTCTGAATAACAATCCTCCAAAGTCCGCCCCCTAGCCTAATGGGAAGGGTTACCAAATCAAGTACGATAGATAATAGATCTATCTATCTATCTATCTAATGCCTGACGCCGTGATCCCCGAAGGGTTGGCCACGAACGAACCGCCCCCATGCACCTCTGTCCCCAGTCAGTCGACGCCCCTCCTCCCAACCAGCACCACCTTCATCCATATACTTCCTCACTCCATCCTTCCACCTCTCCTTCGGTGCACCTCTCCCTCTCTGTCCTTCCACTTCGCTCTCGTACACCCTCTTAGTCATTCTCTCGCTTGCCATACGTTCCATATGGCCGAACCATCTCAAGTTGTTCCTTTTCACACTTTCCAGCACATCTACCTCCTCACCACACCTCCTTCTTACTTCCTCATTCATCTGTCTATCCCTCCATGTAACTCCGCACGCACTTCTTAAGTAACTCATTTCCATCACTCTCACCCTTGGTCTGAGTCTCTTCCCGAACATCCATGCTTCGCTTCCGTAAGTTAGTGTCGGGATTACCACACTGTCATGCAAGGACTTCTTCACTTCCATACTGACCACCCTATTTCTTGTTACTGCTTTCAACGTTCCTACAACCCTCTTCCCCTGTTGCACCCTTTCCCTCACTTCTTCATCCATAGTCCCATCTTTACTCAACACACTGCCCAGATACTTAAAAGAGCTGACGATCTCCATAGCCTGACCGTTCAACTTCACCTCACACTGTGACTTCACTCCTTTCGAAGACCATAACCTTGCTCTTCCACGCATTTACCTTCAAATTCTGTTTTTCGCACTGTTCCAAACTAATTTACCAGACTCTGCAACTCTCTTTCATTATCGCTTATCAGAACTGTATCATCCGCAAGCAGCAGTATAGGCAGCTTCCACTCATTTCCCTCCCTTTTCAGCGATACACCAACATCCACTGCTCTTCCTAGTATTTTTTTCATGACTTCATCCATATATACAGTAAACAACCACGGGGACATCAAACACCCCTGTTTCAACACAACATTCAGGTCAAAGAACTCGCTCTGCTCATTCTCCACATGTACTGCCGCCTTTGCACCCTCATACATGCTCTTCCCTGCTTTCAGCAACTTGCCATCTACTCCGTATATTCCAAGTACTAAGTTCTAAGTAGATAATAGATATATGCCGAAAATAGCTAGAATAATGGCACAGTCTCTACACTATCTTTGTAAAAGGGCTCCTATCTCCAGAATATCGCTAAAAGTATATAATTGCCTCTAGATCGGATTAAATATCTCTAGATCTAGCGGGAATGTAGCTAAGCTCCTATCTCCAGAATATCGCTAAAAGTATATAATTGCCTCTAGATCGGATTAAATATCTCTAGATCTAGCGGGAATGTAGCTAAATTGGCAACACTACTAATGGGAGATTCATTCTACCCACTGAACTACGAGAGCTCCTTCAATAACATATCGTGTAATAACTTTATAGATTTTAAGACCACCATAAGCACTTCGCCTGATGCGGATATAGTCGAAAACATAATCAAATGAATCTCACCGATTTTAGATTGGAATCGGCAGCTTGACTGAAAACCTTAGGTGTTAATATAATACATTTCAGATCCTTAGAGAGAGAGAGAGAGAGAGAGAGAGAGAGAGAGAGAGAGAGAGAGAGAGAGAGAGAGAGAGAGAGAGAGAGAGAGAGAGAGAGAGAGAGAGAGAGAGAGAGAGAGAGAGAGAGAGAGAGAGAGAGAGAGAGAGAGAGAGAGAGAGAGAGTCATTAAATATTTTTCCTTCACCTTTTTCGAATTTGTTTTCTGAGAAATTCGAAGTCTAAGCTTTATATGAATTCAGCTACTTAAAAATATCTACTTTCCACTTACTTTCCGATACCAATGGAAAAGATCTGAAAAATGTTCGCGGACAATTATTATTGGCCATCGATGTTTGAGGATAAAAGTTCTCGTGAGATACCCTATATTACATAACCTGGCGGGTGCCGAACCCCGAAAGGGGTTAAGGTAGGAGAGCTAGCCCCCCGCCAAAGGTGGCTTTCTAGGGCCTTTCCTAGCTGATGTTGAGAGGATTGAGTCCTAGTCATGAGGTGATGGGCTGATCTATCAGAGTGAGAGTTGAGCGTTCTCTGCCATACCCATATCTTACTCTGACTGTTCCTTTTATATATATATTTTCTAGATCTCAAGTGACGGCGTCCCTTCCGTGGATTGACCTCTCTACTGCCAACCTAGAGGTTGACAGACTGGGAGCCAAAGCATCACATTTTTCCCGGGGCCCGGTGTCCCGGGCGTTTCCACACCCTCCTCAGCTCCTCGCCTGGGAGCGGCTTCGGTCACCTGGGCATTCTTAGTGGTAAAGCAGGGAGGGTTCTGTGAGGGCACTCAGTTATGGCCTTGGCCTTGCTCGGCTGTTCGGTCAGACAGCCTGGGGAACAACAACAACAACAACAACATAACCTTTAGTCATCTTGGCCAGAGGAATCTCCAACCACCCTTGAAACTGCAATGAGGCTTAACACTTTAATTGCTTGGCAACAAATGGCTCTTGGTCTCACTTACCACTGTTTTTGCAACCCCTCCTGTGCAATATATCACTCCGCACTTTACGTAACAGCACTTCGGACGCTCTTGTTTCTCATTGCTGCTGGGACTCGGGACATTGCCAAGCGCCTTTGTTTCTTTGTTACTGTTTGGTATGATCCTTGCTATTACATGACGCCCATACTCGATTTAATATAGATACTTGCTAAAGAATTTTAATACAACTTTGGAAGCCAATGTCAAAGTTAGTTCTTAAACTTTTCGAAACACATAAAGATACTTTTAAAGCTACGCAAAATAATATTACAGTAGCATTAATAGAGAAAACATATCGTTGTGTAATAAAAAAAAGCAAACTCACACTCTTCGCAGTTCTTTTGTTGATATTTCTTCTAGCTACCAAGTTGGAACAAGCTACTTTATTCCGACATTATGATTACTGTAAAATAATAGGATTACATAAATTGAGTCAACTTTCAAATGGTCATCCACCTCCAATTACATTCAACCCTGGCTACCAACCGGATATAATTGTATAACACCCTTGAGACTCTCTCTCTCTCTCTCTCTCTCTCTCTCTCTCTCTCTCTCTCTCTCTCTCTCTCTCTCTCTCACACACACAAACGCATGGATCAACCCTAATATACACACACTCCTTCAGTAACAACGATCCCTAGATTGTCGCGGCTAGCACTAACTTGTGAATAAAGGATAGTTACTTAACCCTTCAGTGACATCCTTTTAGTTATATTCTGGCAAATATTTGATTATTTTATTCAGTTTAGGAAGGAGCTCAAACATGTTAAATTAACTTTGAAAAGTTCATTCTACAAATATCATATGAAGAGGAACACTTTATTGACAACGTTTCGCAGATTGCTTCCTCAGGTATCACGCAGGTAAAAAGCTCCAGCAATTTAAAGGCTACAGACTATCTCATCCAATCGTGTTGGCTACCAAAGATCCTTCCTAAGCTGCATAAAATCATCTACTAGTTGCCAGAACATAATGAAAACGAGATCACCGGTACTGAATAGGTTAATGGTAATAAAAGACACTGCTACTGTATGAGGTCATTGCTCGGAGTTTCTCCTTGTTGCCGTAGGGACAGCTTAGGATGGTGAATCATTGCCCACGCTCAGAGGGTTGGCTCATTGGTTGTCTAATACCTCGCCGATACAGTCATAGTGAAATATAGAGATTGAGATTACATACATACAGGGCACACGTGCACACACACACACACGTACTGACACACACCTATACACCAAAACACACACGCATACACCGCTCGAAATACACCGAGTGTTATTATTGTTATTATTATTATTATTATCAATATTGTTCTAATTAAATTATCACACACACACACACACACGCACACGCACACATACATATACACACACACACTCCTTCAGTTACAATCATCCCCAAAGAGTCGAGGTTAGTACTGAAGAATACATAACAATAAATAATAATAAAGTCGATATATTACATAACCTGGCGGGTGCCGAACCCCGAAAGGGGTTAAGGTAGGAGAGCTAGCCCCCCGCCAAAGGTGGCTTTCTAGGGCCTTTCCTAGCTGATGTTGAGAGGATTGAGTCCTAGTCATGAGGTGATGGGCTGATCTATCAGAGTGAGAGTTGAGCGTTCTCTGCCATACCCATATCTTACTCTGACTGTTCCTTTTATATATATATTTTCTAGATCTCAAGTGACGGCGTCCCTTCCGTGGATTGACCTCTCTACTGCCAACCTAGAGGTTGACAGACTGGGAGCCAAAGCATCACATTTTTCCCGGGGCACAGGGCCTTGGGTGGGGCTTCGGTGTCCCGGGCGTTTCCACACCCTCCTCAGCTCCTCGCCTGGGAGCGGCTTCGGTCACCTGGGCATTCTTAGTGGTAAAGCAGGGAGGGTTCTGTGGGGGCACTCGGTTATGGCCTTGGCCTTGCTCGGGACCTTGGGGCTGTTCGGTCAGACAGCCTGGGGAACAACAACAACAACAACAATATAACCTTTAGTCATCTTGGCCAGAGGAATCTCCAACCACCCTTGAAACTGCAATGAAGCTTAACACTTTAATTGCTTGGCAACAAATGGCTCTTGGTCTCACTTACCACTGTTTTTGCAACCCCTCCTGTGCAATATATCACTCCGCACTTTACGTAACAGCACTTCGGACGCTCTTGTTTCTCATTGCTGCTGGGACTCGGGACATTGCCAAGCGCCTTTGTTTCTTTGTTACTGTTTGGTATGATCCTTGCTATTACATGACGCCCATACTCGATTTAATATAGATACTTGCTAAAGAATTTTAATAAAACTTTGGAAGCCAATGTCAAAGTTAGTTCTTAAACTTTTCGAAACACATAAAGATACTTTTAAAGCTACGCAAAATAATATTACAGTAGCATTAATAGAGAAAACATATCGTTGTGTAATAAAAAAAAGCAAACTCACACTCTTCGCAGTTCTTTTGTTGATATTTCTTCTAGCTACCAAGTTGGAACAAGCTACTTTATTCCGACATTATGATTACTGTAAAATAATAGGATTACATAAATTGAGTCAACTTTCAAATGGTCATCCACCTCCAATTACATTCAACCCTGGCTACCAACCGGATATAATTGTATAACACCCTTGAGACTCTCTCTCTCTCTCTCTCTCTCTCTCTCTCTCTCTCTCTCTCTCTCTCTCTCTCACACACACACACACACACACGCATGGATCAACCCTAATATACACACACTCCTTCAGTAACAACGATCCCTAGATTGTCGCGGCTAGCACTAACTTGTGAATAAAGGATAGTTACTTAACCCTTCAGTGACATCCTTTTAGTTATATTCTGGCAAATATTTGATTATTTTATTCAGTTTAGGAAGGAGCTCAAACATGTTAAATTAACTTTGAAAAGTTCATTCTACAAATATCATATGAAGAGGAACACTTTATTGACAACGTTTCGCAGATAGCTTCCTCAGGTATCACGCAGGTAAAAAGCTCCAGCAATTTAAAGGCTACATCCAATCGTGTTGGCTACCAAAGATCCTTCCTAAGCTGCATAAAATCATCTACTAGTTGCCAGAACATAATGAAAACGAGATCACCGGTACTG
>CM064518.1:31231731-31256731 GCA_032716605.1 Paralithodes platypus | reverse complement strand
TCTGTTCATAGCTCTTCTGTTCATAGCTCTTCTGTTCATAGCTCTTCTGTTCATAGCTCTTCTGTTCATAGCTCTTCTGTTCATAGCTCTTCTGTTCATAGCTCTTCTGTTCATAGCTCTTCTGTTCATAGCTCTTCTCTTCATAGCTCTTCTGTTCATAGCTCTTCTGTTCATAGCTCTTCTGTTCATAGCTCTTCTGTTCATAGCTCTTCTGTTCATAGCTCTTCTGTTCATAGCTCTTCTGTTCATAGCTCTTCTGTTCATAGCTCTTCTGTTCATAGCTCTTCTGTTCATAGCTCTTCTGTTCATAGCTCTTCTGTTCATAGCTCTTCTGTTCATAGCTCTTCTGTTCATAGCTCTTCTGTTCATAGCTCTTCTGTTCATAGCTCTTCTGTTCATAGCTCTTCTGTTCATAGCTCTTCTGTTCATAGCTCTTCTGTTCATAGCTCTTCTGTTCATAGCTCTTCTGTTCATAGCTCTTCACTTCATAGCTCTTCTGTTCATAGCTCTTCTGTTCATAGCTCTTCTGTTCATAGCTCTTCTGTTCATAGCTCTTCTGTTCATAGCTCTTCTGTTCATAGCTCTTCTGTTCATAGCTCTTCTGTTCATAGCTCTTCTGTTCATAGCTCTTCTGTTCATAGCTCTTCTGTTCATAGCTCTTCTGTTCATAGCTCTTCTGTTCATAGCTCTTCTGTTCATAGCTCTTCTGTTCATAGCTCTTCTGTTCATAGCTCTTCTGTTCATAGCTCTTCTGTTCATAGCTCTTCTGTTCATAGCTCTTTTGTCCATCGCTCCCCCCCCCCCCTTCATTTCCGCCGTAGTTTCAATCGTCATATAGTAGGGAGCTGTACTGGCATATATTAATAACTACATAGAACCCCATCACTTAAGGGGACATGGGCCGGTTTTATGGACCACTTTCTCCCTCATGTTTAGCCCCATTAGGTTTCAGATGCTAAGATGTTTGCCCCATTAGTTAGTCGATTTTAAGACCTTTCGCCCCATTGCTTTGTCAATATTTAGACCTTTCGTGTCATTTAGGTGTCGATATTTTCCCTGGTGAACGATAGTGAGCCTGTAATGTTGGAAGAACCGGCCTTCGGCCGGGAAATTTTTCTACCGAAAAATGTACAAATTAATCTAGAAGGGGGATCTAATGGATGTTTTTTTTTAAATTTGATGGAGGTCTAGGGAGGAAACTAGACAAATAATGAATACATGCACAAATCGCCCAAAAAGTGAACCATCCCCCTTAATCATACTAGGAGACACGGAGGTTTTACATTCCTAGCAGAGGGAGTACACGAGCCTACATTGTGTTGCCTCTTTTCACCGGCCGGGCATATATATCGAATTGTGATGGTTAGTTTAAGTAGGATTATTGAATGGAGCTGTGTTTTATGGATGGGGGTAGTTATCCAGAAAACTTTAACATCAAAATGCATTGGAAGCAAGACTTTTGTACTGAAAAAAAAAAAAAAAAAAAAAAATATATATATATACAGTATATATATATATATATTTATAAGAGGAGTGTGTGGTAACCACCGAGGAATATGTCTTCTAAGCGTAGTAGGGAAGGTATACAGTAGGGTAGTGATTGAGAGAGTGAGAGTGAGAACGGAGAAATGGATAGGCGACGAGCAGGGAGGTTTTAGGAAGGGAAGAGGATGTGTAGATCAGATTTTTACCCTGAATTGTGTTGTGGAGAAGTATCTGGAGAAGAAACAAAAGGTGTATGTTGCCTTTATGGACTTGGAGAAGGCCTATGACAGAGTGGATAGAGAAGGTTTGTGGAAAGTACTTAGAATATACGGAGTAGAGGGCAAGTTGCTGAAAGCAGTGAAGAGCATGTATGAGGGTGCAAAGGCGGCAGTACGTGTGGAGAGTGAGCAGAGCGAGTTCTTTGACCTGAATGTTGGTTTGAAACAGGGGTGTGTGATGTCCCCGTGGTTGTTTACTGTATATATGGATGGAGTTATGAAAGAAATACTATCAAGAGCAGTGGATGTTGGTGTATCGCTGAAAAGAGAGGGAATTGAGTGGAAGCTACCTATACTGCTGTTTGCGGATGATACAGTTCTGATGAGTGATAATGAATGGGAGTTGCAGGGTCTGGTAAATGAGTTTGGAACAGAGTGCGAAAAACGGAATTTGAAGGTAAATACGGGGAAGAGCAAGGTTATGGTCTTCGAAAGGGGTGAAGTCACAGAGTGTGAGGTGAAGCTGAACGGTCAGGCTATGGAGATCGTCAACTCTTTTAAGTATCTGGGCAGTGTGTTGAGTAAAGATGGGACTATGGATGAAGAGGTGCGGGAGAGGGTACAACAGGGGAAGAGGGTTGTAGGAACGCTAAAAGCAGTAACAAAAAATAGGGTGGTCAGTATGGAAGTGAAGAAGTCCTTGCATGACAGTGTGGTAATCCCGACACTGACTTACGGAAGCGAAGCATGGACGTTGGTTGAGAGACTCAGACCAAGAGTGAGAGCAGTGGAAATGAATTACTTAAGGAGTGCGTGCGGAGTTACATGGAGGGATAGACAGACTAATGAGGAAGTAAGAAGGAGGTGTGGTGTGGAGGTAGATGTGCTGGAAAGTGTGAAAAGGAACAACTTGAGATGGTTCGGCCATATGGAACGTATGGAAAGCGAGAGAATGACTAAGAGGGTGTATGAGAGCGAGGTGGAGGGACAGAGGGGGAGAGGTAGACCGAATATGAGGTGGAAGGATGGAGTGAGGAAGTACATGAACGAAGGTGGTGCTGGTTGGGGGGAGGGGCGTCGACTGACTGGGGACAGAGGTGCATGGGGGCGGTTCGTTCGTGGCCACCCCTTCGGGGATCACGGCATCAGGCAGTAGATAGATAGATATATAGATAGATATATATATAGATATATATATATATATATATATATATATATATATATATATATATATATATAGTAATATGCAATATATATATACAGTATATATATATATATATATATACAGTATATATATATATATATATATATTACTAGAAATACTAGAAATTGCAAAGTCTCTTCAGCAGTTATCAATTGTATTTCTCTCATGACCTCCTTTTTTCCCTATTATGTCTGTTTCCTGTTCACCTGTCTTTCTATTAGCTTAAGATTTATCACTTAATCCATCTACTTGCTTATTTATTTATATTTGTATATATCTATTAATCGTATTTACTGTTTCCAATCTACCTATATACCGGTACTCTGGCTAATTTTTTGTATTTATTTTTTTATTTTTTAGGGATGGCCTACTCGAGACAGAGCCTTTTTACTAGCGTCCATTATACTGTTGGTTTATATAAAGCCACCTCCTCATTTCCCTTACGGCTCACCAAAGAAAACGTGTAGGTGATCTCCGAGGGATACTCTGTCATAACTTTCTCTCGAGCTTTTCCATTTTCCGTATTATCTGCTATTTTTATTGACATTTGAAGGCAAACTCATGAAAAAAATATCTGATCTTGCGACAACAATAATAACAACTACTGCTATTACCTATATGGACTAACCACAGCAAATCCCCCACGTCATAATTATCTTCCTTACCGTCTTGGTCTCTCTCACTCACACTATCTTTCCATCTATCTATCTCTTACCACACCATATTCCCTCCACCATATCTCCCGCACTTGCTCTCTCACTCCATCTATCTATCTCGCTATCTCTTACACACACACACACACACACACACACATACACACACACACACACACACACACACACACACACACACACACACACACACACATAAACATACACACACAAGTACAAGCACACACACAGACACACACAACACACACACACCACACACACACACACACACACCCACACACACACACACACACACACACACACACACACACACACACACACACACACACACACACACACACACACACACACACACACACACACACACACACACAGTGGTCGAGCGCGCTTAGTCACTGTATTGGGAGTGCTCTCTCTGGTGCAAGGGTTTCGATCCCAGGCGGCGGCAGAGGAAGTTCTCTCAAAAACTTTCCCTAGCCGTGAAGGCTAGGTCTGGACGGTCCATTTCGGAGGACCCACAAAGTCTCCTGCCCACGTCCTACTCCCTCAGGGGTATGTTCTTTAGCAGCCAGGATCAGTCTGTTGATCCCTTAGGATAAGATCTAGGTTAAGTCTGTGTATTTTCAGCCTCATTGGCAGCCGGGTTGAAATAGACTGATTATTATTAATAATACACAACATCGGTTCCGACTCATTATTGTTTCTACCCTCTCAAGCTACTACTGATGCTCTCTTGTAACTCCACTGCCTCAGCACATATTACTATAGTATTTCTCCTTAAGCCCTTCACCTAAACAAGTCATATTATGTAGTACTGCTCTCTCTCTCTCTCTCTCTCTCTCATGACACCAACATAGGAAATGCAAGAATTTCAGAAAGCAATAGAATCAGTTTGCAAACAGATCTAAATAGAATAACGGAATTGACAGAGAATTGGTAAATGTCCTTTAATGTAAATATATGTCGGGCATTACAAATAGGCTAAACACAAAAACAAAACAAAACATGAATATTACATGAACGGTGAAAAAGTAAATATTGAAACACAGGTAAAAGACCTATGCGTATTTATAAATGAAAACCTAAAATCTTCAAACCAATGCACAGCAGCAGCTAACAAAGCAAACGGGGCACTAGGGTTAATCAGAAGAAATTATCACAGCAATAACAAATTGTACCATTATATAAAAGTATATTAAGACCCCATCTTGAGTATGATGTACAGCTCTGGTCTCCCTACTTCATAAAAGACACATAAAAACTGGAATCCATGCAGCGAAGAGCCACTAAATTGATCCCATCACTAAGAAATAAACCATACATCGAGAGATTCAGAGAACTCGATCTCTGTGCACTTAACAAACGGAGGATAAGAGGACAACTAAAAGAGTGCTTTAATACAGATTTAAAAAAGAGTTAGTAACATAAATCCCGATAATCTATATAAAATAGCCAAATAGAGTTCTAGAAAACAAAACAAGTTAAATCAATAGGCAAGAAAGCTAACCAAAATACAACACAATTTGTATTTCCCCACAGCATAATTAGCGAGTGGAATTATCTCTCTAATAATTGTATAGATAGCGTCTCAAAAGATGTATTAGCAAAAGGTTAGACTCATACCATAGCCAAATTGGGTGGAGTAGGTAATAACTAATGATGGAACGATCTGGCAAATTGAAGAGAGCGAAAAAAAATAGGGTCTGTATACAATACTATAGATGAAGGATTCATGAAATTTCCTTTCCATTTCTAACTCTTCTATAGATTTTTCAGGCAGTTTCCAAACCCTACAAGCTTATTCATTTATAACTCCCTTAATGAACGGCAATTGGCCAAGGTAACGGAGGGTGGAGAGAGAGACTTCATCTTTGCTATCCTTTCCTTCCACTTTACCTTACTCTCTGGTTTGCTATCACTATTAGTATCAAGTCCTGACCACCTCGCTGGGATCATAATGTCTGTGTGGCCAGTGTATCTATGTACATCTATGTGAATCTTTCTCTCTCTCTCTCTCTCTCTCCCTCTCTCTTCCCTACAGATAGTACGTAACCACCACTCTCATTCAGTGCACCCCCAGGGGACACTTGGAGCCAGAACCCAGAAGAGACTCTGTCCTAACCAATTGACCTTTGCCATATATCTCTTCTTCTTCTTCTACCCTTACGCAATATCCTTCTATCTCTCTAGACATGCTCATATATTTCTAATGATAGTATTAATATTGTTGCTGTTTCTATTACTGCTACTAGCACTACTAATACTACTATTAATTATATTAAATACAACTACTTCTGCTACTTTTTATGACAATAATTATATGAATTGATAAATACATAAATAAATAAATAATAAAACAAGAAATAAAATATAGGTCCCATCCCAGTTTCCATTATAGTATCCCTTTATATCTCATCCTAACTGGGGGGGGGGGGGGGGGACATGTAATCCTCAAGCATCCGAATTTCTGCCAGTACATTGTTGATAGAGAAATAACCACATAATTATGTACACAAATATTATGCATTAATAATTGCAGTTCCACTATTGAAATAAAGACAAAGCTTATTAGTCAAAATCGATTCATACAAATTTCACCTCTTGCTAGGATGAACAGATTATTATTGTATATTTACAGTTCTCCTGCCATATACCCTTTATATTGCTACTACTACCGTTTCTCCTATGGTATTATTATATTAATACAACTATAATTACTATTCCTACTACTACTATTTCATAGGAAAACAAATAATTGTATTTTCTTGAATACCAGTAAATATGTTTATAATTACAGAGGGACGGCCATTGATTTCCTTCTCACTTTTCAAATAATGGGGCTATAGCCTATCTCATTTCAGATTATGTATACAAATTATCTCGCAATTACAGTTTTAATTTTGTTTTATGTCTAATGTGTTACTAAGAGAGAAATACTATAGTTATAACACATCAAACGATGAAGCTGATTTCAGTTATCCTTATTAGGTGTAATAATTGGAAATGATAAGCTGCTATGTACTGTTATGAATGTACGTAAATAATAAGAGTTTCTATTCAATTAACAACACATATTTTAATCAATACAGTGCATTACTGCATACATTATAACCACCAAAATAAATGTATCTACCATAACCATATTTTTATTAAAAGAACATTATTATTTATGACAATAAATTCAAAATATTTTGTAGACGATAATATCTACGGTATTATAAATTATCTCAGTAATTACTGCAGTATTATTCAATGAACAAAGAAGAATTTTAATGATACGAACAACGAGAAACTATAGTATAGCATTATGGTATTCATAAAAATTATCAATTAACTAATTATCCCACTTTATAAGACGTGATTACATTGGAGCCGGAGAAGCATACAGTACACCATTATAATTAACTAATGGAATAACCCCGTCTAGACACACAATAGAGTTTTAAAAATAAGACACTATACAGATCAGACAAGAGCAATGTTTTTAAACGAGCGTCAAAGGAGGCCAGAGAAAGAAGGAGTGGGGTGAGGGGGTAAAAATAAAAAATAAAAATAATAATAATACTAAACACTAAAAAAAAAAACCCAAAAAACTAAATATAAAGAAAACACTATTTTCTCTGTTTCATTAGAAAAAACAATACAATTTTCCCGTGCCTGAGAGAAGAGCCGTTGAAACAGTTGGGCGGGATGAAGGTTGGAGTCACTCTTCAACCAGGAGTCACACCAACACTTTTCCCGGCAACATTATCCTGGCAACATTAATCTGGCAACATTTGAGTTAATTTAGCGCTGGTACGGGCCACTATAAATGAAGGTAGATTTTCCAAAGTGGCAAATTTTTTATGGAAGCTTAATTCAGAAGCAGCTAGACCAGTGTTGACTAAATCTGCCTAAAAATGAAAGAAAGAGAGTACAAAATCCTAGTGTGACTCCTGGTTTACGTAAGGCGGGGTTATATAAGTGTGGCTACGGGGAGAAGGAAGAGTATGGGTAGTTGGGGATGGCTGGTGATATGAGAGCAGCAAGAGTGGTACAGAGTTGTGTTACTGTCGAGTGGCGTTGTTGGGGAGAGATGGGGAAGGAGCAGCAAGAGTGGTTCAGAGTTGTGTTACTGTCGAGTGGCGTTGTTGGGGAGAGATGTGGTAGGGAGTGGGCTGGAAGAGAGGGAGTGTGATGGTAGCTATTGCTGTGTGTGTGGTTGTTGTAGAATGGTTGTGATCTGTAGGCTAAATGATAGAGATGGGGAAGGAGCAGCAAGAGTGGTTCAGAGTTGTGTTACTGTCGAGTGGCGTTGTTGGGGAGAGATGTGGTAGGGAGTGGGCTGGAAGAGAGGGAGTGTGATGGTAGCTATTGCTGTGTGTGTGGTTGTTGTAGAATGGTTGTGATCTGTAGGCTACATGATAGAGATGGGGAAGGAGCAGCAAGAGTGGTTCAGAGTTGTGTTACTGTCGAGTGGCGTTGTTGGGGAGAGATGTGGTAGGGAGTGGGCTGGAAGAGAGGGAGTGTGATGGTAGCTATTGCTGTGTGTGTGGTTGTTGTAGAATGGTTGTGATCTGTAGGCTACATGATAGAGATGGGGAAGGAGCAGCAAGAGTGGTACAGAGTTGTGTTACTGTCGAGTGGCGTTGTTGGGGAGAGATGTGGTAGGGAGTGGGCTGGAAGAGAGGGAGTGTGATGGTAGCTATTGCTGTGTGTGTGGTTGTTGTAGAATGGTTGTGATCTGTAGGCTACATGATAGAGATGGGGAAGGAGCAGCAAGAGTGGTACAGAGTTGTGTTACTGTCGAGTGGCGTTGTTGGGGAGAGATGTGGGGGAGTGGGCTGGAAGAGAGGGAGTGTGATGGTAGCTATTGCTGTGTGTGTGGTTGTTGTAGAATGGTTGTGATCTGTAGGCTACATGATAGAGATGGGGAAGGAGCAGCAAGAGTGGTACAGAGTTGTGTTACTGTCGAGTGGCGTTGTTGGGGAGAGATGTGGTAGGGAGTGGGCTGGAAGAGAGGGAGTGTGATGGTAGCTATTGCTGTGTGTGTGGTTGTTGTAGAATGGTTGTGATCTGTAGGCTACATGATAGAGATGGGGAAGGAGCAACAAGAGTGGTTCAGAGTTGTGTTACTGTCGAGTGGCGTTGTTGGGGAGAGATGTGGTAGGGAGTGGGCTGGAAGAGAGGGAGTGTGATGGTAGCTATTGCTGTGTGTGGTTGTTGTAGAATGGTTGTGATCTGTAGGCTACATGATAGAGATGGGGAAGGAGCAGCAAGAGTGGTTCAGAGTTGTGTTACTGTCGAGTGGCGTTGTTGGGGAGAGATGTGGTAGGGAGTGGGCTGGAAGAGAGGGAGTGTGATGGTAGCTATTGCTGTGTGTGTGGTTGTTGTAGAATGGTTGTGATCTGTAGGCTACATGATAGAGATGGGGAAGGAGCAGCAAGAGTGGTTCAGAGTTGTGTTACTGTCGAGTGGCGTTGTTGGGGAGAGATGTGGTAGGGAGTGGGCTGGAAGAGAGGGAGTGTGATGGTAGCTATTGCTGTGTGTGTGGTTGTTGTAGAATGGTTGTGGTCTGTAGGCTACATGATAGAGATGGGGAAGGAGCAGCAAGAGTGGTTCAGAGTTGTGTTACTGTCGAGTGGTGTTGTTGTGGTAGGACTAGAAGAGAGGGAGTGTGATGGTAGCTAATGGTCTGTGTGGTTGTTGTAGAAAGGTTATGGTCTGTACATGATAAGGGGTAGAGATGGGGAAGGAGCAGCAAGAGTGGTTCAGATTTGTGTTACTGTCGAGTGGGGTTGTTGGGAGAGAGTTGTGGTAGGTATAGTCTATTCGCTGTAAGTAGGCGATAAATCATGACCTCTATCCTCTGTAACTCAAAATGGGCTAGAACAAATTAGCTGTAAATTTCCACATCTATTCCTTGACTGAATCTTTCCAAATGGTAGAAATATTAGCTCGTTAAGTCTAGTCGTGTTTGAGTTACAAAGGTTAGAGGTCACGATTTCTCACCTACTTACAGCGAATAGACTCTAGTAGGACTGAAAGAGAGGAAGTTTGATGGTAACTGTTGCTGTGGGTGGTTGTTGTAGAAGGTTGTGGTTTGTACACTCGGATGCCATAGTCTCTAGCCCACTCATAAATATTTGTTGACTTCACCTATTTGTAATTATGGAAGTATATCTCTGGAAACGAATTTATGAGTATAATTTTCTATTCATCAACTACAAAACTATATATACTATTCATTGAAAAACAAGTTCTATAACAAAATCAATCTAGACACTTATAATTGCACACAGATAAACATAGGGGGTCCACGAATTAGGACAACATAAGCTATGATATATTAGTCCAAAATACTGGGGATTGGAAATATCCATTACGATACTTGTATAAGCAAAATAGATTGATTATAAAGTAACTAAGACAGGACAACACGAGCGCTGCTCAATTCCTGTAAACTACAAATAGGTAAACACACACACACACACACACACACACACACACACACACACACGCACACGCACGCACGCACACGCACGCACACACACACACACACACACACACACACACACACACACACACGGGCGCACGTTCACACATTTGAGCACAGACACACAAAAAGATAGATATACACAAACACACGAAAATATGCAGAATACACACATACTGCACACGCGCACGCACACACACACACGCGCACACACACACACACACTTCAAAATCCTAGGAGGAGGACTAGGAGTGGGAGCATCCTCATATGGTTCGACAGATACAATCTTAATTTAACTTTCTGTAGAGGGAAGGGGACGATCCTCACGTTTTTTCTCACCGTAATTTGTTATTATGAAATAATACGAGGTAATCAGAAATACATTGAAACGTAATTAAAATAATAATTATAATTAAGAGATTACAATGATACTCAATAATTGGTTACAGGAGAGAGAAAGATAAAGAAGACATTGTGAGCTTGAAAAGTATGTGGTAATATGAAACACAAAAATGCAGTATGACGCTAGTGAATGCAGGTGTAAACGTTAAACTAAAAAAACAAAATGCGAACATAAATTACAACGCCATACATTTAAAAATATATAAATATAAGGAATCAAAACGAGACGTATGAAACCCCGATGGCTAGAAGTGAAGTAGACCAACATCGGAGAATATTCTAGGCACTATAAAAGCTATGATGGAGAGATTTCACACACGGGGCGTGATGGAGAGATTGTTTTGAGAGGTGTGAATATCAAAGAGGGGAAATTAATAAGGTAGCTGGATTTTACAGGAAGATAAGATGGGTGGCTGAAAGAAAGAATAGATAAGGGTGGGGAAGATATTATATAAAAGGGGGTGTTCTAAGTATAGGCTAGTGCAATTACTATGCAATATACTGTATATGATTATAGATTATATAATAACAATACCATAAATTATACTCTTACTTCTACTACTATTACTGCTATATCCGCTACTAGTACTACAACTACGACCATCTACCATTAATGTGTCTTGACTAAATATATGATATATGTAATAAAATGGAGACGGCAGATATGAATTAATAATGATTTTAAAAGTTCTAGGGGAAAATTACGAATCGATTTTCCCAGCCCTCCTTATACTCAACAAGTAGACTTTGGAAATATCTCCCTCAATCTGTCTTTCACTCATCCTACGACTTTAACTGCAAACTCCGTGTGTCCAGGCATTCTCTAACGTACCTTAAATTTGGCTCGCTATCACTGTTTCAACTTTGGGTGGACATTTGTTACGGACAACATTGTATTTTGTCTCCTTCATACATAAATAAGCAAATAATGTACAGTATATCTGCCCATGTGTAGGATGTACACGTATTGTATAATAATATTCTAATATAAGTACACAATTATTGTATTATATTAGGCTGTGTATGAACAGGTCCTAATCAGGTTTCAAGTTGATACATACAGTAAATATTCCAACTCTACCTCCAGACATCAGCTTTTCATAGCCTATAGATAGATTTGTTGGACACAGCGAAGTCTAGCGGTCTATTCCATATAACAGGTTTCAGAACTGGGTCGAATATAGAGTTATCCTCCCAAACAAGCGGCACCTCAATATCTGGCAGTTATCTCGGTGCTGGTTCCAATATACCGTCTCTTTATCTCAGACTCACTCTCTCTCTCACACCACCTAGTGATATTAGGTACTGATTACTACTGTACATGAATACACTTATACAATGCTAATGTACTGGAAATGGAAGGGTATTTTTTTATAGTGTGATAGCGGGTTTTATAGTGTGATAGCGAGTTTTATAGTGTGATAGCGAGTTTTATAGTGTGATAGCGAGTTTTATTGTTATATACTGTACAATAAATATTATTTTCCAACAATACCTTCTCTTAACACATTGAGAATTGAACTCGGGACCTGCGGGTTACCAGGTCAGTAGCAAGATTACTCCAGTACAATAATTATGTAGTTGCATCATTATGAAGAGCTATTATGTGTACGTTATATTTTTTATTTCACATAATACTACGTGTGTACGATTAGAAATGTTACATACCCAACCAGGATTCAAAGCCAATGTAGTGGTAATTGCAAAATACATGACAAAATACAGCAGTCTATTAAAAGTAGTGACCCTTATTTTATACGATGTACCAGATAAATATGTATTAAGGGGGTAGTACTCGTTTTTTTTGGACCCCCTTCTCCCACATGTTTAGCATATTAGTTTTGAGGTTTTAAGACGTTCGTTCCGTTAGTTTGGCGATTTTGAGACCTTTGGCCTCATTTTCTTGTCAATATTAAGACCTTTCGTGCCCTTTAGTTGTCGATTTTTTCCTGGCGAGCGATAGTGAGCCTCTAATTTTAAAAGGAATCGGCCTTCAGCCGGGATATTTTTCTACCGAAAAATGTACAAATTTATCTTAAAAGGGGGTCTAGGGGGTGTTTTTCTAAGCTTGATAGAGGTCTAGCGAGGAAACTCAAAACTAATTTAATACATAATTATATAGGCCAAAAACCAAGCACTACCCCCTTAATGGAACAAATTAATAAAAGACACAAATAAAAAGCCAGATAACTAGAGGAAGCACCAACGACGAAGCCAGATTACAGGAAATGTGGGTCGAGGATGAGCACAGAAAAATACCGAGTAATTAGTCATAGTTATTAATTAAAACTTACTTGGAGATAAATAACTACTCGTATTCAAAGCACGTTTTTATGTAGAAATCATTACGTATTTACTGGCTTACTCTTTGATGAAAATACGCAGTTGTAGATTATATGATGGGAAACACAACACATAGCCAGAAATGTGAGGACAATCATTTCGAACTGGGCACATGGAATAGAATAGGGATTACATATAACTAAACATTCAAATTTCAAAATGTTCATATTTAATAATGTATTGCGTTATGTATACGTTACAATGTATATACATTTGATAAACAGAACACAAGTGGCCGATTCTGCTCAGCTGCTGCTCCGATGCAGGTTTATTATATACATGTGTGATGATGGTGTTATAGCAAACACATACGCATCCGACACATATTTAGCATATAAATATAAAAAAAAAGTTATACTAATCATGTGTAGATCATTCGTTGATATAATATAAATTCATACTTCCATCATTTGGTTACTACTTATCAATTCATATTTTGTTGATTTGTTTTTCACAAAGATATTGCAGTGGTGATTTTATAAATACTATTACATGTTCTATTTCTAAATTGGTATGGAATTAATTCAATTTTTTTTGAGCTGAAACAAGTACACTAGTTTGCTACAGTATTATAGTGTGTGCTTGGGGATAATTAGGTGTGTTTTATGTAGTCGGGTACCTACAGGATGTGACATAATTACAAAAAATAGGATATATTACCTGTAGGTTCCTTAAATATTTAAATAGTAGTAAACATAAACTAAAATGTGTGCATACATTATGAAATTCTAGAACATTTAGGGACACAACTGCTTTCTTTGTTGGCTCATTTCCTTTCCTGTATGTTATAGATGTTACACATCTCTTCTGGCATAGGAAAACTTCCAATTAAAGGGGAGATGGGCCGGTTTTCTGGAACAAGACAAGTTAGCCCCTTTAGTTTTGAGATTTTAAGACGTTCGGCCCATTAGTTGGACCATTTTAACACCTTTCGCCCCATTGTGTTGTTAATTTTAAGACCTTCCGTGCCATTTAGGTGTCAATTTTTTCCTGGCGAGCGATAGCGAGCCTGTAATATTAAGAGGAACCGGCCTTCGGTGGCCTCCAGCCGGGTCATTTTCCTACCGAAATTTTTTCAAATTTATCTTGAAGGTGGGTCTAGCAAAGTATTATAACTCTAGGAGAGTACGGTCGCGCTAATAAGTCATGTCTCAGCTTGCATTACGTTTGGCTTGCTCTGTGCTGTATTAATGTCTGTCAGATGTTGAATAGGGTGGGTACGTGTAGGAACATGGTTGTATATCTCACTCAAAAATAATAAACCATGTGGAAATATTGCCGATACCAATTATTGATCAAAACATAATCGGTGCCGAGACATGACTTATTAGCGTGACTGTACATACGTTGGGGGTCTAGGGGGTGTTTTTTAATGATGGGGGGTCTAGCGAGGAAACAAAAACAATATATGAATAATTGAATAAATAGCCCCAAACAACAGCCACAATCCCCTTGATGATTTCTCCATGCTCCACTTCAAAGAGTTATACAATACATCATTAAGGGAGGTCACCGTTTTTTTTTTTTTATCTTTCTCTCCTTTTCTCTCTTTCCCTGGCTTGTATCCATTCGGCTCCATTCAGCCAACTGTTTTAAGACGTTTATCCCCATCCAGGTGTCGATTTTTTCCTGGCGAGCGATAGCGAGCCAGCATTGTATGGAGAACTCCGGCTTCGCCGGAGAAATTTTTCTATCGAAAAATGCACAAATTTAGCTTGCTGTCAAAACAAAAATATATATATGCTGGCTCGCTATCGCTCGCCAGGAAAATATTGACACCTGGATGGGGGTAAACGTCTTAAAACAGTAGGCTGAATGGGGCCGAATGGATACAAGCCAAAGAGAGAGGGAGAGAAAGAGAAAAAAAGCGAGGTGGGGTCCCTTAAGTCTGTTGTTGTTTGTCTTCCTTTGTATATGAAAAGGGTGATGCTAATCCCAATATCGAAGTCATTATAATGGAGCTAGTGTTGGCTAATGGGAAAGAACTAGATATACCCAGTTTCTTGATGCTAATTTTGTCTTTCTACAAACTTCGGTCAATACGTTGACACATTATTATAAGGCAATTATTACGAACATGGCCTCTTTCAATGTTCAGTACATGAACGAGCCATGTATCTATGTCGAGTCCAAACGAGGTAATGCAGTACTTCATAATATTCCTAATGCTACAAAGTTGGGGTTTAAAGAAGGAAGGATTCAAATGGTTGTAGCTTGTGAGAGTACAATCGCTTGCAGTGATAAAGTGTACACGATTCTGATACGCTGATGAACTATTTTGAACCAATCCCTTTAGCCACATTCCCGAGTCGGTGTTTCCTTCAGATCAATGTTCACTGTCACAAGTGTATCATATTGTAATGTATCAATTATGCGTGCAGGTGGTTGTACGTCTGTATTATATGTACCAAGCCACCAACCCCTTCCACATCGTACACACTTATGTTTACAGCACTTCCCCTTCCGCCGTAATCAGTGACGTAACTCCGAGGGTAAACAATAGTACAACAGGATACACAGTTTACCTTCCACCCCACACTACCCCTTGCCACCCACCACCACTACTCTGTACCCCCACGGCCTACCACCTCCACCACCACTACCCTGTACCACCACCCACCACTACCCCTTACCACCACCACTACCCTGTACCACCTCCACCACCACTACCCTGTACCACCTCCATCCATACCCTGTACCACTACCATCACCACCCACCACTACCCCTTATCACCACCACCTCCATCCATACCCTGTACCACTACCATCACCACCCACCACTACCCCTTACCACCACCACTACCCTGTACCACTACCATCACCACCCACCACTACCCCTTATCACCACCACCACCACCACTGCCCTGTACCACCTCCATCCATAACCTGTACCACCACCTTTACCCTGTACCACCACCCACCATTACCCTGCACTGTACCACCACCGCCTACCACCCCCACCACCACACTTCTTTCATCCCACCTGCTCTAGTACGGGGGAGGCTTAAAGAATTTGTTTGATCGTGTAAACATGGATAACTTACTAATTATACCATATATACTGATGCCTTGGGTACACTTTCATATACCAAGTAGGTAAATGCAATATATACTGTAATGTATTCTGACGGCGTGATTCAGCAATATGAATAGCTACGCCATGTGTAGCTTTGTAATATTCTCGTAAAACTAATAACACTTATACAAACGCAGAAGAGAAACATGAAAACACTCAGTTTGGCTGTTTGATATTCATAAAATACTTTTACAAGAATAACTAAACCGAATTTGTCGTTACCTTCTCATTCTTTCACCACACATTACCCATAAGTTATATATACTATATATATATATATATATATATATATATATATATATATATATATATACTGTATATCGTATATATATATATATATATATATATATATATATATATATATATATATATACAGTATATATATAAAATTACGTACTGTAATAGTGGTAGTACAGTACAGATATACACTGGCTAATTTCTGAGCCTGGGCCACATTCTCGTGAGGCCGGAGAGCCATTAATTACGGGCCATGTGTAGTATAGGGTCTCACGAGGCCACTGGTATATAATCCCTATTGTGGCCGAGTACACCCTAACAATGGTGGCGCAAACCCACTTCATTATACCCAGATTATACTGTGCTGGGAGGGGGGGGGGGGGGCTGAGGGGGGTACAAGCACTCTAGCAACAGTCGGCTACCATCTACTTGAAATTTTCAGTACATTTAAGGGGAGACGGGTCGTATTTATTTGTTTATTGTTTTATAAATTAAATATCTGTTTAGTTTCCTCCCTAGGCCTCCATCAACCTGTTAAAAACATCCCCTAGCCCCTCTTCAAGATTTGTACATTTTTCGGTAGAATAAATTACTCTTAAAATTACAGGCTTGCTTTCGCTCGCCAGGAAAAAATCGACACCTAAATGGCACGAAAGGTCTTAATATTGACATTAAAATGGGGTGAAAAGTATCCAAATCGCCAAACTAATAGGGCGAACGTCTTATAATCTCAAAACCAATGGGGCTATACACGAGGGAGTAGGAGGCCACAAAAACCGGCCCATCCCCTCTTAAGAACGTTGTTCCCTTCTTTTATCTATACATTAGACGGGTTGAATCAGATTAGGAAGAACCTCTACGAATCTACAAGTACTTCCTTAGTTAAATAAGATCATCAACAGAGGATCATAATGAATGGGTTATATTAGGGTAAATTGGGCAAAATTGCTCAATAACACACTTTATAAATGAATGAATGAAGACCCTTCATTCGGGTGAGTTAGGGAAGTATTTTACCGATACAAAGACATATATATTTACAGTTGATTTGTACTACTTCAGTGTGCAGTTGGGTTTGAGTACATGGTTAGATTTATATCCAGTATTCGATAAATGGATATCAAATTGTAGTCATGTACTTCATCTCTAACTGTCTTGATGGCGTAATGCTGAGAGTGTTTAAAATCTGTATGTGGCAACCCATGTTCGAATCCCGGTAGGATCACATGATTTCATTGATTTCATTGGGTAGTGATTGGTGTTGGGAGTGAGATTAATACATTTAATTATACCTATTGCTGCGACGATCGTTGATGAGAGTAGAACACAATACAAAATAAAGACCTAGGCATACCTTTGGTTCTTTGTTAATGATAGCTTAAAGGTGGGGACTCAGGGGTTAATATAAACATGGAATGATAATCGCCAAGCTGTACATAATTATCTTGCAAAATGCAATGGCACTGAAATAATTATTAACCCCTTCAGACTCATATGACGCTGAGGTTGCCAGATTACCTATAAGAAATAGAGTTCTCTCACTCTTATAATTACCTCTCCAAAATTAGTTTTCTGCCCACAGCTAACTCAAAGACAACTGCAGAGGTTGAAGTAACTAAACTAAAGGTTTGTAAATACCAGTACCCCTGATGGTAAGAAAGGCTTTAAAGTATCCCAAATAGGCTCAAAATTGCGTCATATGTCGGAGAGGGTTAACAATGGTATAAAGGATTTTGTGGATCGTCTATACCGGGCCTGTGACATCACAAGAGTGTAAGTCCACCATCCAGTCTAGGCTAAGGATACTGGTGTGACGTCACTATGACGTCACAGGCCCGGTATAGACGATCCGCAAAATCCTTTATACCATTGTTAATAATTATTTCAGTGACATTGCATTTTACAAGATAATTATATGCAGGTTGGCGATTATTTTTCCATGTTTACCTCAACCCATGAGCCCCCACCTTTAAGGGGAGATGGGTCGTTTTTTTTAGATCCCCTTCTCTCTCATGTTTAGCCCCATTAGTTTTCAGATTTTAAGATGTTTACCCCATTAGTTTGTCGATTTTAAGACCTTCCGCCCCATTTCCTTGTCGATATTGAGACCTTTCGTGCTATTTAGATGTCGATTTTTTTCTGGCGAACGATTGTGAGCCTGTATTTATGGAAGAACCGGCCTTTGGCCGGAACACGAAAAATTTACAAATTAATCTAGAAGGGGGATCTATTGATTTTTTTTTTTTTTTTTTAAAGTTTGATGGATGTTGATGGAGGAAACTAGATAAAAATATATGAATGAATATTTTTCCCCAAAAGTGAACCATCCCCCTTTAATTTGTTAGGGAACTCTTAGAGATTATAACTTGGACAATTTATCGTGTGAAACTTGTCGGCCAGAAGGGGAGTGAGCGAAAGTGGATGAACACGTTGAATTTGGCTGATCTAAGGTGATTGTAAATAATTCTAGGAAATAGTTCGTTCCCATATGATCCGTAATTTGTAATGTATTCAAACGGCGCTACAAACAGATGGAGTATATGTATCGTAATTCCTAAATATAAACAGAACAATACAAGGGAAATGCAATAATTTAATTAATATTTACTTAAGCTTGTTGATGATTATTTTCCATTTTCTTCACATAGAAAGGAATACCAATTTGTAATATCAATATAATTATATAAATTATTAAATTCAATTAAACTTACTGTATTCCATAACATAACTTATTGAGCAACTTACTCGAAAATAGTATAACGACAATGCCAATCCTACGTAATGAAAACGATTTAGTACAACAGTTTCGTTGAATGTACACAGATTTTAAAAAAGATAACACACACACACACACACACACACACACACACCCACACACACACACACACACACACACCCACACACACACACACCCACACACACACACACACACACACACACACACCCACACCCACACACACACACACCCACACCCACACACACACACACACACCACCGACAGTTCCAAGAATTGATTCACACATTATTCTTCCTCGTTTTTTTTTTTTTTTTTTTCCAACATGTATTCAAAGGCAAAATCTCCAGCATCACCTCTTTTCTCACCAATAAATTGTCTTCTTCTTTCCCTTTGTGTTCCCAGGCTTTCTTCTATTATTCCTATATTTTTGCATTGTAATTTATTTATATTTCGTATTATATTCTTGTACTTTTTGTGTGTTATCATAATTGGTATGATGAAGGGCCATAACAAATAATTGACAGGTGATTGAGTTTTATTGCGACAGACAGACAGACAGACAGACAGACAGACAGACAGACAGACAGACAGACAGACAGACAGACAGACAGACAGACAGACAGACAGACAGACAGACAGACAGACAGACAGACAGACAGACAGACAGACAGACAGACAGACAGACAGACAGACAGACAGACAGACAGACAGACAGACAGACAGACAGACAGACAGACAGACAGACAGACAGACAGACAGACAGACAGACAGACAGACAGACAGACAGACAGACAGACAGACAGACAGACAGACAGACAGACAGACAGACAGACAGACAGACAGACAGACAGACAGACAGACAGACAGATAGATAGATAGATAGATAGATAGATAGATAGATAGATAGATAGATAGATAGATAGATAGATAGATAGTTAGTTAGTTAATTCTTTATTTCATAAAAGGTTACATGGTAACATTTTACATATATACAGATAGATTCAGACTCAAATCTTTATTTCATAAAAGGCAACACAATTAACTTTTTACATATATACAATAGAGATAACAGTAACCTCATACATTACCGCATTCTAGGTTCATGGTTTTGTACAAACATAATTCTTGACTTGATAGCATTTATATCATTAGTTTTCAAATCTGATACGTCATATTCATGTAATAGGATATGGTTAACTTCCTTTCCTAACGATAGGTATTCATCAAGGTTTAATAAACATTTCTGTAAAAACTTGCAAGGTTTTAGGAGACATTTGTGAGCAAATCTAATTTTTAACCAATTCATTAAATGATTAAATGTCATTAGTCCAGCCAATTCACATGCATGATGATTACTTTCCCAATATTTTAATTTCAGCATTTTCTTTATTGCTTTGTGGTAACCAATTGCAAATTGCTTAAGAGGAAGTTTGCACTTTTTGTTATAAAACCATAATTCAGAACCATAAAAACTTGAGCAGTAACTTTGGAACAACTGAGTAAAAACCCTAACATTAACATTAGAAAATTTACGTAAAATACAATTAAATTCATTATAAAACTTGTTACGACACCTAATTACGTCTTTGTCATTATTTAAATTATCATCTATTATAAACCCTAGATACTTTTGTTCATTAACAACATTCAATATCTCTCCACATAGCATCAACTTTGGCTTTAAGTTTTTATCTTTATTGTCTTTGAAATACATGCATGATGATTTATTAATATTAATGTCAATATTAATTTCTTTTGCTTCATTTCCAAGCATATTCAGTAAAAACTGTAATCCCGATGACGATGGTGTTAATAAAACAATATCGTCAGCGTAAGCACTAATATTACTGGATATATTTCCTAGTGTGCACCCCTTTTTTACATTTAGACACTTTTTCAATCAGCTTATCTATATAAAGATTAAATAATATCGGAGACAAGACTCCTCCCTGTCTTACTCCATTCATTATTTTCCAGGGTTTTGATATTGAGTCTTTATGCTTAAGCAACCAGTTGATTTCTATAAAGATATAATATTATGTTCGCATAAAAGTGTGGAATACCTGCTTCAATAAGTTTACTTATTAATGTGAAATGATTAACTTTATCAAAAGCTTTTTTTAAATCAATGAAAGCTGTATAAACATTTGAGTCTTCTAATCTGTATCTTAAAATTGTTTCTTTAAAAATCAAGCACGCTGAGGATGTAGAGTGATTAGCCCTAAACCCATGCTGCCTCTCATTAAAGTTCACATAATGCAAAATTTTATATTTTAAGCAATATTCAAATAATTTTAAGAAAACTGCCGATGATATAATAGGTCTATAATTATCCAAGGAGCTTTGATCTTTATATTTATCTTTAATAAGGGGCAAAATAAGTCCGGACGTCATCTCATCAGGCAAATGTCCATGTGCAATAAATGATGAAAACATTTTAGCAATTAGTCTTACCGCGCTTTCAGAACAAAACTTCACATGATTAGAATGAATGTTATCATGGCCAATGACCCAATTTAGCTCAGATAATGCCAAACAAACATCCTTGGTGTTGATAACTCCCAATAATTTGCCTCTTTGCACATGTACATTTAACTTGTCTCTTATAAGTTCATATTTATCTCTTTTCTGGCATTTGCTGTCATCAAAAACGTTTTTAAAATTCTGCGAAAATTTCTCAGCAATTTTACTGGAGTCACATTCACCTTCAATTTTAACATTTAAATAACACTTATTATTTTTAGTTTTCCTGACTTCTTTCCAGAATGCATTATATCTTTTATTGCTTAAAGACTCAGCTAATTTATCATTTCTAATATTGATTTTATTATTTTTAATATATTTTAATGCGTTCTGGAAGATGTCATATTGTCAAGTAAATCACCATATACAGGACAACCATTTTCTTTCCATTTTAAGAAATGTTCTCTAGCATTTTTATACAACCCACCAACATGGTCATTCCATCCTGGTTTTATCTGATAATTTTTTGTACTTTCAATTGCATATTCCTCAGACGACTCTTTCAGTATACTTACAAGTGAGTTATAAATGTAATTCAATTCTGCAATATGACTATTGTTTTCACATTTGTATGTACAACAATCTAAACAACTAAAGTTCATTAAATCAGACTGTACAATAGTCTCACTCATTTTGTCTTTATAGTTTGTAACATCATTTGATGTAAATAACTTCCAGTTTATGAAGGTAGAAAACTTAGATTCAGGAATAATTTTTATATTGTCTAAATTAATATTAATTTTAAAAACTAATGGAAAATGATCAAATAAGGCCAGGTCATATCGTACATTAATGTCAGTAATATAAGTGTTCATATTATCCGAAGCTATCACATGATCTAACCAACTAGTAGAGTTATTACCAGGAGACAAATAAGTAAAAGTTTTCGTCCGGTAACACTTCATCAATAACACATAGGCTTTTATTATCAATTAGGTTCAATAGCTCTTCCCAGAATCTGCCTTTACAGTAATTTGCATTAAAATCACCACTAATAATAATACTGTTAATATTTTGTTCATCAATGAAATTTTCTAAAACAGCAAGTGACTGTCTATATTCATCTATGCTATCATCATTCTGTTTATCGCAAGGCAGATACACATTAATAATTAAATATGTTCGTATTTTTGTCTTCAATGTTACACCTACAATTCTGTCATCACAAAACACTGACTCAATCTTATTACTTAATTTTTTTTTCCACATTATCGCCACCCCTTTCGACGGCCTACCCTCTATTATTCCCTCATTAGTTCGGTCTTCAACGCTGGCTATGCAGTCAAAAGATTCGTTTATAGTGTTCATAAAGGGAATATCATCCTTGAGCAACATTAATTCTTGCAATAAAATCATATCATATTCTAAGGTTAACTTGCGTACTGTTTCTATATTATTTCTTACAGAGTTACAATTATAAGAAGCAATACTAACCATATTTTGAAATTAACTACAATTTAGACAGACAGACAGACAGACAGACAGACAGACAGACAGACAGACAGACAGACAGACAGACAGACAGACAGACAGACGGACGGACGGACGGACGGACGGACGGACGGACGGACGGACGGACGGACGGACGGACGGACGGACGGACGGACGGACGGACGGACGGACGCACGCACGCACGGACCGACGGACTGGTGAGGGATACTGACTGACCACAAATGGAGGGAGGGAGGGATTGAGGGAGGGAGGGAGGAAAGGAATGGAGGGAGGGAGGGAGGGAGTGAGGGAGGGAGGAGAGAGAGATAGAGATAGAGAGAGAGAGAAGAGATATATAGAGAGATAGTGAGAGAGATAGATAGAGAGAGAGAGAAGAGAGAGAAGAGAGAGAGAGAGAGAGAGAGACAGAGAAGAGGAAAAGAGAGATAGAGAGATAGAGAGAGATAGAGAGAGATAGAGATAGAGAGAGATAGAGATAGAGAGAGAGAGAGAGAGAGAGAGAGAGAGAGAGAGAGAGAGAGAGAGAGAGAGAGAGAGAGAGAGAGAGAGATAGATAGATAGATAGATAGATATAGTAAGAGTGAGTGAGAATGAGATAGATAGATAGATAGATAGATAGATAGATAGATAGATAGATAGATAGATAGATAGATATAGATAGTTAGTTAGTTAATTCTTTATTTCATAAAAGGTTACATGGTAACATTTTACATATATACAGATAGATTCAGACTCAAATCTTTATTTCATAAAAGGCAACACAATTAACTTTTTACATATATACAATAGAGATAACAGTAACCTCATACATTACCGCATTCTAGGTTCATGGTTTTGTACAAACATAATTCTTGACTTGATAGCATTTATATCATTAGTTTTCAAATCTGATACGTCATATTCATGTAATAGGATATGGTTAACTTCCTTTCCTAACGATAGGTATTCATCAAGGTTTAATAAACATTTCTGTAAAAACTTGCAAGGTTTTAGGAGACATTTGTGAGCAAATCTAATTTTTAACCAATTCATTAAATGATTAAATGTCATTAGTCCGACCAATTCACATGCATGATGATTACTTTCCCAATATTTTAATTTCAGCATTTTCTTTATTGCTTTGTGGTAACCAATTGCAAATTGCTTAAGAGGAAGTTTGCACTTTTTGTTATAAAACCATAATTCAGAACCATAAAAACTTGAGCAGTAACTTTGGAACAACTGAGTAAAAACCCTAACATTAACATTAGAAAATTTACGTAAAATACAAATAATTCATTATAAAACTTGTTACGACACCTAATTACGTCTTTGTCATTATTTAAATTATCATCTATTATAAACCCTAGATACTTTTGTTCATTAACAACATTCAATATCTCTCCACATAGCATCAACTTTGGCTTTAAGTTTTTATCTTTATTGTCTTTGAAATACATGCATGATGATTTATTAATATTAATGTCAATATTAATTTCTTTTGCTTCATTTCCAAGCATATTCAGTAAAAACTGTAATCCCGATGACGATGGTGCTAATAAAACAATATCGTCAGCGTAAGCACTAATATTACTGGATATATTTCCTAGTGTGCACCCCTTTTTACATTTAGACACTTTTTCAATCAGCTTATCTATATAAAGATTAAATAATATCGGAGACAAGACTCCTCCCTGTCTTACTCCATTCATTATTTTCCAGGGTTTTGATATTGAGTCTTTATGCTTAGTAGCAACCAGTTGATTTCTATAAAGATATAATATTATGTTCGCATAAAAGTGTGGAATACCTGCTTCAATAAGTTTACTTATTAATGTGAAATGATTAACTTTATCAAAAGCTTTTTTTAAATCAATGAAAGCTGTATAAACATTTGAGTCTTCTAATCTGTATCTTAAAATTGTTTCTTTAAAAATCAAGCACGCTGAGGATCTAGAGTGATTAGCCCTACACCCATGCTGCCTCTCATTAAGTTCACATAATGCAAAATTTTATATTTTAAGCAATATTCAAATAATTTTAAGAAAACTGCCGATGATATAATAGGTCTATAATTATCCAAGGAGCTTTGATCTTTATATTTATCTTTAATAAGGGGCAAAATAAGTCCGGACGTCATCTCATCAGGCAAATGTCCATGTGCAATAAATGATGAAAACATTTTAGCAATTAGTCTT
>CM064518.1:31114842-31231631 GCA_032716605.1 Paralithodes platypus | reverse complement strand
TCGAAAGGAACCAGAGGTATATATTTGTAAAAGCATGCTTGATAAAAAAAAAAAAAAAAAAAAAAAAAAAAATATATATATATATAAAGATCAGCTCTAAATTACCAACAATCCTATAATTACCAATGGATTTAGAGTCCTTACAATAACAAAGAGATGGATATAGACAATGAATCAAAGAGGAGTAGCAACGAATGACAAGGAATTAAATGGTTACTTTTGAACAGCAGTTTTACCAGATGAAAACTTCCAAAAGACCCCCGCATATAAGTACAGTCAAGAGCATAAAAAGCAACGCACCTATTTGAATTAGTATCGAATGCAACAGAGATAATGCAGCGCTTTACAATAGCCCAGATGCATCAGATCTTTGATTTAATGGTTCAAAGATTCGAGTGGGTTTAATATAATTATATGCTAAGACATATACATAGACATAGGGGAGACATAGGGGAGGTGTGGTGGAGTGGTCTTGCCACTGGCCTGGTAATCCAAAGGTCCCGGGTTCAAATCCCGATGTATCAATGGGAAGATATTATTGGGATGGAATTTGTGCTGTACCTAGTATCAGTGCATTACCACAAAGCCCACCGAAACGTCAATAAAATACCCTCATTGTTCCCTGATTAAATAGCACTGTATGAATATTCCCATATTCAAAATATGCTATAGGGGTGCAATGCCTGGTGAGTTATCTGCTCAACAGGTGGCGTTGTGTGTGTGTAAGTGTGAGAGTCCGAGTGTAGTGGGTGAGACAGTGAAGCGGAAGGAGATGGCTTCAGAGATGGGGTCGTTTCGGGTCATGAGTGAGCACCGTGCCTCATGTGAAGGCAAGATGGCAGGTGCTCGTTGTGCTCTACGTGCTTCACATGTCTCACTCCCTAGACTGGAACAAGACCTCACGGGCTTCACTGTTCATTGTAAAGCGGTGAATGTTAAGGCTCTCAGCCTATGCCCGAGAGGAAGTAAGTTGGAATATAGAAAAAAAAAAAAAAAAAAAAAAAAAAAAAAAAAAAAAAAACTACAGTAGATCTGGACATGACACGAAAATGGAACTTTGCAGTAAAGGACCCAACATCGGAGAACGAGCCCCCAAGTTCGAACCTCGAAACCGCGAAAATATCACATTTTCGCGGTTTCAAAGTTCGAACTTGGGAGTTCGTTTTCCGATTTTGGGTCCCTTACTGAAAATTTCCATTTTCGTGTCAAGTCCAGATCTACTGTAGTATATGGCTGAGAATTCCAAATCTGTATGTATTTATTCTTTCGTCAAGAACATATTGTACAAATTTAAAGGTTGATTCGCCCCAAATGCGGCTTATAAAAATATAACATAATACCTAGACTAGATGATTATGAGAGAAAGAGAGAAAGAGAGAAAGAGAGAGAGAGAGAGAGAGAGAGAGAGAGAGAGAGAGAGAGAGAGAGAGTAAAAGTGACATTGAGTGAGGGGCAGGGGGCTAACGGATACACACTCACAATAGAGAAGAGCCAAATAAAATAAAACTCAGAAAAAGGAAAAAAGAAACTGTCGTTAACACACTTAATGATAATACAATACAATCGAAAAAGGGCAAGCAGACATTGACAGGCTAAAGAAGAAAAACAAAAGCTAAATTAAGACATAATAACACATCTAGAAAGGGCTAGCATAGAGAAAGACAAGCAGGCAGATAAATAGAAACAGAGAAAAGAGATCAAATATGACAAAACATATAAACGGAAACACGTCTAGCACACAAGATACACACACAAATAGAAAACAAACAAAAAAACAGAAAAGGGAGGGGGGGGGGGGGAAATATACATCGGAAAAGGAGAGTGTAAAGGAGAAAACGGTCATCATCAGAGAGATCGACAAGAATATACAAAATGTGCGACAAGGGCAAATATGGACAACATGACCAGGAAGCTAAGATAAAACATAAGACAATAGTAGATAAACAAGACAAAAGATAAAGAAAATATAAGATATAGATAGCAAAAACTATAGGTAACTGATAAAGACATAGTAGATCAATTCGTAGTAACCTATCACCAACCCACCAATTTACTTGCAAATACACCTGATCAATGACATTATTGAAATTGATGAATACAAGTGGTACTCCCGGGATTCGAACCAAGGACACTCACACAGAACCTACGAGCACTAACTATTACACCACCAAGAAAAGAGAAAGGAGACAAAGGCAGGCTAACAAATGAAGGTAAGAAGAAACGATAACAAAGACAAAAACGAAACAAACAAACAAAAGGGAAACCTGCGACAGAGCTCAGGCCTATTGCACCCCTTATATTTTTACCCCCCCCCCCCCCCCTGCCATAAAAGTAATTCAATGATCAAACAATTTCTGGCAACATTTCTGGACTATTTTGCCCTGGTATCCGAAACTAGACTGATAGTTGATGCATTTAGGTGACCAAAATATTATAAATTATTGTGTTTTTTCCACCAACCAACTTCACCTCTAAACTCAATTAATGAAATCAACAAATACATGTGGCACTCCAGGGACTCGAACGTTAACCTCATAAGCTGCCAGACCAGTGTTGAGGATAAATGTTGAGGGAAAAAGCGCTCGTGTGATACAGGCTTGAGACAAATAAACTCGACGCCCCGAACCATCACCTCCCCCCCCCGTATTGGATCTTGAAAGGGTTAATGTAACAGATCACCATTGAATAAGTAAAATCAAAATAGTATTGTAGGGTTGTAGGGCGTCAATCAGATGAAAAGCGGTGATGCCATATATACACACACACCTAACTGGGTTGCTTAAGGGGGGTCACCTGCTTTTTTTGTATCTCTATATCCTTTTCTCTCTTTCTCTGATTTGTATCCATTTGACCCCATTCAACCAACTGTTTTAAGACGTTTATCCCCATCCAGGTGTCAATTTTTTTCCTGGCGAGAGATAGCAAGCCAGTAATTGTATAGAGAAATCCAGCTTTGCCGGATACATTTTTCTATCGAAAAATGTAAAAATTTAGCTTACTGTCAAAACAAAAATATATATATATGCTGGCTCGCTAACGCTCGCCAGGAAAATATTGACACCAGGATGGGGTAAACGTCTTAAAACAGTAGGCGGAATGAGGCCGAATGGATACAAGCCAAAAAGAGAGAGAGAGAAAGATAACACAAAGCGAGGTGGGCTCCCTTAAGAACCCTCGCCATGTCAGACCGATATCCCGCACCGCCTCCTGACACCACCGTCTATGGCAAGAATTTGGATACCTTGAAATAATAAAAGCCATGTTGTACTGTCTACCTCGCACTGAGAATGATTTGTTTTTCAGTGCATGACATATTTTTCTACTAGACTCTAAATACACTTAGACAAACTATACTCTGTTTCATGTCATCTGACAGTAAATTGAATTTCTTAGCAGCTAATTTCTCGATACTTAATGGAAAAATATGAAACCACTATGTCTCTGCATCATATTAAAACCAAGTTTTTATAATTAGCACCATATTTCAGCACACAATCTTCAAAATATCCGAGAAATCTTGATGGGAACTTTGCAATTTACCGTCAGTTGAAACGAAACAAGGTATAGTATAGAATATTCGCTGTAGGTAGGCGAGAAATCATGACCTCTAACCTCTGTAACTCAACAACGACTAGAGTAATCAAGCTAATATTTCCACCATTTGGGAAGAGTCAGTCAAGGAATAGATGTGAAAATTTGCAGCCAAATTGCTCTAGCCCTTTTTGAATTACAGAGGATAAAGTTCATGATTTATCGCCTACTTACAGCGAATAGACTATAGTAATAACTCCATAAAAAAGGTAGGATATACAGTATATAAATATAAAAAGATATATTATAATTAATGGCTTATATATATATATTAATATATAATTATATATATATATATATATCGCTATATATATATATATATATATATATATATATATATATATATATATATATATATATATTACTGTATATACCATAGTCTATGGTATATACTGTATATACAGTATATATTGTAATTAAGCAATTGAAAACTAGATAATTATGTATACATGGATAGATAAAAAGACAGACTTTTAGATATATATATCTAGGCTACCCAATTTTCCTTAATGTACACAAAACTTCACAACCAAAAGTATGCCATACGAGGGCAACTGCAAAAAGCTGAGAGTTGCAAGTGTTCTCATAGACGACTCTTGCCTCTTGGGGTATTTCTCGCCCTAGGTTTTTTTTCTTCTTCTGCCGTCAGTTAGAGACAAAAAAGTTCCCCCCCTCCCCCCCCCCCCCTCCCCCCGTCAGTTTGTTTGTTTGACCCGGATGCAAGATGGCTGATCGGATAAACAAGCCCTATTGGTCTTTTAAGGGAGGGCTTTTTTCTGGAACCCCTACTTCCTCATGTTTAGTCCCATTAGTTTTGAAATATTAAGACGTTTGCCCCATTTGTCAGGCGATTTTAAGACTTTTCGACCTGTTTCATTGCAAAATATTAAGACCAATCATACTATGTAGGTGCCGATATTGTAATTTAGGAGGAATCAGCCTTCGGGTGAGATATTCATTAACAACCTTAAGTAGTCCATTGCAGGGCACGTCAATTCCGATTACATTCAATTTTGGAGGACATAATTATGGAAACCAATGGTCAAATTAGATTACCTTTGTCTCTTTGACTTCTTGAGGTTGTTATTAAGGGGGGTCATCTGCTTTTGTTTTCTTTCTCTCCTTTTCTCCCTTTCTTTCGCTTGTAGCATTCGGCCCCATTCAGCCAACTGTTTTAAGAAATGTATCCCCATCCAGGTGTAGATTTCTTCCTGGCGAGCGATAACGAGCCAGCATTGTATACAGAATCTAGGCTCCGCCGGAATTTTTTTTTATCGAAAAATTTACAAATTTAGCTTGCTGTAAAAAACAATATACATATAATATATATATATATATGCTGGCTCGCTACCGCTCGCCAAGAAAATATTGACACCTGGGTGGGGGTAAACTTCTTAAAACAGTAGGCTGAAAGGGACCGAATGGATACAAGCCAAAGAGAGAGGGAGAGAGAGAGCAAAAAAGCGAGGTGGGCTCCCTTAACCCATTGAGATTGAAGCCGTACTTTGACAGTTTATTTGTATTTATTTTATACAACTTAGGAAGGATCTGTGGGCATTAAGAGGGTAAAGATGATATAATTTAACCCTCTGATTTCCATATACCCTTCCTAATCTGAATACAATCGTCTGATAATCGCCATAACATAGAGCAGAAAGGCATCATCGTATCTTGAAAGGGTTAAGCTGAATGATATCGTATGTTACCATTCACATTAAGGGAGCCCACCTCCCTTTTTTTCTCTTTCTCTCCCTTTCTCTTTGGCTTGTATCCATTCGGCCCCATTCAGCCTACTGTTTTAAGACGTCTACCCCCATCCAGGTCTCTATATTTTCCTGGCGATCGGTAGCAAGCCAGCATATATATATTTTTGTTTTGACAGCAAGCTAAATTTGTACATTGTTCGATAGAAAAAATTCTCCGGCGAAGCCGGATTTCTCCATACAATGCTGGCTCGTTATCGCTCGCCAGGAAGAAATCGACACATGGATGGGGATAAACGTCTTAAAACAGTTGGCTGAATGGGGCCGAATGGATGCAAGCCAGGGAAAGCGAGAAAAGGAGAGAAAGATATAAAAACAAATGTGACCCCTTAACACGATAATAAGGTCATCGCACTAAAGGAGTTAAACCCTTCGAAGATCATAACGCATTTTGACAGTTTATTCTGGCAACCATTGGACCATTGTGTACAGCTTAGGAAGGATATGTGGGAGTTAAAAGAGTCACGACGGTCTCAATCAACCCTCCGACTTCCACACACCCTTCCCAATGTTAAAGGGGCCCACCTCGTTATTTTTTTTTCTCTTGCCCTTTCTCTCTGGGTTGTATTCATTCGGCCCCATTCAGCCTACTGTTTTAAGACGTGTATCCCCATCCAGGTGTCGATTTTTTCCTGGCGAGCGGTAGTGAGCCAGTATATTTTGTATAATGTGTTTGTCAGCAGGCTAAATTTGTACATTTTACGATAGAAAAAAAAAGTCTCCGGCGAAGCCGGATTTCTCCATAGAATGCTGGCTCGCTATCGTTCGCCAGGAATAAATCGACATCTGGATGGGGATAAACGTCTAAAAACAGTGGGGTGAATGGGGCCGAATGGATACAAGCCAGAGAAAGAGAGAACAGGAGAGAAAAAATCAGGTGACCCCCATAATAAAATCGTCAAATAACAGCCCAAATAAACGGCCAAAACGAGTTAATATATAGGACGTAAAGGAAAACGAGTTAATATATAGGACGTAAAGGAAAACGAGTTAATATATAGGACGTAAAGGAAAACGAGGTACTATATAGGACGTAAAGGAAAACGAGTTAATATATAGGACGTAAAGGAAAACGAGTTAATATATAGGACGTAAAGGAAAACGAGTTAATATATAGGACGTAAAGGAAAACGAGTTAATATATAGGACGTAAAGGAAAACGAGTTAATATATAGGACGTAAAGGAAAACGAGTTAATATATAGGACGTAAAGGAAAACGAGTTAATATATAGGAAGTAAAGGAAAACGAGTTAATATATAGGACGTAAAGGAAAACGAGTTAATATATAGGAAGTAAAGGAAAACGAGTTAATATATAGGACGTAAAGGAAAAAACAAAATGGAGAGGGGGGCGGAACGCGGAAGTTAAGGGGAGACTGGCCGTTTGTTTGGTCTATTAATTCATTTATTCATATATTTTTTTAGTTTCCTCCCTAGACCTCCATCACACTTAGAAAAATACCCCCTAGACCCCCATTCAAGATAAATTTGTACATTTTTCGGTAGGAGAATGTCCCGGCCAAAGGCCGGTTCCTCTTAAAATTGCAGGCTCGCTATCGCTCGCCAAGAAATAATCGACACCTAAATGGCACGAAAGGTCATAAAATTGACAACGAAATTGGGTGAAAGGTGTTAAACTCGCCAAACTAATGGGCCGAACGTCTTATGATCTTAAAACTAGTGGGATTAAACATTAGGGAGAAGGGGGTCCAGAAAAACGGTCTGCCTCCCCTTAATGCAGGTGCCACAGACTCCACAAGTTTCCCCCGGGGGCATTAAGAAGTTTGAGCATAATGAAGAGATGTGTGATATTCCGCTGACGTAAAGTAATCAAGAGAACCGCCGCTGTGTAAGTCGGCTGGGAAGAAGAGTGGGCGGTAAACTGTGGTAAGTGAAGTGCGAGGTGTGACGTAACTAGGGGAAGAGTGGGCGGTAAAGTTTGTAAGAGCGAAGTGCAAGGTGTGATGTAACTAGGGATGTGTGTGCGGTAATGTGTATAGGCCTAAGCGATGTGCAAGGTGTGACGTAACTAGAGAAGAGTGTGCGGTAAAGTGCATACGCGAAGTGCGAGGTGTGACGTAACTCTGCATCACTTCCCTGGAAGCATACCAAGCACATGAATTTTCTGAAGATAGGAACCAGTGGTCCACTGCACCAGAAGCTGATTGCACCACCATAGTGGCAAGCGGTAGGGTCGCCGCATCCCTACGCCAGAGAAAGGCCGGCTTGTGCCAGTGGGCTGTGAGAGTAAGACACTAGAGCAGTGATTCTCAACCTTTCCTCAGTCATTTACCCCCTCGGCTTGATGTATTTCGCCATTTACCTCCTTACACCCATACAAAAAAGGTATAGCCGCCATAAAGGCTCACAAAATATAGAGAATAGAAACAAAAATAATGTTTAAGGTTTGCACGAAGTGAAAATATATGATAAAGGAAATAAATATACAGTCCACTTATATCAAACAAGATCAAACAACAATACCAGAAGCATTATCAGTGGGAACACTGCTGATTCATTGAGTCAACAGTTTATATATTCGAAGATCTGTTGAAAACAACGCTACTTCTATGTCGTCGTTGGCTTTTAGGCGGTTCCTGGTCTTTGTCTTCATTGCTACTAAAGTAGAGAACCTTGATTCACATAACTATCTAGTGACAAAAGGAACAAGCAATCTGCAGGCACGCTGAGTAAGAAGTGGGATTGAATTTATGACATTCGTTTGTGTAAGTATTTATATGAAATATTAGTTAAAAAATTAACACATATAATACGTAAATTAATAGAAAGCTCTGCGGCACGAATATCCTGCAGCAGCTGTACCCGAGTCTCTTTCTCCAGCACCACTTATCCAATCATACTTGAAGATGACCGGAATGCCGCGCCCCATCATATTATGCATTCCGACTCTCATATTTCCGACCGTCAGCCAGCCAGTTCTATATCGTCCTTTATTCTGGTATTCTTCACGTATTAAGGGGGGGTAGTGTTTTTTTCTTTTTTCTATTAATTCATTATTCATTTATATTTTTAGTTTTCTCGCTAGACCTCCCTCAAACGTAGAAAAACACCCCTAGACCACCCCTCAAGACAAATTTATAATTTTTTTGCTAAAAAAAATATGCCGGCCGAAGGCCGATTCCTATTATAATTACAGACTCGCTATCGCTCGCCACGAACAAAATCGACACCTAAATGGCACGATAAGTCTTAAAATTGACAACGAAATGGAGCTAAAGTTGTTATTTAGCAACTATGAATGTCACTATTCAACTCCTATATATTTAGATCTATATAATAATTATTCCACCGTGTACAGTATTTCGTATGCACATACGCAGAAGTGTGTGCAGCGTGTGTGTGTGTGTCTATGTGTGTGTGGGACTGTGTATAATTTATATGTATGCGTGTGTGTGTGTGCGTGTACCAAATTACGTAGCGTTCTCCGGGTCCCCTTATACATTCCGACAGAAGCGCAGTCATCACCAATACTCAGCGACTTCCGATCCCGCATACAGTCACGCTCAAAACAAGGGGCCTTCTTTAACCATTTATGCTTATCATTCTGGTTTAATACATTGAGCAAATAAAATCCTTATCCCACATTACCATTGTATTAAAGATTTCTTTAGTTTTATTGAGTACTTATCTGTAAATCAAGGATAAACTTATGGTATATTAATTTCAACAGTAATGCAATGTGTCCTTGACTTTTGTTTGATTATTCTCTTATATACTTTCTTTTCAAAACATTCATATATAGAAGTGATTATTTCATCCTTGTTCACATGCACACATGCAAAATGGGTAAAAACTCGTGACACAAATAATGATAGGATTACTGTCAGTAGATGTATAAATTTGTGATGTGTTTTAGGAGGAAATACAGTCTGACAACTAGAGATGAAAGTGAATTTCGTAGTTGTATGAACGTGTGACAATTGAAACTTACTTTGTGTTAGGAAGTAAATTCGGGTGACAACAAGAATATATAATATTTCCCCTTTTGTATTCTGTATTCTGGCTAACAGACGATTGTGACTAGGTTTGGAAGTCCCTCTAGGTATCAATGTATATCGCAATAAACCTTCGTACTTCAAAATTGTCTTCCCAATCTTGTTAACATCGTCTAAGGGTAGCCACAAGCACATAAAGAAAGGCGTTTACATCTGAAGTAGTTAGTGGAGGTGGTAGACGAACTTTTGCCCCCGACTGTGTACACTTACCGCTGACCCAAATTCCCCCCTCTATCATAACGCATTCCTGCCCTCATATTTCCCCCTCATCGCTCCCTCATCATCATCATCCTCCTCCTCCTTCTGTTTCCTCACTCCTCTTCCTACGACCCTTCCTCCTTCACTGGTTTCCTTTTATCACCTTCCTTCATTCGTTCCTTTTTTCCTTTATTTATTCACCTATTTTCACCCCCCTCTATTATATTCGTTTTTCTATTCTCCTCTCATTTCCTCCACTCGTTTCTTCCCTCATCCTCTACTCGCCATCCCATCTCCTGTTCATCCACTTATCTACTCTTCTCTTCCTTTCCTCACTTAATCCTTCGCTCTATTCCCTTCCTTTATTCCCCCTCCTTCTGCCTCGCCTCCTCTTCTTTTTTTGTCTCGTCTCTTTAACTCCTCCTTCCACTTTCTCTTCCTACTCGTTCCTTCCCTACTACTCCTCCAACCTTATCTTCCTCCCTTTCCTTCCTCCTCCTCCCTTTCCTTCCTCCTCCAACCTTACCTTCCTCCTTTTCCTTCCTCCTCCAACCTTACCTTCCTCCTCCAACCTTACCTTCCTCCTTTTCCTTCCTCCTCCAACCTTACCTTCCTCCTCCAACCTCATCCTCCTCCCTTTCCATCCCCCTTCTCTTCCCAAAGTCTCCATTCGGGTGGGTTGTCATCATCTCCACATTTGTCCTTCATCCCGTCTTGCCCGTATTTTCGGAACTATTTCGGTGGAAGTGTGCCGACGGGGTCTCTCTTTCACCGATATATATATGTTTGATTTTACTTTTGATATATGTTTACATACTTTTTATATTTTCGTGTGTCCCTCGCTCTCACTTTTCTCGTTTATCGTCACAATTTAGTCTATTGCTATTCATTCCTTTGATATTTAGCATTTTAGTTTTTCACTATTTTCTATTCGTCGATTTGTCAGAGGAAGCGTGCCGGCAGGGTAATTCTTTCGCTGATAAGTTGCTTTGATTTGTAAATATGTTTTGCATTATATTTACTAGTTATTTCTCATTTGCTTTTTACAATTTTAGCTTTTTATTTTTGCTAATTTTTTTCAGCTTTCCTTTGTAGGATTTGGGTGTATCAATTCCATTATTTCCATACGTCTCTTTATGACAGTTTGCCGACAGGCTTTTGCTTCTAATTGTCTGTCTGTCGGTTTGTCTGTCTGTAAACAAGAGATCTCACAAAGTTATGAACCGACCTCCCCGAAATTTGGTGGTAAGATAGGATATACGTCAAGGAAGATGTTATGCATTTAACAAGCGATCCAGAGATTTTCACGAACATTGTTGGGCAGATAGGATATGCACCAAGAAAGAAGCGATTACATTTAACCACCAAATTTTGTGAAATATTGTTTATATATTAATTTCTAACAATCTTATTCTCATGTTCGTTAGTTTTGGTATGGATGTGTACTGATGGGGTATCTATATCGCCGATGTAGGTAGTATTTTTCATTCTTTATTGGGGCATTTGGGTAAAGACACCCATCAACTCCTTTGGTACTAAATGTCTTCGCAGGATCATGAGCTATCGCTGGAATGATTAAGTCTCAAACCAGCGACTACTCCATGAAACTAATTCAAGAAATAACGTGAACGCCAACTTCGGCTATATGGGCATGTGGTTCGCCTCCCTGAAGCAGACCCTGTGCACCAGGTGGTCTCTACAGAAGACAACCCTGAGTAAAGGGGATGACCACGGAAATCATGGCTGAGGCAAGTCGGCAAATGGTGCGATATGATACTTGATATGGGCGAGGCAGATGCCTGGAGTCTCTCCTGGGAGGATCCCCCGGAGTTGGGTCGGAGGGGGAGTGCGGCTACGCGCTGTCACGGCGTATGCCCCCATTGAATGATTGATTGACCCTCTCTCGTGAAGAGGGACAAGGTAGATATAATGGAATGAGTTGCCTCGGCATGTGGAAGGATATGGAGGCGGTTCATTCGAGGCCACCCTACCAGTAATTAAAGTGTCTGGTAATAGCTAAATACACAATGTTCGTGCATTGTCTCTCGACTTTTGCTATATTCTTTCGTCTGTTTGTATTAATATGTTAGCGTACTATTAGCAGAGTAAATAATTTGTTATATCATCTCGTTTTTCTGATTCATCCTTTTGAATTCTATTTTTGCTTCTCACTTTTCGGTTCATATTTATATTAGTTATATTTATATTTTGTCGATCTTTCTGTCTTCCAATCGCATATTTTCCTCGCTATTCTTTTGATGATTTTTAACCTGGAGTATTGTTATTAGCTTGAACCTGTCGTTTCAATTTACTTTCCATCTCTCTCTCTCTATATATCTCTCTCTCTCTCTCTCTCTCTCTCTCTCTCTCCCCCCCCCCCTGATTAATTCAATTACTACTTCAAATATATATAATTATCCTAATAGGATTTGCTTTTCATAACTAACCTACGTACAGTTTCTATATAACCATAACTCTCAATAACTACCATAACTATTTAATAACTTCATATACTGTATTCCCAAACCTTTTGTTATAACTGACTCGATAACTATTTCTTAATACCTTACACTCTCAGTTGTGTCTCTGTGTTTTTTCACATACACTGCCATTCATTCTAGGGATATTTTTTTTGTCAATTTTCCTTTCTTTTCACTTTCCTCTCTTCATGCTCCCGTGATTTAGATTTTTTCCATTTTTCTTGGCTTCCTCTCCTTGTCTCCTTGGCTTCCTGTGCATTATCCTCCTCCTCTCCTTCCTCTTTCTCCTTATATTCTCTCCTTTTCTCTTCCTTCTTGCCTTCTTCCTCGTTCTATTCTTCCATATGCTATTCCGTCTTTTTCGCCTCCTCTTCTTCTGCTTCCATTTACTCTTCCTCCTCTTCTTCCGTTTAATATTCTTCTTTTACCTAATTTTCTCTATTTTCTTTCATTTACTCTTCTTCCTTCTGTTCTTACCTCTCCTCCCCCTCCTCTTTCGTTTCGTCCATTAACTCTTCCTCCTCCTTTCTCTTCTCTTCCACTTACTTTTCCTCTTTTTCACCATCTTCTCTCTATTCTTCCACTTACTCTTCTTCCATTCCCTCTTCTCTCCTTTCCTCCTCCTCCTCCTCCTCCTATTTCCCTTCTTTCATTCAGTCTTGCTCATCGTTTCTCTCTTTCTATTTACTCTTCCTCCATTTCCTCTTCTTTCTCCGCTTCCATGTAGTCTTCCTTTAACCTTTCTCTCTCTCTCTCTCTCTCTCTCTCTCTCTCTCTCGTTCTCTCTCTCTCCGCCAGACTATTTACCCTCCTTTCTCCTCTTCCATGTAGTCTTCCTTTAACCCCTCCCCCCCTCTCTCTCTCTCTCTCTGTCTCTCTGTCTCTCTATCTCTCTCCGCCAGACTATTTACTCTCCTTTCTCCTCTTCCACGTAATCTTCTTCAAATCTCTCTCTCTCTCGCTCTCTCTTTCTCTGCTAATGAGCATAACCAGGCAAGGAGGTAAAGAGCAGCATACACGTGTAGGTAATTACGGAACTTTTAATTAACTATTACTACCGTCACGTATTGCCTTATCTACTACCTAACTCGTCCTACCTACCTCGTCCTACCTACCTCGTCCTACCTACCTCGTCCTACCTAACTCGTCCTACCTACCTCGTCCTACCTACCTCGTCCTACCTACCTCGTCCTACCTACCTCGTCCAACGATACTATTTCACTAATCACTATCAAAGGAAATATACTCGTTGTCTCTTACTCTCATACACACACACACACACACACACACACACACACACACACACACACACACACACACTCTCTCTCTCTGTCTCTCTCATTCACACCCTCCTACCACCCACACTCTAGCTCTTTTTTTCACCCACACACACACACCCAGCCAGCCAGACAGAGACACACACACACACCTACACACCAGTTAATGAGGAGAGCCAGACAGGGGAGCAAAGAGCAGCGTACATGGGTGGTGGTCATTCTCGAAAATTATGATCATGTCTGGGCCAGGATTTTCAACGGCGAAGTAACTGAGGTCATGCATATCAGGTCAGAGAGAGAGAGAGAGAGAGAGAGAGAGAGAGAGAGAGAGAGAGAGAGAGAGAGAGAGAGAGAGAGAGAGAGAGAGAGAGAGAGAGAGAGAGAGAGAGAGAGAGAGAGAGAGAGAGAGAGAGAGAGAGAGAGAGAATGAGTACAAAGGAGTACAAAGGAAATCAAGCAACAACAGATCTAGTGACCCTTCTAGGCTGCTTGTCCTCCAAAACACTGAGGATCAAGTGTCCATACAGTGGTTTAGAGTGGGTAAGGGAACATTGGAAAGGAACTACTGCCCTGCCACTAACGTGGCAGGACTAGGAAGTTAGTAGGGGACATATGGGTTAGTAACTGAGGGGAGGATAAAATAAAGTTATTAATTTACAAACGCAGTCAGTCGCGGGTTTGATGCGAGATATTTGTCTAGGCGGAATTTAAATTAATCAACGGTGCTACAGTCTATAACGTCTCGGGGAAGCCCATTCCACAAGTTGACAACTCGATTGAAGAAGAAATTCTTAGATTCGTGTGAGTTAAAAGATTTATCAATAATTTTGCAACCGTTTCCCCCCGTGTAATTAGATTGGTCGATAGTGAAGTACTTACTACAGTTCATATTGTCGATGCCTTTGATGATTTTGAACACTTGAATTAAGTCACCTCTTAATCTGCGCTGGGTTAAAGGAAATAGATTTAATTCTCTAAGACGCTCTTCGTATGGTTTGTTCTTTAGGCTAGGTATCATTTTGGTAACTCTACGTTGAACTCGTTCTAGCTTGTTTGTCTTTTTGGTAATAAGGGCACCAGCATTGAACGCAGTATTCCAGAAGAGGGCGGACTAAGGAATTGTAAAGGGTTAGGATTACGTCTTTGGATTTATGCTCAAATGATCTGCCTATAAATCCAATTATTTTGTTTGCCTTCTTAACAACTTCTGAACATTGTTGACTCGGTTTTAGGTTACTCGATATTGTTACTCCCAGATCGGTTTCTCTGTTTACATTCTTAAGCTGAGTGCCATTCATCGAATAGTTTGCTTTCTCATTTAGGTATCCGATATGTAGTACTTTACATTTATCCGCATTGAAACTCATTTGCCAAATTTGGGCCCAATGTGACAATTTATCTAAATTGTGTTGCATATCGTCAACTTGATCTTTTGAGAGTACGCTATTTGCAATTTTTGTATCGTCAGCAAATTTTGAGATTGTACAGGTGAGACCCTCATCTATGTCGTTGATGTAAATTAGAAAGAGAATTGGTCCTAGTACCGATCCCTGGGGTACCCCGCTACTTACATTGGTCCATTTAGATGCCTTACCGTTTATGACTACTCTTTGCTTTCTGTCGCTGAGCCAATTTTCTATCCATTTCAACACACCGTCTTGTATTCCATGCGCTTTTAGTTTTAGCAGTAAACGTTTGTGGGGAACTTTGTCAAAGGCCTTTTGAAAATCAAGGTATATAATATCTACAGCTTTACTCTCATCGTAGAGGTTGAGGATATCGTGGAAGAAGTCTAAGAGGTTTGTTAAACAGGAACGTTTTTTACGAAAGCCGTGTTGAGTATCTTTAAGTATGTTATTTTCCTCTAAGTGATTTACGAGTCTGTCTCTTATGACCGTTTCTAGCATTTTACATACAACTGAGGTTAAGCTAATTGGACGATAGTTACTGGGTAGGGATTTGCTGCCTTTTTTGAATGTCGGTGTTACGTTGGCTATCTTCCACTGATCAGGCATAGTTCCAGACTGCAAGGATTTATTGAATAGTAATGTCAGTGGTTTGGAGAGCTCATCCTTAGCTTCCTTTAGAACTCTAGGCGAGAATGTATCAGGTCCAGGCGTTTTATTTACCTTGAGTTTATCTAAACAATTCAATACTTCTCTCTCTGTAACGGTGATATTGCTTAGAACATCTGAATTATCAATCTGAATCGGCGATGGTGTAGGGATATCACTGAGGTCTTCTGTTATAAAAACTGATGCAAAGAAGGTATTGAGGGCATTACTAATTTGTACTTCGTCTTTGGTGTATTCTCCATTTTCATCGACTAACGGTCCAACAGTTGAAGTAACTACTTTTTTCTTTCTGATATAACTATAGAATTCTTTCGGGTTTGTTTTACTTTGATTCGCAATATGTAACTCTAGGGTCTTTTTACTTTGCTTACTTTACTTAATTAGAGAGAGAAGAGAGAGAAGAGAGAGAAGAGAGAAGAGAGAGAGGTCTGTCTGTCTGTCTGTCTGTCTGTCTGTCTGTCTGTCTGTCTGTCTGTCTGTCTGTCTGTCTGTCTGTCTGTCTGTCTGTCTGTCTGTCTGTCTGTCTGTCTGTCTGTCTGTCTGTGTGTCTGTGTGTGTGTGTGTGTGTGTGTGTGTGTGTGTGTGTGTGTGTGTGTGTGTGTGTGTGTGCGTGCGTATATTTATGTTTATGCGTTTGAGTGTATGATACATGGGGTGTGGGATCATAAATTTATGTGGACATAGGATTGTATCTGTGTAAGTATGCGTGTGTGTGTGGGGGCGGGGGGGGGCTGCGACCAGAGGGGAAGGCAGAGGGGGAAGCGGGTTACATATTATGCTCTTGGTGAAAGATTTATTATTGAAGCATGTCAGCGCGCTATAAGTGTGTGTGTGTGTACAATAGCCTGCAGTGATGAGTAATATCATTGTATCGAACAATTCTGAGACGCTAATGTTATATTGTGAAACCTTCCATTTAGCCACATATCCCGAGTCAGTGTTTTCCCTCAACTAATGTTCGCTGTCCAAGGCTCATCATATAGTATTGTACCGCGGCCACTAGAGGAATGGGTAGGGCGATTCCCATGTCTGTATGTTTATAATTATAGGTATGAAGGTTTCCCGTCAATTTATGGGCAATCCTGACTGATTAACAACTAGCACATGTCCGAAGTGTCAGTTTTGTTTAGCTCAATATGTCTTTGTCATCTGGATTACATTATATAATTTATTCTGTGAACACGTTCCTAGAAATGCCAACTATTGGTAAGATTATATGGAATCTATGTGATCGCTCGAACTTTTATATGGAAGACAATCTTACGTGTAATAAACTAGTATTACAATGTTGAATAATTTTAGATAACGCATTATTATATTAACGCCACGTGATTTTAGTTGAAGGAAAATTTGGAGACAAATTATTGTAATAGTTTCATCGTATAATGCATATGGCTTATACAGAAGCTCAACAAAATCGTTTGTCGATAGTTGAAAGTAATTGATATCTGACTGGAATGATTTCGGAACATTTTTGTTAGTAATGTCGTTTTGGAAAATTAAACCCTGCATTTCCTACTTCGCATTTTCTTTAACTAGTGTATTGCCAGTTGACATCCTGGTAATGGTTCAGCAAACATAAAGTAAAGATTTTGTAACTGATTTTGTTACGAATAAGACGTTAATACTAACCCATCTGACACTTGGGGATAATTGTGATGTTTTTGTTAAATAAATATTGATGGTTTTTATTTTCCATTGTCGAGTGATGTAGTTATAATTTGCACCTTAAGCTAAAACAAAAGCTCACCTTCAAACTAAAACAACAGCCCCCAGACCCAACTGCAAGCTAAGTGTATACATTTTTCGGTAGAAAATTCCACGGGCTATGGTAAATTGCCCCTATATTACACGCTTGCTATTGCTTGCCCAGTAAAAAAAAAAATCAACACCCGAATGGGGTAAAGGGTCTTCTAATCGCCATAACAATGGGATGAAACGTCTTAAAACTGCCAATATAATGGGTCGAAAAGAGAGTGGTTTAAAAAGACGACCCGCGGATAAAATTAGGGTGAAACGATTTTTTTTTGTTAATACATTCCGCCAGGTAAAAAGTCGAAATAATTATACTATTGCCTTAGAAAATGGCTCTTCCACTATAGATATAAGACTGCGGGAGTAACAGAAAACGGGGAGTGGATGTTGTGAATGTTGAGGTTGGAGGAGCGAACGAGAATGGGACTATTACTCTGAACGTTACTTTTACCGGGGGTCTTTACGTTCAGTGCTTCCCGGAACGTGTGAGTGTGTAGGTGTGAGAGAGATAGAGAGAGATAGAGATAGAGATAGAGATAGAGATAGAGAGAATATAGCCATGTACAGTATGTATGTTTGTGTATCTGTACGTATGTATGTATGTATAAGTTTGTAAGTTCGTGTGCGTCTGTTCATAAATTACTTGATACATGGACAATAGTTACTGCATGTCTTTCACAATGTATGCGTGCTTACTCATTCGTGCGGATTGTGGAGCTAGTCTTAAATTATCGTTAAACAGCAGTATTTTGCCGTCGGTCACGCCGAACATGTGGTATACTATACTCTGATTCTTTTCAAATGACGGTAAATTGCAAAGTTACCATCAAGATTTCTCAGATATTTTGAAGATTTTATAGTGAAATATGCTGTTAATTATATAAACTTAAGTCTTGGTGTGATGCAGAGATATAATAGTTTCATATTTTTCCATTAAGTATCGAAGCTTTATCTGCTAAGGGATTACATTTCTCGTCAGATGAAAAGAAAGAGTATAGATAGGCAATCAGTCTTTATAGTCCTTCGTAAAACACAAATACTTATTGGATTCTAACATTTAACCTATCTTATATTTCAAACATAGTTATTAACGCATATTAACCCCTTCTAGTAGATGATTCCATAATAGTATTCTAGCCACAGCCAGACGAGTTTACTTACCTCTGATAGTTGAAACACTATTAACCCCTTCTGTACCGGAGACGTCTATTTCATTATATTTTGGCAAATATATGATTTTATTCAGCTTAGGCAGGACGTCTACCCATTTAAAGGCTACAGACTATCTCAATTAATCCTTTTAGCTACCACATATCCTTCCTAAGCTTCATAAAATCGTCTAAATGTAGCTGAAATAAACTCAAAAGTCGTCACCGGTACTGAACGGGTTAATAATTTGGATCTGCCTAGTCTATTCCAGGAAAATATAAGATCGCCTGGAAGTAGCATGAGTTAGTAGCAAAGGGAATTAATTTGATTGAAGTAATTAAATATACGAATAGTGTTTGCATGCCAGGCTACTGGAACTTTAGGGAGATGGGCCGCTTTTCTGGCCCCCCTTCTCCGTCGTGCTTAGCCCCATTGGTTTTCAGATTAAAAGATGCTCAGCCCATTAGTTTGGCGATTTTAAGATCTTTCGCACCATTTCTTTGTCAATTTTAAGACTTTTCGTGTCTATTTTTTTCCTGGCGAGCAATAGCGAGCCTGGAATTGTAGGAGGAACCGGCCGTCCCGGCCGATACGGAAAAATGTACACATTTATTTCGAAGGGGGGTCTTGACGGATATCTGGGGAGGATACTACAATAATAAAAATATAAATAAATTAGTAAATAAATAGCCCATCCCCCCTTAAAGTTTGCTAAAAAATAAATGAATATCTTGTGTATGCCCGGAGAGGAATATTGACGTTAATAATCCCGGCATCACCCTCCCGGCCAGATCATTTACACACTTCCAGGAACTGATACAATGAGAGAGTCCCTGGAACCCTTACATAAAGCCTGGTGGTATAGGGTACAGCTGCCGACATGCCCGCCTTATACATTGCTACTTTTCGAGGGATAGAAACCGTTTAAGGAGGAGCACTTTATTGGCGTTTCGCATATTTTTTTTTTTTTTTTTTTTTGTACAGTAACCGTCTACTTTTTTATAGATTACCTTAACCACATAGGAATATATAACTGTAAGTCATTGTATCTTATCAGAGGTGGTCTTTTTGGAGCCCTCTCCTTGTTGATGGCGGGCCTGTTGAAGCGTTATTTAATTAATTAATATATTTATTCTATATTTAGCTTGAAGGAGGTCTAGGGACAAACTAAATGTAATCACACGAACATTGAATACAAAATATCTGATATATGTTACCCATCTTATTTTAAGCAAGTATATAGAACCTATACTAACATAACAGCAAATATGTGTATACCAGCAAAACGTGAAGGCGTATGTATACCCAGTCAATAACGCTGCTCTTAACCCATTCAGTACTTGAGGACGACTTTCTACATATTATTCTGGCTATCATTAGACGATATTATACAGCTTTACACAATTACATTCAGGTTACCAAAAACCTCTTGTACGTAAATAAAGAGGAAGTAGATAAATTAGCCTTTTGTTTCCCAAAAGTGTTTGCTTAACTGAATAATTAGTGCATAATCTTCTAAAAAGAGGCAATACAAAATGATGAAAATTATTCATCGCTCTTTATGAGTTACAACGCGATTAATATGTGTTTAGGGACACAAATAGTTCTTTTGTTATAGAATATACAAATCATATATATTACTCTATTAGTCACCCTATCTGTTTTCATATAGTCAATTAACGTTTATTTAAACATGAATACCATGTGTATGCCAGGACATAAATATTCATTTTTAACATTTCCGGCATCACCCAGCCCAGATCATTTACCGGTTTCCAGGAACTGACACAGTGAGAGCACCACTGGAACCCTAAACCTTTACATGTTGTACAGTCACTGTCAATGGTGTTCCTAAGATACCAATATTTTATCTGGTTTAAACGACTTCATACTTCGATAGATTATAGTCTTATATTTGCCTAAATCACAATAGTCTCGCTGGGTAGGTATATTCTCCAAATCCTAGTTGCAAATGTAGCACTATCACTGGTAGCACTGGTAGAGTTAAGAATACTCTGACTAGTTGCAAATGGAGGGTTAAAACACTCATGGCAGTTGCAAACGAGGCCCACAAAAAGTGTTGTGGTAGTTGTTGCTGCTTTGGTTTAAAACATGGAAGTGGCAACTCTATATATGTCAGGGTGAGTGTGTGTCAGAGTAGCAGGGCCAGACTGGCTAGGATGTTAGGCCTGTTGGATTTGTATTTCTGATCTAGCATGTAACAGTCTACAACTTGGTCCGCTTCTAAATTATCCTATGGGAGTTGGGTGATCAAATGTGAACGGTTCATTTTGTTGTTCTCACGTTCTCTTTCTTCGTCGATAAGAAGCTCTTGTAAATCCATGCAGGACGTCATGTTGTGAAATGGCCGTATTTTAGATGCCTTAATACGTTTAAAGCTCTGCTGGACTGATTTTTTTTTCAATTGATACATTTTTTTCAATCAATAATGCTCGTGTTTTTTGTTTTCTCTTATTAGGTCCTAAAAAAAAGTTACGTATTCTATATCACATGATGTATTATGGAATCAATTGACAAAGCTCAAGTCGATGAATTGTGAAAACATAACTTTGACTATATAAAAAAAAAAAACAAAAAAAAAACAAATACACAAAAATAAAAACACAAGACATACTTGGACTGAGGATACATGTATCTTGACAATTACTAAAAGAACAAGTACAACAAAATAAAAATAAAATAAATGTGTGTGTGATTCTCAGAAGGAAGCCAAATGGGAAAGTGCCTTTATCTGTATAATAATGCCAATACATGAAAACATATATAAAATATACCGTAATACAAAAAAAAAAAAAAAAAAATCTAAAATTAATCTTTTAGTAAGACTGGTATGCCAGGTTATGAATGAAACTATTATAAAATTGATGTCACCTATAATAATCTAGCTAATCGCCGATACGACAAGATGATCCTGTGGCCAAAATAAAGTGGTCCAAAAAAAAAAAAAAAAAAAACCCACACACACACACACACACTATCATGTGACCTTTTTCTTGCACCATGTCCACCTGTGCGGGCATGATCCTGAGTCAGTGAAGGAATGTCGCCTGGTTGTCACTAAATGTTTCTAAGCAGCTCCCGCAGAGTGCCAGACAATTATTGACCCTATGCATCTGCCAGTGCCAGAGGATTTTGTATTTTTATTTTTTTGGCTAAATCTATCAAGTTGGGTGAGAAAGGAAGGATAATGGTAAAAAAACACTCCCCTTGTCCATTTTCGCCAGAAATCAGGTCCCCGATGGTCCCGAATGTAGCTGAAATTTTCAGAGTAAATCATCGACTTTTATGGTATCGGAACGTATAGGTAAGAGGGTGGTGGGAGGGTGGTTTGGGGGATGGTGGGGGGAAGCTAGAAGCGTAATTGACTAGTGTTACAAATATGAAGCCGATTGGTGAGGTAGTTTCGCCACCACGGATTTTCCTTTTTTTCCTTTTCTTCGTACGGATACGCTGGAAGTGGGTGGTGGGAGGCGGTTGGGGGTGTGGTGGGGGGAAGGCAGAGGGTAAGGGACTTGTCACACAAATATGGAACCGATTGGTGCAGTCGTTTCGCCGCCACAGATTTTCCTTTTTTTCCTTGTGAGGCGACCGATAGTCAGCGAGTGGGTGGGGGGAGGGGGTTGTGTTGGTGGTGGCAAGAAGCCAGAAGGGTAAGGTACAGTTCCGGACAGATCAAACAGCAACACCCAGTCCACCAGCTGTGTGGTGTGGGGCTCTGCGGATTTGGTAACACTGGCAGGAGGTGGGAGGGATGTGGGTGGATGATGAGGGGAGGGATGTGGGGGGTTTATGGGGGAGTGTGGGAGGGTAAAGAGGCAGTAATCATGGTATGGCTGGTGGGAGGGGGCAAACGAGTGACGGGGTAGGGGAGAACAGAGTGACAAGCACATTTTCCTATAGAATTACCTAATTAACATTTTTAATCGCGCACATGCCTCCTGCCAGTCTGCTCTCCCCTACCCTGTCACTTGTTTGCCCCCTCCCACCAGCCACACCATAATTGCTGCCTCTTCACCCTCCCAATTCCCCCCTAAACCCCCCACATACCTCCCCTCATCACCCACCCACCCACATCCCTCCCACCTCCTGCCAGTGTTACCAAATCCGCAGAGCCCCTCACCACATAGCGGGTGGACGAGGTGTTACTGTTTCATCTGTCCGGAACTGTACATGTGGTAGAAATATGAAAGCCATAGGTGCAGTCGTTTCGCTGCTACGATTTTTTTTCGGCGAGTCCGTATATATACGGACCTGGCACTGGGCGTGACAAGACCCTAGTCCGTATATATACGGACCTGGCACTCAGCGGGTTTTAAAGGAAGTTGGGAGTCAGAGGGTTAATTGAGGATATTTGTACTTTTTTCCTTAGGTTTGGATCTGCCGAAGATGAGTAAAATTACATAGGATACAAGTAAAGTGACGTCTTCAAAACACACTTATCAACTAACAATATAATTATATATATATATATATATATATATATATATATATATATACAGTATATATAATCATTACATCACTTCTTGTATATGCCACACACAAAGTATACTAAATATATACTTTCTCGAGTCGCCCAAATGAGTTTTCATTAATGTCATTGGAGGTGTTTGGTGTTGTGGTGAAATTAATAAATAGATTGATGGGAACAGAACTGGACTGATCTCTCTTAACATTACCCCCGTTGCACCATGTTTGCCTGTGAGCACATGATCCTGAGTCAGTGTAGGAATGTTGCCCCGAGTGTACTTAAGGGGGCCGGATGGGTCGTTTTTCTGGTCCCCCTACTACCTCATGTTTAGCCCCATTAGTTTTCAGATTTTAAGAAATGTTCCCCATTAGTTTGTTGATTTTAAAACCTTTCGTCCCATTTCTATATCAAGACATTTCATGCCATTTAGGTGTCGATTTCGTCATGGCGAGCGATAGCGAGCCTGTAATTTTATGAGAAAGCGGCCTTCGACCGGGACATTTTTCTATCGAAAAATGTACACGTTTATCTTGAAGGGAAGTCTACGGAGTGTTTTAGCTTGGTGAAGGTATAGCGAAGAAACTAAAAAATAAATAAATATATAAATAAATTGACCCCCAAAATTACCACTAACCCCTTAAAGCACTTTCTCTCTTGCATTCCAGCATAAGCTTGTGATGGAGCTGTAGGTTTGAACTGGTAAATGTATACAGCTTAATGCTTCATTGATTATCAGGTCGTTACTAAGCTTAAGACGACGTAGTTGCAACATATGTCTGGGTGTGGCCAAATAATCCAGTCAAGGAGTTTCTACTTATAACGATGACCGCAACTCTCACTTAATATGAAAGGTTATTACATTACTTCGTATATATATATATATATATATATATATATATATATATATATATATATATATATGCTATACAAATATATATATACTATACAAATATATTTGAATAAAATTAACTGATTAAGGGTAGGTGGTTGATTTTTTTGGTCCCTCTTCTTCCTCACGCTTAGCCCCATTAGTGTTCAGATTTTAAGACGTTTGTTCCATTAGTTCGGCGATTTTAAGACCTTTCACCTAATTTTTCTGTCAATATTAAGACTTTTCGTGTCATTTAGGTGTCGATCTTTTCGTGGCGAGCGATAGCCATTCTGTAACAATAGGAGGAACCGGCCTTTGGCCGGTAATTTTTTTCCGAAAAATTTACAAAATTATCTAGGGGTGTTTTTTGTTTAGGCTTGATGGAGGGCTAGGGAGGAAACTAAGAAGAAAATAAAAAGATCAATACAAAGGCAAATATATACTCCCATCCCCCCTTAAGGGAGCCCACCTCATTTTGTTTTCTCTTTATCTCCCTCTCTCTTTGGCTTGTATCCATTCGGCCCCATTCAGCCTACTGTTTTAAGATTTTTACCCCTATCCAGGCGTCAATATTTTCCTGGCGAGCGGTAGCGAGCCAGCATATATATATTTTTGTTTTGACAGCAAGCTATATTTGTAAATTTTTCGATAGAAAAATGTCTCCGGCGAAGCCGGATTTCTCCATACAATGCTGGCTCGCTATCGCTCGCCAGGAAGAAATCGACACCTGGATGGAGATAAACGTCTTAACACAGTTGGCTGAATGGGGCCGAATGGATACATGCCAGGGAAAAAGAGATAAAGATAAAACAAAAACAAAACGGTGACCCCTCCTTAATACACTGCCTCCATTGCACCATGTCTGCCTGAGAGCACATGATTCTAACACAGTGAAGGACATTCGCCCGGAGGTTATTTCTGTCTTTCATTTTGGCTACCATCAAACCAATTTAACAGATTAGGACATTGGAAATCAAAGTTAATTCATATTATTTGTTATCTTTACTTCTTTTCGATTCTGACTAAGCTGAATAATTTGATGTACCAGTATCGTTATTCACAATAACGTAATATGACTATATGGTATTGAAAGGGTGTTTGCGAATCGACAGCCTTGGTTGGCAACCCGTCTAAAGGGAATATACCTTATACAAAATACCGAAGGGCAGGTCGCTCATTGGTGCCACTTGCAGGTGGCGAACTCTACTATAGACACAATAGATAGATAGATATAATAATATACACCCAAAGAGTCCGTGCCAGGAAGATAAGACAAGAGAGGCTTCACAAATCTAATAATGACTGTAGGAAGCGTGACAAGGTGTTAACGTCACGATAAACTAATCATCGCGTCACCTGGCTAGCACGTCATTAGTGAAGTTTACGTCTAGGGGGATAAATGAGATCTGTGGTTGACGTCACATTGATGCCATAAACCCAGCGAACCGCCTAGTCTAACCATCTGTTTCTTATCTTTTAATTTATATTTATAAATTTCTCTCCAACACCAAATACCTTCAATGAAATTAATGATAACATGTGATCCACCATACTTCGAACCTGGGTTACCACACACAGTAACATGCATCTTAGATAAATTTTAGCCTAGTTACCGTGTGAGGATACATAATAGTCAAGAGTTCCAGAGAAGGCTGCACTATGATAATATACTCTACGGGGAAAATATACTCCCCTCATAACACCAATCTTTCATAATTGTGTTAAATTATTTTAGGGAATAACCTTCGTCTGGTACCCCTGACAAGTCTCATCTTCATGGTCGCAAACTTAAAATAACTTTTTATATATACAGTATATATATATATATATATATATATATATATATATATATATATATATATATATATATATATATATATACACTATATACTCAGGGGAGGCCACAGCCATACGATAAGGAGTTGCTGGAACTCCTGATTCATTTGCCTGGCTTCCCCCATTGTTTCTATTGTGCCCCACCTACACATAAAGTAATCCAGCTAACTCTCACAAACACCTCCTCCTATTAATTTCACTACACTTTCCAAGCGTACCACACGACTTTCTCACACACCTAAATTACCTGTAATGTACCTTGATTTTGGCTCTCTATCACTCTTCCAACCTGGGGGGGGGGGGGGGAGGGGACGCTTGTTAGAGGCAGCCTTGCATTTTGTCTCCTTCATACACATTGACAAACACAATATAAACGGCTTAATCTACCTTTGGATTGTTACATAGAAGTCAGAGCGGTCAAGACTAACACTATTACTATCCCATAGGTGCTTCTTAAACTATTCCCACAGGTACAAAGGAGTACAAAGGAGTACAAAGTACAAAGGAGTACAAAGGAAATCAAGCAACAACAGATCTAGTGACCCTTCTAGGTTGCTTGTCCTCCAAAACACTGAGGATCAAGTGTCCAAACAGTGGTTTAGAGTGGGTAAGGGAACATTGGAAAGGGAACTACTGCCCTGCCACTAACGTGGCAGGACTAGGAAGTTAGTAGGGGACATATGGGTTAGTAACTGAGGGGAGGATAAAGTTATTCATTTACAAACGCAGTCAGTCGCGGGTTTGATGCGAGATATTTGTCTAGGCGGAATTTAAATGAATCAACGGTGCTGCAGTCTATAACGTCTCGGGGAAGCCCATTCCACAAGTTGACAACTCGATTGAAGAAGAAATTCTTAGATTCGTGCGAGTTAAAAGATTTAAAAGGTCCGTCCTAACTGCATACAATCGTCTGATAATAGCCTTAATAAAGTGAAAAATCTGGTAACCTCATATAACTGATGGGTTGACGTCACGCTAACCCAATCAACACTTCAGAACAGTGTTAGCGGAGTTTGTGTCAGGGGGGTAGAGGAGACCACAGGCTGACGTCATGGTGATGTCAAGGTCCTAGCATACTCCCCAGTCTCGGCCTACTCCTGTGCGTATCTAGAACGTTTCAGTAGTATAGGTTGTCTGTCATATATTCTCAGGTAACCGTAATTAGATCTTTGTCCGAGTTAAATGTGTCTCAAAACTCTCAATTATTAGGGCGGTAATACAGTCTAGCTAACCTTAGATGGTTTTGCTTAACTTTGGAATGGCCTCTCGACGTTAAAGGGGTAATCATAATTAGCTTTTGGTGTTCTACAGGTTCTTTCGAAATTACAAAAAATTACATCATAGTGGTGTCACAGTCTAAGCATACTCCCAAGTCATACTCATCCCCTACCCTTATATATTAAGTGATAATATTCCTATGTGTTGGTGTACGAGCAATTGTCTCATCTTACAGTAGGTGATGAGTTTCAAGCAAAACAATACTGAAAGACTACTCGGCAGCAAGTCTATTTTATGAAACTAAGATGGGCCACTTCGTACAGTTACCAACACATGAACCTGGAACTGTGGAGAGCTGGCTGTATTTATTCACCATAATATATTAAGGCACACATTTAACGAACATAATTATATAGTATTGTTCACTTCAATTTATCTTATTAAAATGGATAAACTCATAGCTTCATACTACATTATAAACCCGTGACAGCATTGCAGTATGACACTTATTCACAGCACTTGTCCAGGTTCATGTCTAGGCAACAGTACCTATACCAATCGATATTAGAGAACCTAGCCTAACCTAACAATTCAAGCCTAATTTACTCCAACCAACTTCATCTCTATTGTAAATTTTACACTGGTTCGGGCTATTTACTTATGTAAGGTCAGTTAAGTGGCAGATAACAGGTTGGTCAATATCTGGAGCTATTTTTCATCCTAGATCGTGGGATATGGCGCCCTAAAATCTGAAAATAGTGGTTTGAGCAGCAGCACTAATCAACTCCTAGCGCACGGTGAAGGTGGTGTCAGGAACCTGGCAAGGCTATGGTGAGGTGATGGTGTCGGAGGTGTTGAGCATGGAGATCCCTCAAATAGTCTGTCTGTATCGTTGTCAATTAAGCTGCTGTGGTCATTGGTGGAATTGGAAGGTGTTCTGATACAACACATAGGGTCTGGCACACAGGTGGTTATGTCTGGTAGAGGTTCCGGTTAGCAATATGGGAGGGCTGGTGACGCACACAACATTGCTGTTTAGTAAAGCAGCTGGGGCCTGAGAGTTGATTTGATGAAGTCTTTCAGGACCTGTCTGGTCTGGTGAAGCAGGCAGCTGCCTGGTGTCCTACCAGCCCCGTGTTCTTGTCAGGGTCCTCATGTGCTCTAAATAACCTATGACTAATGTTATTGTCTCGGTTACTAGAAATGTCGAGTTAATTTCCCTTTCTGTAGGTTTCACAAAAAAAAACAAAAAAACAGTAAACTGTTGAAGAGAGAGAGAGAGAGAGAGAGAGAGAGAGAGAGAGAGAGAGAGAGAGAGAGAGAGAGAGAGAGAGAGAGAGAGAGAGAGAGAGGGGGAGAGAGAGAGGGGGGAGAGAGAGAGGGGGGAGAGAGAGAGGGGGGGAGAGAGAGAGGGGGAGAGAGAGAGAGAGAGAGAGAGAGAGAGAGAGAGAGAGAGAGAGAGAGAGAGAGAGAGAGAGAGAGAGAGAGAGAGAGAGAGAGAGAGAGAGAGAGAGAGAGAGAGAGAGAGAGAGAGAGAGAGAGAGAGAGAGAGAGAGAGAGAGAGAGAGAGAGAGAGAGAGAGATATGATATGTACAGTCGAGTCCATATTAATTCCATACCCATTTGAATCTGTATCAAAGCCAAACGAGAAAATACAATGCTTTATTATATATCAGATGCACCAGAATTTTGGCTAATTGATATGCATGCATACTCATTAAGGCTCACTACCGTACATACAGCACCATCGTGAACCCTAACCTCTGTAACTTAAAAACGGCGAGAACAAATGGGCTGTTTATTTCCACACCTATTCCCTGGCTGACCCTTCCTTAATGGTTGAAATATTAGCTCGATTACTTTAGTAATTTCTGAGTTAGGGAAGCTACTGTTCAAGGATTTTGTGCTATTTATTTGGAACGTGGCATAGTTAGCCCTATCTTAACCTAATCCAACCAAACTAAGTCTACATTTCTCTAACCTAATAACTATGTTCATATGTACCAAACTAATTATATTAAAAAACTCTATTGTGTGTGTAGGGAATCAATCAGATGTGAAGTGGTTTTGTCAATTGTATATCCTAGAACACACATTCTTGTCCTTTTAACCCTTCGAACTGCTAAATGGATCCCCAAAATATATATAATATAAATAAGTATGAAGATGATTCAATTCAATCCAAGGCACCTACAAAGATTAAGGACACTGTTATACAACTAGAAGAAGGCTATATTATATCTGCTTTAGTTATAATGAGAGGAGACATGCAGAAATAACAATAAGACTCCCAGCCGGCATGCACTTCTAGGCAACAAGGACATATGAGTCACCCACTCTCCCTACGCGTGACCACTCTTCTTGCTCCTAGGGCATCAACCCAATACTCTCTACCCAAATCAACACAACTACTCCCATCAAACCATAGGAAATCAGGAATAGCCATACCTGAGCTCCACGCTTAATAAAGAAGCCTGAACCAAACACACTGAGTAAATAGTGCCCCCAGAAGCCAGTCCACAGGAAATCGGGAATAGCCATACCTGAGCTCCAAGCTTAATAAAGAATCCTGAACCAAACAAAATAGTGCCCCCAGAAGCCAGTCAATCAATGGCTAAACTGCTTAGTCCCTCACCAGCATTGTTGTGTTACTCATCGACTCTATCATGTCACCCATTGGCTAACAAAACCCTCTGTGAGTCACCAGCTGTGTTACCTGGCAACAACCCCAAAGACCCCAGCAACAACACCTACCTTAATTTCATTGACACTGACTAGCTACTGGCTGCAGCACCGAGTTAAGGGGGGTCACCGGATTTGTTTATCTTTCTTTCCTTTTCTCTCTTTCTCTGGCTTGTATCCATTCAGCCCCCTTCAGACGTTTTTCCCCATCCAGGTGTCGATATCTTACTGGCCAGCATTATATGGAGAAATCCGGCTTCGCCGGAGAAATTTTTCTATCGAAAAATGTACAAATTTAGCTTGCTCTCAAAACAAAAATATATATATGCAGGCTCCCTATCGCTCACCAGGAAAATATGGACACCTGGATGGGGGTAAACGTCTTAAAACAGTAGGCTGAATGGGGCCGAATGAATACAAGCCAAAGAGAGAGGGAGAGAAAGAGAAAAAAAGCGAGGTGGGCTCCCTTAACCACCATCATAGTAATTGCCACATTATTGCCTTGTGAGATTCTCTACACCACCACTAACACCAAGGAGCGTGTCATCCCTCAACTCTCCGCCTCCCAAACCAGGCGAGGAATGCCAGCTGCCGAGCTACGTGGGCACCGTCGCCAAGGACCTGTGGTGGACTTTAGGACACCCGGGAAAGAGCTGTCTAATATTATCCATATTTATTAGTTCCAATTAAGAGTAGACCTGAACCAATGTTAATTCTGCGAACCCTGTGCATTCACTTATTTTCAGACACACCTTGCCTCCAAAAAAAAAAAAAAAATGAAAAGAAAAATAATTGCAGCATTGAGTCAATGATTATCTCAAAAAGGGCAAGGTCGCCCAATCAGCGCACTTCTTGTTGCATTGCTCCGGCATCAAAGACAAAACAAAAGTCAAGATCAAAGTGTATCATGGAATAATCACTCAATATTGCGGCTATTGCTTCATTACTTTCTTTAAAAAATGGTTGAAATCAGTGTGTATTATAGTATAATCTCTCAATATTCTATCCATCTATCTATTGCCTGACGCCGCGATCCCCGAAGGGGTGGCCACGAACGAACCGCCCCCATGTACCTCTGTCCCCAGTCAGTCGACGCCCCTCCCCCCAACCAGCACCGCCTTCATTCATGTACTTCCGCACTCCATCCTTCCACCTCTCATTCGGTCTACCTCTCCCTCTCTGTCCCTCCACCTCGCTCTCGTACACCCTCTTAGTCATTCTCTCGCTTTCCATACGTTCCATATGGCCGATCCATCTCAAGTTGTTCCTTTTCACACTTTCCAGCACATCTACCTCCACACCACACCTCCTTCTTACTTCCTCATTAGTCTGTCTATCCCTCCATGTAACTCCGCACGCACTCCTTAAGTAATTCATTTCCACTGCTCTCACTCTTGGCCTGAGTCTCTCAACCAACGACCATGCTTCGCTTCCGTAAGTCAGTGTCGGGATTACCACACTGTCATGCAAGGACTTCTTCACTTCCATACTGACCACCCTATTTCTTGTTACTGCTTTTAGCGTTCCTACAACCCTCTTCCCCTGTTGTACCCTCTCCCGCACTTCTTCATCCATAGTCCCATCTTTACTCAACACACTGCCCAGATACTTAAATGAGTTGACGATCTCTCAATATTACGGTTAGTTTATTGTTGTATTACTAACTGTAATAAATACATCATTATTGAATTGAGGTCAAGTGTATCATGGCATAAACACTAAATAATACAGCTCTCGTTGCATCGTTCTTGCTAAACAATGCAGTGATATTTTATAATGCTCGCAGTGAGGTATGCTGTAAATCATTTATTGCCATTGTATTTGTTGCATCAGGTTTGCAAATAATACAGTGGTATTATGTGCAAGGATGTATTATGAATGCAAGTTTTTTTTTTTTAATAAAATTATGCATTGATGTTCTGTGGAGGTCGCATTTCTTAATGCGAGGTTTGAAATCAAACCATCTTATAGATGAATAAATATTTTTGTTCGATTGACATTTTATGTAGGAGGTAATTTTAGAACAATATAAACTGATAAATTGCTTTAAGTCAACCCACCTAATACAACAAATAAATGTTTAGGTGAGATTGGAGTTCAAAGAACTAATTTCACAACTAAAGGCACTGTAAAGTAAACAACAATGGGCGGGTGCCCAACCCCGAAAGGGGTTGAAATAGGGGAGCTATCCCACCCCCCCCCCCCCCCCCCCGCCAAAGGCGGCTTTCTAGGGCCTTTCCTAGCTGATGCTGAGAGGATTGGGTTCTAGTCATGTGGTGATGGGCTGGTCTATCAGAGTGAGAACTGAGCGATCTCTGCCATACCCATAGCTTACTCTCACTGTTCCTTTTACTTATATGTTTTCTAGATCTCAAGTGACGGCGTCTTTTCCGTGGATTGACCTCCCAATCTACCAAGATTGGAAGCCAAAGCGTCACATTTTTCCTTTGCCCCTCAACTTTCTCTTCATAATTGCTGAGGGGCACAGGGTCCTGGATGGGGCTTTGATTTCCCGAGCGTTTCTGCACCCTCTTCAGCTCCCCGCCATGGAGTGGCTTCGGTCCCAGGCTTTATTGTGGTCGGCAGGGAGGGTTCTGTGGGGGCACTCGGTTATGGCCTTGGCCTTGCTCGGGGCCTTGGGGCTGTTCGGCCAGGCAGCTTGGGGAACAACAACAATGATTGAAGTGTGACATTACCTAAAATCATGATTGTGTCAATTATAAACTGTTTAATGACCACTCAATCCTTTCCCACACCTATTAATAAAAAAAAAAAGTGAATTTACAAAAGGGTGAATATTACTTACATTATGGTATGATAAATTGCAAGCCAACTGTCCTTCCGCAACTATACTTTCCATCTCTATACTTTCCTTGCCTTTAGTGTGTGATGTATTTATCTGAAATTTAAATAAGTGTCCTACAGAGCTTATCCTAGTTTTTATTATATCTTACTCTGTCTCTCTCTACTCACTTAGACCCTTTCCGGAGTCCAGAGTTAATCCTTTCTACACCATTTACCTCTGCCAATCTGATGACGATTTGTTATCCTTTTTTCATCCAGCACCAGACTGCTATACTCGGCACAAGAATATCTCAGTGTGACAAGGATATCTATCTATCAATCTATTGCCATACGCCTCAGTCAACGAAAGAGTGGCCACGAATGAATCACCTCTATGCTCCCGTGTCCAAAGATATAAAACCTTTAATTTTTGCCCATTCCAAATCATAAACAAAATATAATCTGTAATACCAGTTTAAGGTAAATTATACCTGTAAGTAGCAAATTTTTCGATACTTCATGGAAACATATGAAGCTCTTATGTCTCTATATTATAATAAAGCAATTTGCATAATCAACATCTTTGGCTTCAAAAACTATGCACTTGCTGAGTAATTAAGACAGGGACATGGCAATTTACCGTCGGCTGAAAAAAACAACAACCGGTTATCTCACGGCCAGACTATTTTCCCAAGTTTTAACCCCTTCTGCACGATGACGTAAATTTCATCATAGTCTGGTTATCATTAGACCTCTAGGCTTCAAAGTGATAAATACGACCTCGAAAGAAAAACAAAAAAATGAATAGAATGGGGTCCTTCTGAAGCTGAACAAAATCGTCTACTTTTATCCAGAATCAGAGGCAAAAAGTCGTTATCGTGCTGAAGGGGTTAAAGAACCTGGCAGTGGGCTGGTCTTACCTTAACACTAACTCATCCGACGTCTTGGAGGAGGATTGTTGGATTGTGTTTAATAATTATTGAGGGCTTGGATTTGTTTTCTTTTTCGGGCAATACATTTTCGTTTTCCACCTATAATAAAAACCGCCTCCCAGACACTATTCAAGGTTAAATAACATCATCAGGTCCCCTTTAAAGCTAAACACTATATCATGTTTTTCTGTAGAAAAATATCCCATGTAAAGGTTGGCTTATCTTTAGTTGCAAGCTCGCCATTACTTGTCCATTACTCGCCCTTGATGGGGCGAAAAATATGTTAATCGCCAAAATAATGGTGCTAAACATCTAATCATTGCCAAACTAGTGGAACAAAACCGGGGTGGTCCAAAAAGTACACCTTGGATTATGTAGATCTAACCCTTTAAATCAGATGACGCCAAGCTGAGCTGGCTTCTGACAATTAAATTTAAGTTCGGTTGGATCTCTCAGAGTTAGAGACTTAATTACGATGAATGTTTAACATCTTGATTCATTATGGTCCCTCCGAAGGCGAGTAACATCGTCTGAAGGTAAATAATAATAATAATAATAATAATAATAATAATAATAATAATAATGATAATGATAATAATAATAATAATAATACATTAATGTCACCTGAACGAACGCGTTAAGGGGAGACTGGCTGTTTGTTTGGTCTATTAATTCGTGTATTCATATATTTTTTTAGTTTCCGCCTTAGACCTCCACCAAGCTTAGAAAAACACCCCCTCGACCGCCCTTCAAGATAAATTTGTACATTTTTCAGTAGAAAAATTCCCGGCCGAAGGCCGGTTCCTCTTAAAATTGCAGGCTCGCCATCGCTCGCGAGGAAATAATCGACACCTGAATGGCACGAAAGGTCTTAAAATTGACAACGAAATTGGTCAAAAGGTGTTAAAATCGCCAAACTATTGGGCCAAACGTCTTATAATCTCAAAACTAGTAAGGCTAAACATTAGGGAGAAGGGGGTCCAGAAAAACGGTCTTCCTCACCTTAACATCACCCTGTATTATTGTTTGCTTATTTGTTAGTCTTCTTGGTTGCAACAAAACAGAGATATCCATTGTCCAGAAGTCTATATATATATTTGTTATCCCAAACATAAATCAGAGGAGAAAGGGTCCTCTCTGAGTGAAAAGGGTTAGCCCAATTCCCTTCTATCAATCTTCATTTTACCTTCTATATTCTCACCCACTTCTCCAACCTTTTACCAGCTTCCACCTCCAATAATAATTGATCATACTCAGTTTTATTGTTCAACTATTATAGCTTAGTAGACAGATGGAGAAATTGAGTTCTGGAAGTATTGAAAGTAACAAAGTTTTCTCTGCCCCATTTAGAGATAGTAGAGAGAACAGAAGATAGGTGTTTTATGACCTCCTTACATGAGTTTTGGAGTTACTGCTGCGAGTAATTTTGTGGAAGGCTAGTTGAATAGTGTAATGTAGAGTCGTCAGCATATGAGTGAATGGGGCTGGAGGTCCAGTTGAGAAAGACGTTAATGAATAATAAGAAGAGAATTGGAGATAGAACAGAACCCTGAGGAACACCAGAGTTGATAGCTTGAGGAAGTGAACGGTGGCCGTCCACAACAGCAGCTATGGAACGGCTGGAAAGGGAATTAGAGACAAAGGCACAGATGGAGGGATAGAAACTGAAGGTGGGTAGTTTTGAAAGAAGGAAATTGTGCCAGACTCTATCGAACGCCTTCGATATGTCTAGCGCAACAGAAAAAGTCTCACCGAATTCCAGAATGGAGGATGACCAAGAGTTAGTAAGATAAGAAAGAAGATCACCAGTAGAGCGGCCCTTAACCCTTACCGTACCGGCAATGTACGTTGGCCGACAGTAAAAAAGTCACTCACTAGTACCAGAGGCGGACAACGTACGTCAGTAATATGCCGTTCTTGTAACTGCCAGTATCGAGCGGTAGCTGCTAGCATGACTTGTAAACACTGCTTTGAGGAATTGGCAACGATTCTCAGCTTGGTTGCAAGCCTCTACCAACTTTTGAGGTGAGAGTATGTTGTCTCTTGACTCTGAAGGCATTTAGGCCACATTGCCTGGTACTGGAGGGTACATTTATGGTACTATCCTCTGGTGCAGTAGGGGTTAAGGAAGCCATACTGGCGGTCTGAGCGTAGGTCATGGGAAGATATAATTGGACGAAAGTTGAAGGATTGAGAGTGGTCACCCTTCTTTGGAACAGGTTGATTGAGAGCAAACTTCCAGCAAGAAGGGAAGACGTTAGAGGAGAGACAGAGACGGGAGAGTTTGCCTAGGCAGGGAGTCAGCACGGAAGCAGTTTTTTAGTACAAAAGGAGTAACACCGTCCAGTCTGTACGCCTTCTTATTATTAAGCCCGGAGAGGGTGGAAAGTACATCCTTGGAAGAGATTATGATGTTATGCATATGTAGGTTAACCCGTCCAGCCCCGGCTAGTTTTGTAATGTGTGTTCACCAGAACCCGGCCGGTTTTCAAAAAAAGTTTTATTCCAGAAACAAGAGCGAATGGGTTAGGAATGAAGGAAAAACCACGAAACCGCTCAAAAAGCTTTAAAAATGGTCCTACAGAGCCCCCGAAAACGTATTTTACAAGAGTACAAAATTGAAGGCAATTATCCCAAAAAAACAGGTTATTGCGCGCTCACGCGCACGCACGTGGACTTTGAGAGTTTTCAACCATCGGCACGGTTGCGTGGGATACGTACACAGTTCCCATACAAATCTGAGCCCTCTTGAGTGGCTACACCTGAGGTTACGGTCGGCGCAATTAGGGTGACGCGCCAGGCGCGTCTCTGGGGCTGTGCGTTACATACATCGCCGACGCGTCAGGCGCGTCACTGGGGCTGTACGGGTTAAAAAGGGGGGTGGAGAGGGAGGAATAGCACCAGAATAATCTAAAGTGGAGATTTTAGCTAAAGTGTTAGTGAAGAGTTCAGCTTTGTCAGAGGAAGAAGTGACGGTAGTGCTGTCAGAGTAGAATAGAGAAGGGAAAGACGAGGAAGAAAAATTGTTGGAGAGGTTTTTGGCTAGATGCCAGAAGGCTTGGGAAGAGCTAGAGTTGGATAGTTCAGTGCATTTATTATTGATGAAAGAGTGTTTGGCGAGTCGAAGAACAGATTTGGCTTGATTCCGGGTAGAAAGATAGGAAGTATAAGATTCTTGAGTTTGAAGACGTCGGTACTGTTTGAATGATTCCTCCTTATTGCGCACAGCAGTTGAACAAGCGTGAGTAAACCAAAACAAATTCTTGCATTAGACTGAGAGAAAGAAAATGGAATGTATGCTTCCATGCCCGAGCGGATTAATTTGGTAATGCGTTCAGCACTCTCCGAGGGTCCCTGGCCATGGAAGCAAAAGTAATTCCATGGGAAATCAAAGAAGAATTGCCGGAGAGCCTCCCAGTCAGCAGCGCCAAAGTGCCACAAACGCCGCTGGCTGAGAGGATAGGGTGGCCGTACCAGAGATATAGGAGAGGTGACAGAGATAAGTTCATGGTCGGAGGAGCCCAAAGGAGAGAAAAGATTTACAGCATAAGCAGAAGGGTTAGAAGTTAGAAATAAGTCAAGAATGTTGAGCTGATCTCCGAAGCGATACTGATACTGGGTTTCTGAACTAGCTGCTCTATTAACTTAGTATTTCAGTAAGTGATAATACAGAAAAACAGGTATGGATAATCTAAACCGATCTAAATATTTCAAGGCAAAACTGTATCATTTCGAAATTACAAAACTTTTCATCACTCGTTTTTAGTGAAATCAAAACGAAGGCCATTCAAATCTGAAATACTCGAGTAACTGTAGGCCTTCAGCCCTCCTTCTCTTACTTTTAGCAAATAGCTGATTAGTTGAGGCATGCAAGCTTTCTACTGTAACAGTACGAGATGCCCCCATTTAGTTGCGTAATAATACAGTAGTGCCCCCTCCTACTAGCGTGGGAATATGACCCGTCCCATCCAGCTGCTGGTGGTTTGTCCTGCTGGTCCATTATGGTAACCTGACACACACACACAGACACACCCTTGACCTTGCTACTGTTCGCCCATTCTCTCCCATTCTCTCTCTCTCTCTCTCTCTCTCTCTCTCTCTCTCTCTCTCTCTCTCTCTCTCTCTCTCTATCTCTCTCTCTCTCTCTCTCTATATATATATATATATATATATATATATATATATATATATATATATATCCATATAACTCTCTATTGTTCTGTAACACTCACACATACTAAATAAAACCTTTTTCTGAGCTGATCTTATTTGGTAGTAGGTAGAACGTTACGAGGACATAACAGGATTGGTAAATATCTGCAGAATCACTTTAGTCGTCATTCCAACTACATGTTTATAATTATAATCAATTGCAATTAATACATTATACAATAAATACAGTATATACCAATTTTAAGTTTATAATATATTGCGTTTACAAATGATGATTACAATGTTTATTTGTTAGAGAGAGAGAGAGAGAGAGAGAGAGAGAGAGAGAGAGAGAGAGAGAGAGAGAGAGAGAGAGAGAGAGAGAGAGAGAGAGAGAGAGAGAGAGAGAGAGAGAGAGAGAGAGAGAGAGAGAGACTGTGGTGTGGATAATGTAACTACTATTATTAATCTCTCTGTGTAATAACGTCATTTTCAGTGTATTCCGGCTGCCATAATAGGATTTTCAATTAATTTAGGATGGAACTGTGGAGGTCTGAGGGTAAATTGAGTTTTAAACTCTCTAATTCCTTGAGATCCTTCGTAAGCTGAGCATAATTAAAGCTTCTGCCGCTAAATATAGCTAAGTTCACCCTCAACACCCCAGGGACTTCTTTCCTACCTATAGAAGACTCACCAACTAATCTCCTTATCTCAAATTCCCAAGGGCTTATACACCTGCCTCTACCTCCATTCGTCAGTAACCCTCTTGCACTGAAACACGACTACCAGGACACCTCTACAATTCTTGCCACTACCAGCGACGAGACTGAGCTAGCTAGCAACAACCACTTTAGCTCATTGTTCTCTTTTACTAGTCTTCCGGGTGATAGCAACACTGATCCGCTTTAAATGCACAAGGCATCGCCTTCCATATTCAAAAGATCTGACCAGAAATCAGTGTTACAAGAAATTCTAAACAGACTAACCTTCTTCCAGGATGCCAATGGCGTGGACAACGACATCAGCCCACGAGTTTCACCCTTCAAACTGAAAAGTACAAATATTTTTTCAAATCTTCCATGCAGAGACAATTTTTAGTCTTGGTACCTCGGGCCATATTCCATCAACATTAATACCCACCCCTTCCAAGTGAGTGATAATTATCATGGAGAAATGCACATGTACAAGCACAAGAATGTCAGGTGCTTCTCAAAGCCACAGACACACATTTCTCTGTCTATGTGCCTAAGAAACACCGCATCTTTCATTCATACCCATAAACATACCATCATTCCACTAACAATAGAGATTGCTATGAATTCAGCCTCAGCAATTGTCATACCTCATGCCTCAATGTCTTCAACTACAAGCAGAAGGTTACAGCAGGACCAATAAAAAACAATTAAATGATAGCCTGTCAGGAATCAGTGTCCCTTCATCCCTTACCACTTGACTTCAGCTGCAGCACAACCTTTAACAAATCAAATACATTACCCTCCATGCGAAAACAAATGGTACTCAACAGCTCTAGATTAAGGTTTGGGAACTCAACTCCTTATGTATCACCAGCAGGTTTCACTTAAGCAGTCTAACGGTCATCACCTCTGGCAAGCCTCCCAACATGAAGACACTGCTGCTTCTTTTTAAGTGCATCAAGCCATCAGCCTTACTTAATATTACGTGCTTCGTCTTTGAGGATGTCAGCTATTCAAAAACAAGGACATTGTTCTTCCACCAAGAAAGCTAAGTTCACCCTCAACATCAGAGAATTGATGGAGACATTTCGCCAATCCCCCTCCTAAACTAAAATACGATATATCTCAACAATTTTCTCCACACCCAGCAATGAGACTGGGCCAGACAGCGACAATAATACCAACTTATTGTTCTTTTCAGCTGGTCAAACATCTGCAACCAAACCTGATCTGCCACCAGCAACCATAACTAATTTTCCATCTACAACCACTGATCTGCGATTAAAAGTGATATGCTATCTGTGATCCAACTCTGCTTGCCATCTACAACCACACCACCTTCGCCGGCAAACACTTCTTCCCTGTTGCAGTTACTAGAGCTACACCTAGGAGCCCTAGAGCAGCTGACTTTTGACACTGCTGAAGACATCTGGGTCCTAAATCCACTAACATTGACACGATGCCTCCAATCCTTAGTCGAGGCCATTTCAACACTACTGTTAACTGTTTAGAGTTCCACTGCATGACTGATGTACAATATCACAAATATCTCTAGGAATATATCCTAAGTAAATATCTCAATGTTAGTTCCTTACCAATTTAAAGCTGCTATTTCAGTCTCGTAAATTTTACATTTTAGCTTTACACGTATCCAGCCAAGTAAAGTAATGTACATATGGCTTCAGTGAAAGGTCAATCGTATCCTAGTCAGTGTTCTAACAAATTTAGTGTTCTTGAGTTTATCAATAAGTGTTGTCTGTATCAGCTATTTGTGCAGTCGAGTGTACTATTTGATAACTATTATGCTGAAGCAGTAATATCGCAACACGAGAGATTCCCTATTATATCACTGCTTGCCGTGATATTATAGTGAAACTGTTGCTCTCTCAGAATAATGTCCACCATTATCATAAATACTCACCAGTCAATTTCTGGACATCCCAATACAGTTCGAGGAGAAGTCCACTACATATTTCATATACCTTTACTTATAGAATGATTTCCTTAATGACTAGGGTAATCTCGTTTATGCAAGGTTAAGCGGCGTTATGATAATAAGGATACTTTACCTGTACAGTATATATTAGTATCATAATACTACAACAAAATAAGAACATTAAATATATACACTGTATTTGATTTATATGCTTTACATTTATTGGTGGAGCAAAAAGCTTCATAACTGTGACTGGCAGACACATTAATGGAATTTATCTTCTCTTTTAGTGGCATTGAATATTTCACATTCAATTTACAATATATCATAGTATTATGAAGCTATTTCATTCATACAATTGTCAATAATGTTCTCCTTTCTCTACCCCCCCCCTTATCTCTCTCTCTCTCTCTCTCTCTCTCTCTCTCTCTCTCTCTCTCTCTCTCTCTCTCTCTCTCTCTCTCTCTCTCTCTCTCTCTCTCTCTCTCTCTCTCTCTCATATATATATATATATAATAAAAGATGAAAGCGCCACAATTTCCCAAGAGATACAAAATAAACCAACCATTTTTTTCCCTCTCAAGGAAAAACTCGGCCCATTACGAGTTCGTGAGGCCATCTGGCGGCATCTGGCGGAAACAAGAAAAGCCAGGAAAAAATGAGACCCCCTGAGCTATTGGCAGGAAAGGGACGTAGAGGCTGAAGGCTGAGGTGGGAGGCGTGTCTGTAGGAGTTTGGGGAGATGTCTAGGTGGGTGTGGGGCTAATAGATGGAGGGAAGCGTAATATCAACTTTTGGAATAGTTTGTTGGATGGTGACACCTGATATATATATATATATATATATATATATATATATATATAAAATGAGAAATAGATCATTCATATGGTATAGACACACTGAGTAAGGAATGGGTCATCAGCTGTTTCGAGGCTGGTATTATTCTCACCAATTATTTCGGAGTTTTGCAAATAGTTAGTCATTACTGATACAATTGCCAGCAGCTAAGGCACTGCAATTAAGTATAGCACAAATCTAATTCCAAAAATATCTAACCTTGATAACCCCTTTATAAGGTGAAACATGATTATGAAAGGTATCAATCCACTTACGGGTAGTTACATTATGGTTGAAATTGTTTTTATTATTATGTAAATTATTATGCTATTGATCTAATTGGAACTACAATGAGGACTTTTGAATATTGGAATATTTATTGCTGACTGAAATTGCGATAATATGATGTTATTTATTGAGTGGTTCAAATGGTGATAGTATGGGGTCAGTTATAAGTTGGGTAGTTAGAATGGTGATAGGATGGTGCCAGAGTTATAAGTAGGTAGTTGGAATGGTTATAGGATGGTGCCAGAGTTATAAGTTAGGTAGTTGGAATGGTGATAGTATGGAGTCAGAGTTATTAGTTGGGTAGTTGGAATGGTGATAGGATGGAGTCAGAGTTATTAGTTGGGTAGTAGGAATGGTGATAGGATGGAGTCAGAGTTATTAGTTGGGTAGTTGGAATGGTGATAGTATGGGGTCAGAGTTATAAGTTGGGTAGTTGGAATGGTGATAGTATGGGGTCAGAGTTATTAGTTGGGTAGTTGGAATGGTGATAGTATGGGGTCAGAGTTATTAGTTGGGTAGTTGGAATGGTGATAGTATGGGGTCAGAGTTATTAGTTGGGTAGTTGGAATGGTGATAGGATGGGGTCAGAGTTATTAGTTGGGTAGTTGGAATGGTGATAGTAAGGGGTCAGAGTTATTAGTTGGGTAGTTGGAATGGTGATAGGATGGGGTCAGAGTTATTAGTTGGGTAGTTGGAATGGTGATAGTATGGGGTCAGAGTTATTAGTTGGGTAGGCCTAGTTGGAATGGTGATAGGATGGGGTCAGAGTTATAAGTTGGGTAGTTGGAATGGTGATAGTATGGGGTCAGAGTTATTAGTTGGGTAGTTGGAATGGTGATAGGATGGGGTCAGAGTTATAAGTTGGGTAGTTGGAATGGTGATAGTATGGGGTCAGAGTTATTAGTTGGGTAGGCCTAGTTAGAATGGTGATAGGATGGGGTCAGAGTTATAAGTTGGGTAGTTGGAATGATGATAGTATGGGGTCAGAGTTATTAGTTGGGTAGGCCTAGTTAGAATGGTGATAGTATGGGGTCAGAGTTATTAGTTGGGTAGGCCTAGTTAGAATGGTGATAGGATGGGGTCAGAGTTATTAGTTGGGTAGTTGGAATGGTGATAGTATGGGGTCAGAGTTATTAGTTGGGTAGGCCTAGTTAGAATGGTGATAGGATGGGGTCAGAGTTATAAGTTGGGTAGTTGGAATGATGATAGTATGGGGTCAGAGTTATAAGTTGGGTAGTTGGAATGGTGATAGGATGGGGTCAGAGTTATAAGTTGGGTAGTTGGAATGGTGATAGTATGGGGTCAGAGTTATTAGTTGGGTAGGCCTAGTTAGAATGGTGATAGGATGGGGTCAGAGTTATAAGTTGGGTAGTTGGAATGGTGATAGGATGGGGTCAGAGTTATAAGTTGGGTAGTTGGAATGGTGATAGGATGGTGTCAGAGTTATAAGTTGGGTAGTTGGAATGGTGATAGTATGGGGCAGAGTTATAAGTTGGGTAGTTGGAATGGTGATAGGATGGTGTCAGAGTTATAAGTTGGGTAGTTGGAATGGTGATAGTATGGGGTCAGAGTTTATTAGTTGGGTAGTTGGAATGGTGATAGTATGGGGTCAGAGTTATAAGTTGGGTAGTTGGAATGGTGATAGGATGGTGTCAGAGTTTTAAGTTGGGTAGTTGGAATGGTGATAGTATGGGGTCAGAGTTTATTAGTTGGGTAGTTGGAATGGTGATAGTATGGGGTCAGAGTTTATTAGTTGGGTAGTTGGAATGGTGATAGGATGGGGTCAGAGTTATAAGTTGGGTAGTTGGAATGGTGATAGGATGGTGTCAGAGTTATAAGTTGGGTAGTTGGAATGGTGATAGTATGGGGTCAGAGTTTATTAGTTGGGTAGTTGGAATGGTGATAGGATGGTGTCAGAGTTATAAGTTGGGTAGTTGGAATGGTGATAGTATGGGGTCAGAGTTATTAGTTGGGTAGGCCTAGTTAGAATGGTGATAGGATGGGGTCAGAGTTATTAGTTGGGTAGTTGGAATGGTGATAGGATGGTGTCAGAGTTATAAGTTGGGTAGTTGGAATGGTGATAGTATGGGGTCACAGTTATAAGTTGGGTAGTTGGAATGGTGATAGGATGGGGTCAGAGTTTATTAGTTGGGTAGTTGGAATGGTGATAGTATGGGGTCAGAGTTATTAGTTTGGTAGGCCTAGTTAGAATGGTGATAGGATTGGGTCAGAGTTATTAGTTGGGTAGGCCTAGTTGGAATGGTGATAGGATGGGGTCAGAGTTATAAGTTGGCTAGTTGGAATGGTGATAGGACTACAAGGCTACGGGACAGGGTTACCAGATGAAAATCACAAAAATACTGCTTGATTAGTTGCACAATTTTTTCGCTAGGATGGTAAATATTCATAATGATTTACATATGGAATAATTTATACATTATCGCTTATATATCTTAAATCTTCAGAATATAACTACAATTAAATGAGGTTAGATATCAATAACTACCGCAAGCTCGAATAAAATAATCCCGATCTAGCGAGAAATATAACTAAACTGGCAACATTGTTCGGGTACTTTCAACTGATTGCAAGACCGCTGACTTCTGCTGACTCGAGACTTCTCCCTCTGGCAGTACTAGCCTTCTATTTTTCTCTATTCTTTCCCTTCCTGCTGACTCCACTCGCCTCTCTCAATCCTAACTGGCTGACTCAATAATCTGGTATCGGTACGTGGTTGTCAGATTAGTAGCTGTGGTTGTGGTGTGTGGTTGTGAGTGGGGCATGGTTGTGGGTGTGGGCGTGGTTGTCAGATTAGTAGCTGTGGTTGTGGTGTGTGGTTGTGAGTGTGGCGTGGTTGTGGGTGTGGCGTGGTTGTCAGTGTGGTGGTTGTGAGATTAGTAGGTTCTGTGGTTGTGAGTTTAGTAGGTTCTGTAATGTTTGTGGTTCTGAGTGTGGCGTGGTTCTGAGTGTGGCGTGGCTGTGAGTGTGGTAAATGGTTCTGAGTGTTGCGTGGTTGTGAGTGTAGTGGTTGTAAGTGTGTTGTAAGTGTGGTGGTTGGGGTGTGTGTGATTGTGAATGTGGTGTTTGTGTTTCTGTGTGTGGAATGGTGTGAGTGTGGTGGTTGTGTGTAGTTTTATGTTTGTATGCGAGTGTGGTGATTGTGAGTGTGGTGGTTCACTGATGGTGGTTGTATGATAGTGATTGGGTGGTTGTGTGGTGGTGGCTGTGTGGTGATGAATGGGTGGGTGTGTGTGGATGGTTCTGTGGTTATTGTTTTATGGTGGTGGTTGTATGGTTTGGGTTGTAAGGTGATGAATGGGTAGTTGTGGTTGATATGGTGGTGGATGTATTTTGATAGATGTGTAGTGGTGGTTGTGAGTGTGTGTGGTACAATGATGTTTGTATTTTGATGGTTGTATGGTGGTGGTTGTGAGTGTGTGTGTGTGTGTGTTATGATAGTGGTTGTATGGAAGATACTGTCTGAGTGTGGGGAAAGGAAATGGGTGTCTGATAATAGCAAAATACTGTTATTATATGCTAATGATTGCGAAGGTGTGTTTTGCAGCTGTGGAGGGGTTATTATAATTTTGATAAGCTATTTTGACTTTATATTGTCTTTGTCCAAGTTTTTGTTTGTTTAATTTGCAAGTTTTAAATTTTAAATAAAGTATAATGGAAGTATTGATAGCGATAGTATAGCTTTAAATTTGCACAATACGAGAAAATATACTTGCAGAGAACATAATTATATAATACTTTTTGTTCTAGTAATTGCTTAATCGAAATTAAATATATCATGGAAATTATAACTTAAAATATCAGCGTTCTTGTACTTCTGCAATCCGTCCTATGCGGCATATTAAGGGGGGTCGCCGTTTTTTTTGGGGGGGTTATCTTTCTCTCCTTTTCTTTCGTTCCCTGGCTTGTATCCATTGGCCCCATTCAGCCAACTGTGTTAAGACGTTTATCCCCATCCAGGTGTCGATTTCTTCCTGGCGAGCGATAGCGAGCCAGCATTATATGGAGAATCCGGCTTCGCCGGAGACATTTTTCTATCGAAAAATTTACAAATTTAGCTTGCTGTCAAAACAAATACATATATATGCTGGCTCGCTACCGCTCGCTAGGAAAATATTGACACCTGGATGGAGGTAAATGTCTTAAAACAGTAGGCTGAATGGGGCCGAATGGATACAAGCCAAAGAGAGAGGGAGAGAGAAAGACAAAAAGCGAGGTGGGCTCCCTCAAGCCATTTAACTAACAAAATCCCCGCAAAACATAATTATGGCCCAAATAGGCCACCCACGTTCATCCAACGAACTGTAATAAAGTAATCTACCCTAACCCTAACTAAGCAAAACCTAATCCAAACTACCTAAAATTGCTCTAACTCGAGACTACGTAAATTAAACCCAAACATAAATTAACCTACCTTAAACCCTCCCCTGCCCTAAACACAATTTAACGTAATCTCTACTCTACGCAAACACAACTAACTTAAACCTTACCCCACCCAAACACAACCTAACTTAAGCCCTACCCTACCCAAACACAACCTGCTTCAACATGGCATATCCTATGCTATAGCCTACCCTAAAATACCTAAAGCTAACAAACCAAAGCTAACCTACCCTAACTCAACGCTACCCTATTTAAACTCTTCTCTAACTCAACTCTTCTCTAACTCAACTCTTCTCTAACTCAACTCTTCTCTAACTCAACTCTTCTCTAACTCAACTCTTCTCTAACTCAACTCTTCTCTAACTCAACTCAACTCTTCTCTAACTCAACTCTTCTCTAACTCAACTCTTCTCTAACTCAACTCTTCTCTAACTCAACTCTTCTCTAACTCAACTCTTCTCTAACTCAACTCTTCTCTAACTCAACTCTTCTCTAACTCAACTCTTCTCTAACTCAACTCTTCTCTAACTCAACTCTTCTCTAACTCAACTCTTCTCTAACTCAACTCTTCTCTAACTCAACTCTTCTCTAACTCAACTCTTCTCTACTCAACTCTAACTCAACTCTTCTCTAACTCAACTCTTCTCTAACTCAACTCTTCTCTAACTCAACTCTTCTCTAACTCAACTCTTCTCTAACTCAACTCTTCTCTAACTCAACTCTTCTCTAACTCAACTCTTCTCTAACTCAACTCTTCTCTAACTCAACTCTTCTCTAACTCAACTCTTCTCTAACTCAACTCTTCTCTAACTCAACTCTTCTCTAACTCAACTCTTCTCTAACTCAACTCTTCTCTAACTCAACTCTTCTCTAACTCAACTCTTCTCTAACTCAACTCTTCTCTAACTCAACTCTTCTCTAACTCAACTCTTCTCTAACTCAACTCTTCTCTAACTCAACTCTTCTCTAACTCAACTCTTCTCTAACTCAACTCTTCTCTAACTCAACTCTTCTCTAACTCAACTCTTCTCTAACTCAACTCTTCTCTAACTCAACTCTTCTCTAACTCAACTCTTCTCTAACTCAACTCTTCTCTAACTCAACTCTTCTCTAACTCAACTCTTCTCTAACTCAACTCTTCTCTAACTCAACTCTTCTCTAACTCAACTCTTCTCTAACTCAACTCTTCTCTAACTCAACTCTTCTCTAACTCAACTCTTCTCTAACTCAACTCTTCTCTAACTCAACTCTTCTCTAACTCAACTCTTCTCTAACTCAACTCTTCTCTAACTCAACTCTTCTCTAACTCAACTCTTCTCTAACTCAACTCTTCTCTAACTCAACTCTTCTCTAACTCAACTCTTCTCTAACTCAACTCTTCTCTAACTCAACTCTTCTCTAACTCAACTCTTCTCTAACTCAACTCTTCTCTAACTCAACTCTTCTCTTACTCAACTCTTCTCTAACTCAACTCTTCTCTAACTCAACTCTTCTCTAACTCAACTCTTCTCTAACTCAACTCTACCCTAACTCAACTCTACCCTAACTCAACTCTACCCTAACTCAACTCTACCCTAACTCAACTCTACCCTAACTCAACTCTTCTCTAACTCAACTCTACCCTAACTAACCCAACTCTACACTAACTCAACTCTAGCCTAACTCAACTCTACGCTAACTCAACTCTACCCTGTCTCAACTCTACCCTATCTCAACTCTTCTCTAACTCAACTCTACCCTAACTCAACTCTACCCTAACTCAACTCTACCCTAACTCAACTCTACCCTAACTCAACTCTACCCTAACTCAACTCTACCCTAACTCAACTCTACCCTAACTCAACTCTACCCTAACTCAACTCTACCCTAACTCAACTCTACCCTAACTCAACTCTACCCTAACTCAACTCTACCCTAACTCAACTCTACCCTAACTCAACTCTACCCTAACTCAACTCTACCCTAACTCAACTCTACCCTAACTCAACTCTACCCTAACTCAACTCTACCCTAACTCAACTCTACCCTAACTCAACTCTACCCTAACTCAACTCTACCCTAACTCAACTCTACCCTAACTCAACTCTACCCTAACTCAACTCTACCCTAACTCAACTCTACCCTAACTCAACTCTACCCTAACTCAACTCTACCCTAACTCAACTCTACCCTAACTCAACTCTACCCTAACTCAACTCTACCCTAACTCAACTCTACCCTAACTCAACTCTACCCTAACTCAACTCTACCCTAACTCAACTCTACCCTAACTCAACTCTACCCTAACTCAACTCTACCCTAACTCAACTCTACCCTAACTCAACTCTAACTCAACTCTACCCTAACTCAACTCTACCCTAACTCAACTCTACCCTAACTCAACTCTACCCTAACTCAACTCTACCCTAACTCAACTCTACCCTAACTCAACTCTACCCTAACTCAACTCTACCCTAACTCAACTCTACCCTAACTCAACTCTACCCTAACTCAACTCTACCCTAACTCAACTCTACCCTAACTCAACTCTACCCTAACTCAACTCTACCCTAACTCAACTCTACCCTAACTCAACTCTACCCTAACTCAACTCTACCCTAACTCAACTCTACCCTAACTCAACTCTACCCTAACTCAACTCTACCCTAACTCAACTCTACCCTAACTCAACTCTACCCTAACTCAACTCTACCCTAACTCAACTCTACCCTAACTCAACTCTACCCTAACTCAACTCAATCCTAACTCAACTCTACCCTAACTCAACTCAATCCTAACTCAACTCTACCCTAACTCAACTCAATCCTAACTCAACTCTACCCTAACTCAACTCTACCCTAACTCAACTCTACCCTAACTCAACTCTACCCTAACTCAACTCTACCCTAACTCAACTCTACCCTAACTCAACTCTACCCTAACTCAACTCTACCCTAACTCAACTCTACCCTAACTCAACTCTACCCTAACTCAACTCTACCCTAACTCAACTCTACCCTAACTCAACTCAATCCTAACTCAACTCTACCCTAACTCAACTCTACCCTAACTCAACTCTACCCTAACTCAACTCTACCCTAACTCAACTCTACCCTAACTCAACTCTACCCTAACTCAACTCTACCCTAACTCAACTCTACCCTAACTCAACTCTACCCTAACTCAACTCTACCCTAACTCAACTCTACCCTAACTCAACTCTACCCTAACTCAACTCTACCCTAACTCAACTCTACCCTAACTCAACTCTACCCTAACTCAACTCTACCCTAACTCAACTCTACCCTAACTCAACTCTACCCTAACTCAACTCTACCCTAACTCAACTCTACCCTAACTCAACTCTACCCTAACTCAACTCTACCCTAACTCAACTCTACCCTAACTCAACTCTAACTCAACTCTACCCTAACTCAACTCTACCCTAACTCAACTCTACCCTAACTCAACTCTACCCTAACTCAACTCTACCCTAACTCAACTCTACCCTAACTCAACTCTACCCTAACTCAACTCTACCCTAACTCAACTCTAGCCTAACTCAACTCTACCCTAACTCAACTCTAGCCTAACTCAACTCTAGCCTAACTCAACTCTACCCTAACTCAACTCTACCCTAACTCAACTCTACCCTAACTCAACTCTACCCTAACTCAACTCTACCCTAACTCAACTCTACCCTAACTCAACTCTACCCTAACTCAACTCTACCCTAACTCAACTCTACCCTAACTCAACTCTACCCTAACTCAACTCTACCCTAACTCAACTCTACCCTAACTCAACTCTACCCTAACTCAACTCTACCCTAACTCAACTCTACCCTAACTCAACTCTACCCTAACTCAACTCTACCCTAACTCAACTCTACCCTAACTCAACTCTACCCTAACTCAACTCTACCCTAACTCAACTCTACCCTAACTCAACTCAATCCTAACTCAACTCTACCCTAACTCAACTCTACCCTAACTCAACTCTACCCTAACTCAACTCTACCCTAACTCAACTCTACCCTAACTCAACTCTACCCTAACTCAACTCTACCCTAACTCAACTCTACTCTAACTCAACTCAATCCTAACTCAACTCTACCCTAACTCAACTCTACCCTAACTCAACTCTACCCTAACTCAACTCTACCCTAACTCAACTCAATCCTAACTCAACTCAATCCTAACTCAACTCTGCCCTAACTCAACTCTGCCCTAACTCAACTCTGCCCTAACTCAACTCTGCCCTAACTCAACTCAATCCTAACTCAACTCACCCTAACTCAACTCAATCCTAACTCAACTCTACCCTAACTCAACTCTACCCTAACTCAACTCTACCCTAACTCAACTCTACCCTAACTCAACTCTACCCTAACTCAACTCTACCCTAACTCAACTCTACCCTAACTCAACTCTACCCTAACTCAACTCTACCCTAACTCAACTCTACCCTAACTCAACTCTACCCTAACTCAACTCTACCCTAACTCAACTCTACCCTAACTCAACTCTACCCTAACTCAACTCTACCCTAACTCAACTCTACCCTAACTCAACTCTACCCTAACTCAACTCTACCCTAACTCAACTCTACCCTAACTCAACTCTACCCTAACTCAACTCTACCCTAACTCAACTCTACCCTAACTCAACTCTACCCTAACTCAACTCTACCCTAACTCAACTCTACCCTAACTCAACTCTACCCTAACTCAACTCTACCCTAACTCAACTCTACCCTAACTCAACTCTACCCTAACTCAACTCTACCCTAACTCAACTCTACCCTAACTCAACTCTACCCTAACTCAACTCTACCCTAACTCAACTCTACCCTAACTCAACTCTACCCTAACTCAACTCTACCCTAACTCAACTCTACCCTAACTCAACTCTACCCTAACTCAACTCTACCCTAACTCAACTCTACCCTAACTCAACTCTACCCTAACTCAACTCTACCCTAACTCAACTCTACCCTAACTCAACTCTACCCTAACTCAACTCAATCCTAACTCAACTCTACCCTAACTCAACTCAATCCTAACTCAACTCTACCCTAACTCAACTCTACCCTAACTCAACTCAATCCTAACTCAACTCTGCCCTAACTCAACTCAATCCTAACTCAACTCTGCCCTAACTCAACTCTGCCCTAACTCAACTCTGCCCTAACTCAACTCACCCTAACTCAACTCTGCCCTAACTCAACTCTGCCCTAACTCAACTCTGCCCTAACTCAACTCTGCCCTAACTCAACTCTGCCCTAACTCAACTCTGCCCTAACTCAACTCTGCCCTAACTCAACTCTGCCCTAACTCAACTCTGCCCTAACTCAACTCTACCCTAACTCAACTCAATCCTAACTCAACTCTGCCCTAACTCAACTCTGCCCTAACTCAACTCTGCCCTAACTCAACTCTGCCCTAACTCAACTCTGCCCTAACTCAACTCTACCCTAACTCAACTCTACCCTAACTCAACTCTACCCTAACTCAACTCTACCCTAACTCAACTCTACCCTAACTCAACTCTACCCTAACTCAACTCTGCCCTAACTCAACTCTGCCCTAACTCAACTCTGCCCTAACTCAACTCACCCTACCTCAGCTAACGCTAGCATACCATAACCTACTGTAATCTGAGGTATCCCATATGCCATAGAACACTTATCTGCTGACTTATCAACCATTTCCATTTGGGGCAGAGAAAATCTTGTTGCTTTCAATGCTTCCAAAACCCAATTTCTCCTTTATTCACCTGTCAAGAACTCCCACAGGACTTTCCCTTATATTTCAACAATACACAAACCAACTCCTCATTTTCTCTCAGTATTCTCGGTGTCTCCTTTTCTTCTGATCTCACTTAGAAAGACCAAATTACCACCCTTGCTAAAACAGCTTCCCCGAAGCTGGGTGTGCTCAACCGCCTCTGGGGGTTCTTTACCCCTGCACAGCTTCTTGCTCTGCACATGGACAGTGCGTCCATGTATTGAGTATTGTTTGAATGTGTGGGGAGGATCCTTTTACGCAACACTTCTTGACAAAGTAGAACAGAAAGTCTTTAGTCTCATTAACTCACGTTCACTCACCGACTCTTTGCAATCTCTCTCTCTCTCTTCGCCGCAATGTTCCATCTCTCTCGCTGTTCTACCGCTATTAAAATAATCAGTGTTCCTCAGGTCTATCAATGTATACCATCTCCTCTACGTAGAGTACGTAGCGCCCGACTTGCAACACAATCCCATCCCTACTCTGTGGAACTCTGCAACCCAAGAGTGTATTAATATTCCCAACTGTTGTTCTATTCAACAGCTGAGCTGTGGAACTCTCTCCCTGAATCCATTTTCCCTCATCCTATGACTTAAATTGTGTCCAGGCATTTTGGCTCGAACATTCCTTGATGTTGGCCCTGTCACTCTTTCAACTTTGGGGGAGGCACTCGTCACAGGCAGTTCTGTCTTTTGTCACCCTCATCTCTCTATATATATATATACAGGGTGTTCAGAAAACATGTGTACAAAATGAAATGGGTGATAGGGAACACAGAATTAAACATTTTGTACTCCATGGAGGTATGTCCATAAATGCTTCCTTGCGGTGCTACAGGGTAGACAGTTTCAACGTAATTTCCCTAAATTTTTACCCTAACTTCTCTGTGAGTAATCCGTTTAAAGTTTTGTACTGTGTTTGCAAAGATACTGCAATTCATGAACAATTACTGTACACTACCTATCCCTTCCCTACTTCCCTATCACCCATTTCATTTTGTACACATGTTTTCTGAACACCCTGTATATATCATACAGCTAACCTAGGATATTGTACCCATCGCTCAATTTTCACCATCCATGTTATCTCAGCAACTCTCACGAGAGAAGAGGCACGTTTGACCTATTTGTGTTAAGATTCTCAATTCAATTATTTGCTGTATTAAACGTGATTTCTATTATAAAAGGCTATTATACTGTATGCTTAGGTCTATCTATAATGTGTCTGTCTAACTATTTATCCATCTTTTTAAGGGAGCCCACCTCGCTTTTTTTTCTCTTTCTCTCCCTCTCTCTTTGGCCTGTATCCATTCGGCCCCATTCAGCCTACTGTTTTAACCCTGCTCAGGTAATGTTCCAGAAGTGTGACTTAATTATCAATGTGGCCCCATATGGTTACCAGCACTTTAAACGGCTCTCACCCGAAAACTAATAGATGGATTTTAAATTTCTTGTTACCAATAGAAACTACAATTAATGATTAATATTATGTTAAGAGCAAATTTCACTACTGTAAATATTAAGTCTTTAAAAAAAAGAAAAAAAAAGTAGTGAAAAAAGGGGTCAACAAAAGTGAGGCATATCTCATACATTACATAAGCTGGATTAATTTGGTTGCAGGGCCATGGAGGGGATGGCTGAGGGTCTTGGGTGACAACAAGGCAGAACTCTGGGGCTAAAAAAAAGTTCGATACGAAGGGGAAATTTGTAGTACACATTTGGGATTATGGACCCCATATGGTGACCGGACAGGTTGCTACAGGAAAGGGGAGGAGAGAGAGCGGAGGCTCACACCCTCTCCCAGTCGTAGGACCATGCGGACTGACTGCTCGTCGTCGTAACTTCTTGCCATCAGCCTCCGGCTGTGAAATATTCGCGAAAAACTTGTTTTACGCATGCGTGCGAACCCCATATGGAACAAATATGCCTGAGCAGGGTTAAGATGTTTACCCCCATCCAGGTGTCAACATTTTCTTGGCGAGCGGTAGCGAGCCAGCATATATATATTTTTGTTTTGACAGCATGCTAAATCAGTACATTTTTCGAAAGAAAAATTTCTCCGGCGAAGCCGGATTTCTCCATACAATGCTGGCTCGCTATCACATGCCAGGAAGAAAGAGTTGGCTGAATGGGGCTGAATGGGGCCGAATGGATACAAGCCAGGGAAAGAGAGAAAAGGAGAGAAAGATAAAAAAAACCCGGTGACCCCCTTAATCGCTTGCCCACCATCCATATGTTCTATCTATATCTATCTATAATGTATATGTCAGGTAATTCCTCTATCCGACGATCGTATTCATTCCTCGCCGACCATCAATATTGTATCACGGCCTCCCTCATGATTCACCCAGTTTGTTCCAATTACCCCCCCGGGCGGGTGCTCAGTCTTCGAGCTATATATACACTAGGAGCATCGTGAGAATTCGGGGACGAGAGAGAAGCCAAGCACGTTTGACCTACTTTTAATTCGATTATAATTTCAACTCTTAGCTCAATTCGAGATCGTTTCTAGTATTGCATACAGGTTTATAGTACCTATATTTAGCTTTTTAAACATGCACATGATCTATCTATTCATCTCTATATATCTATCTATCTATTTGTTTAATGCCTTACTAATCGGGTACACCATCTGCAGTATAACAAAACAATCGGCAGTCACCAAGAGTTCGCCCCAATTAATCCTAGGGCTATTATATGACTGGGAATTGGGACAAGGCTTGAGGATTATGATGTATTTTAACAGTTTATTCTGGTCATCATTAGACGATTTTAGTCAGCTTAGGAAGAATATCTAAGAATCAAAGGATAAAGAATATCTCAATTAACCCTCTGACTTCCAAAACCTTCCTAAACTGAATAAAATCGCCTAATAATAGCCACAATGTAATCCATAAACGCATCCTGATACTGAAAGGGTTAAACCCTTGCCGTAGCCTACCAAACGTCAGATTTACCGTTTCAGATGAATTTTAGATTATTTTGTCTGACTAACTTTCTAGCTTAATCAATAACTGTCTAACTTTGTATATTGACATACCTATCTAATTAAGCAATGGACTGATATATGGTTGACAGGGGTTAAAAGTTTATTTGTCTGTCCAATTGCCCCCGAGGGCTCCATTCTAATAAAATAAAACTGTGTGGCGGAAATTAAAATATAATGTGTTCGAATTCCGAGTGAATGAACAGCCTGGTTAAAAATTGCACCGAGTACCTAAATAAAAACGTATAACTAAAAGTTTGTTTTTAGTATTCCATGAGCATCATAATTTATTTTGCGTCGAATAAGTGACAACCTCTATCTTACTTTCTATATTTACACAACTCCTCCTAAAGATGCCCGGTGAATGATTAAATAAGGTTGTACGGCATTTTAGGTTTATGATAATTCTAGGAATGTCTGTATGGAATCTTTAGCTTTGTTTAAAGAAATATAATCCCAATGGGGTAAATAACCACCGGAGGCGGTTGAGCACACCCAGCTTCTGGAAAGCTGTTTTAGCAAGGGGTGTAATATGGTCTTTCCAAGTGAGATCAGAAGAAAAGGAGACACCGAGAATACTGAGAGAAAATGAAGGGTTGATTTGTGTATTGTTGAAGTAGAAGGGAAAGTCCCGTGGGAGTTCTTGATGGGTTGATAAATGGGTAAATTGGGTTTTGGAAGCAACACGATTTTCTCTGCCCCAAAAGGAGGTCATCATCACGAGAATTACAGTACACAGGGGTCGCTAATTCATCTTACGGCCATATTCTTAACCCTTTGAGGATTATGAGGCGCTTTAACCCTTTATTTCAGCTAACATAAGACGAGTTTATGCAGTTTAGGAAGGTCTTCGAGCAATCAGAGGGGTGAAAAGGATCGCAATTAATACTTAAAACTCACACAGATCCTTCCTAGTCCTAATATAATCGTCTAATGATAGCCAAAATAATATGAATAAGTGCGTCCTCAAAAACTGATATGAGAGGGTGATGCTTCCGCCCACCTCGCTTTTTTTTCTCTTTCTCTCCCTCTCTCTTTGGCTTGTATCCATTCGGCCCCATTCAGCCTACTGTTTTAAGACGCTTACCCCATCCAGGTGTCAATATTTTCCTGGCGAGCGATAGCGAGCCAGCATATATGTATTTTTGTTTTGACAGCAAGCTAAATTTGTACATTTTTCGATAGAAAAATGTCTCCGGCGAAGCCGGATTTCTCCATACAATGCTGGCTCGCTATCGCTCGCCGAGAAGAAATCGAAACCTGGATGGGGATAAAAGTCTTAAAACAGTTGGATGAATGGGGCCGAATGGATACAAGCCAGAGAAAGAGAGAAAAGGAGAGAAAAAGAAGAAAAAAAGGTGATGCTTTCGCTTTAATTAACTCCGAATAATTTAAAAACTGTGGATGTTTTTTCTTTTGAAACTTTATAGTTTCTCACTGTGTTTTATATATTTTGTATATATAATTAATCTAATCATTTATGTATTTTTATATATATATTTTGTTTTGCAATAATCTTGCATTAATGAGGCTTTTTTGCAATTATATAGTTTTATTATCGTACCTGCCATATAACGAAATCTACTTTGCCTTCTGCGTGTCGTAAGAGGCGACTAAAGAGGTTGGGTCGGTGGGCTTGCGACCCCCACCCGGAAAAAAATATCTAAGCAAAGAAAAACGAACGAACAGCCTCGGATGCGGACGGAACCAACGTTGACGAACCACGACCGACTAAGGACATGCCTTCGGACATTCTGAGAATGGCTACGTGGAATGTTAGTGGCATGAATGATGGCACAAAAGAGAGAGAGAGGTTCTGGAAGTGTTAGTGAATGCCAGGCTGGATGTATGTGGAATGACAGAGACCAAATGGAAAGGTTCAGATGTGAGAGAGTGGGAGTGTGGAATGGGTGTGTGTGCTGGAGTGAGTGAAGGAACAGCGAGAGAAGGTGCATGTTTGTTTGTAAGTAGCAAATGGAAGGAATGTGTAAGAGAGTATGGGTCTGTGGGTTCAAGGATTGTGTGGGTGAGAATGAAAGTAGGAATACAAACGTGGGTGATTGTATGCGTGTATGCCCCGACAGAGGATATACTTGAAAGAAAGAAAGAGGAGTTCTGGATGAATGTGGAGGCGTGCCTGGAGAAGTTTGACAAGAACGAAAGAATATTTCTGATTGGGGATATGAATGGTAAGGTGGGTGATAGGAAAGTTGAGGGAGTGGTGGGAGGGTGGGGGGTACCATCAGAGGTGAATGGGAATGGTAGTGCACTTGTGGACGTATGTGTGGGGACGAGGCTGTGGATAGCCAACACCTTCTTCCGACACAGAATGATCCACAGGTACACGTGGAAACGGATGTTGACGATGAAGGATAAGACAGTGGTGGAACGAAAGTCATTGATTGATTATGTATGTGTGGATGAACGAATGAAGAAATCTGTGATGGATGCTAGGGTGTATAGGGGTATTGGAGGGGGTCTGTCTGATCATTATGTAGTGGTAGCTAAGGTTAGGATACAAAAGAAGTGGGTGAGGAGAGCGGGAGGGAGACGAGAGGAGGGTGGAATGGTGAGGAGGGTGGAGAGGTTGCAGGAGGAGGAAGTCAGGGAGGAGTACAGGAGAGCAGTGGAAAGACGACTAGGTGGGTTCGACCTGGAAGTTATGGAGGAAGTGGAGGAGATGAGCAAGGTGTTTAAGGATGAGATCTGTGCAGCATGTGAGGAGGTGTGTGGAGTACAACGGAGTACAACGGAGTACAACGGAGTACAACGGAAATCAAGCAACAACAGATCTAGTGACCCTTCTAGGTTGCTTGTCCTCCAAAACACTGAGGATCAAGTGTCCAAACAGTGGTTTAGAGTGGGTAAGGGAACATTGGAAAGGGAAATACTGCCCTGGAACTAATGTCCGTGGCAGGATTAGGAAGTTAGTAGGGGACAGATGGGTTAGTAACTGAGGGGGGGATAAAATAAAGTTATTCATTTACAAACGCAGTCAGTCGCGGGTTTGATGCGAGATATTTGTCTAGGCGGAGTTTAAATGAATCAACGGTGATGCAGTCTATAACGTTTCGGGGAAGCCCATTCCACAAGTTGACAACTCGATTGAAGAAGAAATTCTTAGATTCGTGTGAGTTAAAAGATTTACCAATAATTTTGCAACCGTTTCCCCGCGTGTAATTAGATTGGTCGATAGTGAAGTACTTACTACAGTTCATATTGTCGATGCCTTTGATGATTTTGAACACTTGAATTAAGTCACCTCTTAATCTGCGCTGGGTTAAAGGAAATAGATTTAATTCTCTAAGACGCTCTTCGTATGGTTTGTTCTTTAGGCTAGGTATCATTTTGGTAACTCTACGTTGAACTCGTTCTAGCTTGTTTATATCTTTTTGGTAATAAGGGCACCAGGATTGAACGCAGTATTCCAGAAGAGGGCGGACTAATGAATTGTAAAGGGTTAGGATAACTTCTTTGGATTTATGCTCAAATGACCTGCCTATAAAGCCAATTATTTTGTTTGCCTTCTTAACAACTTCTGAACATTGTTGACTCGGTTTTAGGTTACTCGATATTGTTACTCCCAGATCGGTTTCTCTGTTTACATTCTTAAGCTGAGTGCCATTCATCGAATAGTTTGCTTTCTCATTTAGGTATCCGATATGTAGTACTTTACATTTATCCGCATTGAAACTCATTTGCCAAATTTGGGCCCAACATGACAATTTATCTAGATTGTGTTGCATATCGTCAACTTGTTCTTTTGAGAGTACGCTATTTGCAATTTTTGTATCGTCAGCAAATTTTGAGATTGTACAGGTGAGACCCTCATCTATGTCGTTGATGTAAATTAGAAAGAGAATTGGTCCTAGTACCGATCCCTGGGTGAGGAGAAGAGGGAGGGGAGTGAAAGGTACAGCATGGTGGACAGAAGAGGTAAGAATAGCTGTGGAAGAAAAGAAGAAAGCATATAGAGAGTGGTTGGGTAGTAGAGGGAATGAAGATTCCGAGAGACAGAAACGAGCGAGGTACGTGGAGAGTAAGAGGGTGGTGAAGAGAGTAGTGAAGGAAAGTAAGAGAAGAGTAGATGAGGAATTTGGAAGGAATCTGAGTGTAAAATGGAGGGAGAGTAAGAAACTGTTCTGGAAAGAAGTCAAGAAAGTTAGGGAAGGTAGCAAGGGAAACAGTAAGGGTGTGAAAGATAAGAATGGGAGAATGCTAGCCGAGAAGCAAGAGAGAGTCGAAAGATGGAGGGAGTACTTCAGTGAGTTGCTAAATGAAAGGAATGAAGAGCCAGCAAACATAGCTGGATATGGTATGGGAGGGAGAAGAAGAGAAGTAGTGGAGGAGGAGGTGGGGATCAGGAGGTCAGAAGTGTGGGAAGCCATGAAAAGAGTGAAGTTGGGGAAAGCACCAGGAACAGATGGAGTGTGTGTGGGGAAATGTTGAGGTATGGTGGTGAGATAGTGATAGAATGGGTATGGAAAATGTGCAAACTAGCATGGGAGAAGGGGAGTGCACCCGATGACTGGAAGACTGGCATAATAGTCCCCCTATATAAGGGCAAAGGGGAAAGAGGAGTGTGTGGTAACCACCGAGGAATATGTCTTCTAAGCGTAGTAGGGAAGGTATACAGTAGGGTAGTGATTGAGAGAGTGAGAGTGAGAACGGAGAAATGGATAGGCGACGAGCAGGGAGGTTTTAGGAAGGGAAGAGGATGTGTAGATCAGATTTTTACCCTGAATTGTGTTGTGGAGAAGTATCTGGAGAAGAAACAAAAGGTGTATGTTGCCTTTATGGACTTGGAGAAGGCCTATGACAGAGTGGATAGAGAAGGTTTGTGGAAAGTACTTAGAATATACGGAGTAGAGGGCAAGTTGCTGAAAGCAGTGAAGAGCATGTATGAGGGTGCAAAGGCGGCAGTACGTGTGGAGAGTGAGCAGAGCGAGTTCTTTGACCTGAATGTTGGTTTGAAACAGGGGTGTGTGATGTCCCCGTGGTTGTTTACTGTATATATGGATGGAGTTATGAAAGAAATACTATCAAGAGCAGTGGATGTTGGTGTATCGCTGAAAAGGGAGGGAATTGAGTGGAAGCTACCTATACTGCTGTTTGCGGATGATACAGTTCTGATGAGTGATAATGAATGGGAGTTGCAGGGTCTGGTAAATGAGTTTGGAACAGTGTGCGAAAAACGGAATTTGAAGGTAAATACGGGGAAGAGCAAGGTTATGGTCTTCGAAAGGGGTGAAGTAACAGAGTGTGAGGTGAAGCTGAACGGTCAGGCTATGGAGATCGTCAACTCTTTTAAGTATCTGGGCAGTGTGTTGAGTAAAGATGGGACTATGGATGAAGAGGTTCGGGAGAGGGTACAACAGGGGAAGAGGGTTGTAGGAACGCTAAAAGCAGTAACAAGAAATAGGGTGGTCAGTATGGAAGTGAAGAAGTCCTTGCATGACAGTGTGGTAATCCCGACACTGACTTACGGAAGCGAAGCATGGACGTTGGTTGAGAGACTCAGACCAAGAGTGAGAGCAGTGGAAATGAATTACTTAAGGAGTGCGTGCGGAGTTACATGGAGGGATAGACAGACTAATGAGGAAGTAAGAAGGAGGTGTGGTGTGGAGGTAGATGTGCTGGAAAGTGTGAAAAGGAACAACTTGAGATGGTTCGGCCATATGGAACGTATGGAAAGCGAGAGAATGACTAAGAGGGTGTACGAGAGCGAGGTGGAGGGACAGAGGGGGAGAGGTAGACCGAATATGAGGTGGAAGGATGGAGTGAGGAACTACATGAACGAAGGCGGTGCTGGTTGGGGGGAGGGGCGTCGACTGACTGGGGACAGAGGTGCATGGGGGCGGTTCGTTCGTGGCCACCCCTTCGGGGATCACGGCGTCAGGCAATAGATAGATAGATAGACTTTATCATATTAAGGTTGAACTTACTTTTTACTCATTTGTATTTCTACTTGACAAAACGCGAACTATTGATTCACCCATTGGTATGAACTTTAATAAGAGTATGTATTATTTTTAAAATTGCATCTGCCTTTTTTTCTTAATAATATTAATTCATATATTGCATAGGCCTATACAGTATATCTAGGTTGTAAGTCTAGATATTTTTTATGAAAATTTGTAATTACTCCGAACATTCGTTTTCAACGTTGAAGGGTGATTACACTAAACATTACATTTTAACTAACACTCACCACACACACACACACACACACGTAAGAGTATACGCTCACACAAACATACACTAACATTTACTTATACACACAAAATACACACCTTTTCTTCTATATAATTCCCCCAAATGCTGTATTCGCCTCAAGGGCGAATACAGAATACAAAAGCGGAACAAATTCTGATGGATTCATATTATGTGGGTCGTATATGCTAAGCAATATTATTCAACCCTTTCTGTGGACTGGGGGAATGACAGAGGTTGACCGATAATGGTTTTACGAAGTAACATGGACACAAGACAAGATTGAGTCGAGATTTAAAAATGTTGAATGTGTCAGAAGAGCCGTCTCATTAATATCTTAATTATGGAATAGTTAGGGTCAACACGTCGTCAACTTCATCTTCAGTATTCTCTCCCAATTTAGAATACGTTTTGTGTCAAAAAGTCTTACAATTGGGTGAATAGACACATATGTAATGCAATTTCATGTTAATCCCTCATATCCTTCATGGACCCAGTGTGTCTATTACACGTAAACAAATCTTTGTAAATGATTTTTAAGTATGTTCGTGTACATATGCCTTCTTTTGGTTGTTAAAACATCCGTTTGTTTATCATACGAAAATCTGTATTCATGTAAGTTTATAAATAATTTCAGGCTATATAGCTTCTGTCTCACAAATCAGTGGGTCAAAAACAAAACAATATCCTTGTTAAAGTGTACTGAAATTATTTTCATGATTATCAAATACCATTTGCTACGAAGAAATCGCAAGATCACAATACAATTATTGTGATTTATATATAAAATGTGACGCTATTTCGGTTCCTTTGAAGAAATCATTTTCCTATAACAAAATCTTTATCCATGTGTTTGACAGTACTTTCATGTCTATCCGCACTTTCTATCACAAACCAATAATTCTATCACACGTCCCCTGACCTGACCTGACCTGCCTGTGATCCTGTGCCCTCGTGACCCCATTACCACTCCGGTTGTCCGTGCTGCGCGGGTGGGTGGTGGGGAGGGGAGGGGGGATCAGGTGGAGGAGGTAGTGGTGGTATAAATGTAGAGTCACACGACCGTTTATTATGGCAACTTCTCTCAGCAATTCTGGTCTACAAGATTTTAAATTCCAATATCATAAGTATAAAGCAATTTTTAGCAATCTAACGCCAGCTTAAGTTGCCGATATCACATAAACAGAGCCTCGAAATGCTGCTTTAATCAAAGATGCCAATTGAATGTCGTTGGTAAAAGCGCCAATATGACTCAACCTTTGGGGCTGAGTGTGAGGGTGTGGAAAAGAGAGAGGGTGGAGGAGAGGTGGAGGTAAGGGAGGAAGGATGAGGGAGGGTGATTGGAAAGGGCCGAAAGTGAGGGTGTGGAGGGAAGGTTGTTGAAAAGAGAGGGTGGAGGAGAAGTGGAGGGAAGGGGTGTAAGGGAGGAAGGATGAGGGAGGGTGATTGGAAAGGGCCGAAAGTGAGGGTGTGGAGGGAAGGTTGGTGAAAAGAAAGAGGGTGGAGGAGAGGTGGAGGGAAGGGGTGTAAGGGAGGAAGGATGAGGGAGGGTGATTGGAAAGGGCCGAAAGTGAGGGTGTGGAGGGAAGGTTGGTGAGGGAGGATGAGAGGATAGGGGTGAGGAAAGGTGTGTGAGGGAGGTGTCTATATTTTCATGGCGAGCGAAAGCGAGCCTGTAATTTAGCAGGAACTGGCCTTGGGCCAGATTTTTTTTTTACCGAATAATATACAATTTTATCTCGAAAGGATACCTTGGGGTGTTTTGAAGGTTGATGAGGCCTAACGAGCAAATTTAAAAAAAAAAATATAGGCTATATATATATATATATAAAAAAATTAAAACAAAAACAAAAATAAAATACACCAAACAATTGAACCCTCCCTTAAAGACACTGCATAAAGAGACAGGCAGACACTTTATATCCAGACACATATTGAGGTCAGAATATATATCCAGCATCATGGTAAATATTTGTATTGGGGTCACTCTCAAGGGTGAATACAAGACCAGTCAATACCCTACCTTATCTCTACCCACACACCCCTCCTTCAAAAAATAATAATAAGGAATTATAATTAAATATACATAAATATATAATATATTCATAACTAACTAAATATATAAATAAACAAATAAGTATATTATGATATATAATTAAAGTACAATAAAATTATACTATCCCTATATATCATCTGGCGATCAAGAGCTGAGGTTAGTATTAGTTAAAGCATATATTTTTTTTTATACAGTAGATTAAACGAAGGCAAAGCAACGAATACCACCCAGTTTCGTTCAACTAATGCCATATATCTACTTATTTTGTTCATCAATTAGTCTCTAAGGAACTAACCATTAAACCACCAATTATTACGGAATATTGAAGCTGAATATATTTGTTTGAAGTGACTGTATTCCCAAATTAATTATAAAGACATCATTGTACTGAACTTTATATATAGTTACTAGAGAAATCCATGAACCGCTAATGGCTTGCTTGTACAAATACAGATCCATTGTGTTATGCCTTTATTTATGCATTATTGCTGATAACAAAAACGAGTATTCAAATATAATCGTACACCAGTCGCTATTGTTATGTTTACATAATACTAAACAATGGAGGTCCATGACTTTTAAGGGGAGATGGGCCGTTTTTCTGGTCCCCCTTCTTCCTCATGTTTATACCCATTAGTTATTACGTTCCCTCCACCAACCGACTTTACTCCTAAACTCAATTAATGAAATCAACAAATACATGTGGCAGTCCAGGAATTCGAACCTAGGATGCTCACACCGAAATTCAGTGCATTTATCCATTGCGCTACGAAGACATTTAATACCCGGGAGTCTTCTAAGACGTTTGGCCCATTAGTTTGACGATTTTAACACCTTTTACCCCATTACGTTGTAAATGTTAAGACCTGTTGAGCTATTTAGGTGTCGATTTTATCCTGGCGAGCGATAGCGAGCATGTAATTTTAAGAATAACCGGCCTTTGGCCGCGACATTTTTCTACCGAAGAATGTATCCATTTATCTTGAAGGGGGTCTAGGGGATGTTTTTTAAGCTTGATGGAGGTCTAGCGAGGAAACTAATAAATAAATGAATATACACAGTAATAGACCAAAAAAGTAGCCACTATCCCCTTAATAATATTCCCAAATATTCAGGATCTTAGGACAGGGTGCACTATGGATATATAGTATCAATGGTCATACATTAATCTAGCCGGCAGTATCAGTAAGGTTCAATGGCTGCAATGGTTCAGGTAATTTAATAAAAATATAATAATATTGCATGAGATTATTAACAGGTAATGTACATACTGTATTATTTATATTTTTTTCCCCACGTTGTATTCATAGTTTGACAATTTAAAGACAATTACCGGTACCTGTACACTCGTCTGATTCATATTTGTTTGGATTGTTTTCACACGGTGTTCAAATAGTTAGATATATAGTCATTATCATCCACGACTGTACCGAAGAGAAAAGGAGAGATTATGAAAATCTTAAAAAAAAAAAAAAAAAAAAAAAAAAAAAATATATATATATATATATATACCGGTATATATATATATTATATATATATATATATATATATATATATATATATATATATATAAAAAACAAATATACTGTATATACAAAAATAAATAATATATATATATATATATATATATATATATATATATATATATATATATATATATATATATATATATATATATATATATATATATATATTTGTATTCCATCAGCAAAAGTGTATCGTTTGAGTACCGACACTAGTGTTTATATCGAAATGTTTCATGTAGATACATTTTGATATAATCACCAGCGTCGGTATTCAAAACGATAAGAAAAAAAAAAAATTGTGTGAGGTGTGAGGTCGTGAACACCAATAACTTTACACCCATTTGAATCAGTACCTAACACAAACAAGACAATACAATTTTTAATATGAATCCGCATGCTTTAGAACATGGCCGTAAAGGTTCATAGATTCAAAGAGTGTAACCTTATTGGTGCTTACAGATATGCATCTTTTTCTTAACAGGGGCTAAATTACCATAATAATTATAAGAAACAGAACTTCTGTTGGCAACTATAAAACCTGCCCGCTGCTCCACCTGGGTTGCCTATTTAATACCCGGGAGTCTTCTAATTACCGCTAATGAGCCTGGCTACCGATAATTAATGAATATAGGAAAAGACAGAATTGCTCTCCAAGGAAACTCGACGCGAATACCATTTTTCCATCTCCATTATCTAACTACATGTCTACCTACCTACTTATCTACTAGTCTCTCTCCCTCTCCCTCTCCCCCCTCCTCCTCACTCACTCACTCACTCACTCACTCTCTCTCACATATTTACTCGCTTTTTCAGAGTTATTTTGCTTGTCAATAGGTACAGTTTGCTATAGAAATTGGTGATTGTACCCGGAGCACCACTCGCCGGAGATACGGTATACGTGAGGTGGATCGGCTCACTCTCTCATTTGCATATATTTTGTTTGCTATTCAACGTACTGTGATTGGAAAAGTGTATAAATTAATATAGTAGGCCACCCGAGAATACAGTAAGGTCTTCAAAACTCTATACATTATCGGGTTTACTCTCTAATTTGCATATTTTATTTGCTGTTCTACGTACTGTGATTGGAAAAGTGAATAAATTATGAACGTAAGCCATCTCAAAATACAGTAAGGTCTTCATAACTATATATATATATATATATATATATATATATATATATATATATATATATATATATATATTATCGGTCTCGTATGCCACCCACAACCATTAGAACACGATACACGGCAGACGCCAAAAGGTAGCTATTTCCAGTTAATATGAAAAGCACAAACAGCCTGTCATAATTACTTTATGATACTTACACATTATGATCGCCAATTACTAACCAAGGATTTTCTTACGTATTCGCTGTATTAACCGCTTGAGCATAACGAAATTTTTATAGTGAAATGTGGCTATGAATAAACTAGTTTACTCAGCTCAGGATGGATCTGCAAGAGATAGAGGTATAGGCCTAAGTAAGTTGATAAGTAAGTAAGATTCTTAGTGGGCCATCCTAAATGAACAAAATCGTTTACTGTTGGCCAGAAAAAAACAAAACAAGAAATGAGTCCGTGTATACTGAAGGGGTCAAGGACTCAACAATTTCCTTGCAATCACTATAAGAACCCTGTGTAGATAAAGAAACATGAACTATTTTAATGCACTAATTGCCACTCCATGAACACACCATTTCATGTATCGTGGAACATTGAAGCTAATACCACATCAAGCTGCAATGTGAAAGAACTCTTAATTTATTTCATCATGCCCTTCATATATACAAATCTTACTCTCACATGTTTTGCCCTTTCAAAAACATTGCAAAATATCAAACCATCAAAGACTTAAGGGGACAGTGGTTATTTTGGGGGTCTATTTATTTATATATTTATTTATTATTTTTCCTCGCTAGACCTTCATCAAACTAAAAAAACACTCCCTATTCCCCCTTCAAGATAAATTAATACATTTTTCGATAGAAAAATATCCCAGCCGAAGGCTGGTTTCTCTTAAAACTACAGGCTCGCTTTCGCTCGCCAGGAAAAAATCGACATCTAAATGGCACGAAAAGTCTTGATATTGATATAGAAATGGGACCAAAGGGTTTAGAATCGAAAACTAATGGGGCGAACGTCTTACGATCTGAAAACTAATGGGGCTAAACATGAGGAAGAAGGCGGACCAGAAAAATGACCAATCTCCCCTTACAGAGTGTTAATTAGGGTTGGGTGGAAAAGTGATCTGCCGCACGAGGGTCAATAAACCCCTTGACAGATGTATGAATTATATTTACTTTCTTTTGATTGTACCATGGAAATCACATCCATGTAACATGCAACAAAAACGGTCAGTGTTTACATATACTGTAGATTATATATTATATAAGGATTACAGACGGACAGCTGAAACAAGTCTATATATCATAATACCCTTTGCTTATGGCATGCTATTTCTGAGTGTCACAATATTATCTCTGTTAGCTAGAATACAAAAGAAAAACACAAATCAGACATTTCTGTATTGAAATAATTACTCGAGATAGCGATAAATTTCTTGGATATGACACGTCCTAATTTGAATAATATAATTTTAGCCTAAATACTTTTAAAAAGACGGGTTAAGAGTTTAAAAACAATTCTTATATACACCAAACCATATACATACATACATAACATTTTAAGACCGAGTGCTCCACACATACGTGCAGTTTCAGTCTCTTGTCCTGATGGCGGCGTTCCAGGCAACCCTGTTAAGGGCGGCTTCACTTGTCAAGTTCTTGGATTTGAGATCGGCACGTATAGTCCGATACAACCTTATATACAATCAAACCATTCACTCAACTTAATTCCTACTCAAACACACACTCTGCTCTCTGCATAAAAAAATGAAAACCCACAACTGAAAATGTAAAATAGGGGCTACCATTTTCTCTTTGGAACAGCATGACACTGAAGACTCCACCGTGCATTATGCGGCAAGAACGATCAGACAGGCTCACAGTTAACAGACACGGCTGTGTTATTTAATCATGTAGGAATAGCTTATGTGCTGAAGTTTGAGACGGTTTGAGGGGTGTATTCTTGATGTGTCAGTGCAACCAGGATATAATGCAACGGCAGGAACCCAGTTTTATGTGGACTTGAATTCGAACATCAGGTCAGCAATAGGAATCGCTATAATTTAATTAGTAATATAATACCGATAGTTCTTCACTTCCTGCCCTATGGATCTAAAACGCCACACCTCACCCAACTATACCATCCCAATTACCCTCCCCCCCTCTTCTCTCACACTCTCTCTCTCCCTATGCATGCCCCACAGTCGTCAGGGAGGGCTAGGCAGTGGGTAGAGGAAGAAGATTCAGTGGCAATGGTTTCGTGCCCGGTAACCTTGATCCAGTAAGGCGCACACGCTGCACCCTAATACCATAACTCCTACTTAAAGCTGCAGAGAGAGAGAGAGAGAGAGGTAGAGAGAGGTAGAGAGAGGTAGAGAGAGAGGTAGAGAGAGAGGTAGAGAGAGAGGTAGAGAGAGAGGTAGAGAGAGAGGTAGAGAGAGAGAGAGAGGTAGAGAGAGAGAGAGAGGTAGAGAGAGAGAGAGAGGTAGAGAGAGAGAGAGAGGTAGAGAGAGAGAGAGAGAGAGAGAGAGAGAGAGAGAGAGAGAGAGAGAGAGAGAGAGAGAGAGAGAGAGAGAGAGAGAGAGAGAGAGAGAGAGAGAGAGAGAACAAAGGAATACAAAGGAAATCAAGCAACAACAGATCTAGTGACCCTTCTAGGTTGCTTGTCCTCCAAAACACTGAGGATCAAGTGTCCAAACAGTGGTTTAGAGTGGGTAAGGGAACATTGGAAAGGGAATTACTGCGCTGGAACTAATGTCCGTGGCAGGATTAGGAAGTTAGTAGGGGACAGATGGCTAATAAACTGAGGGGGGGATAACATAAAGTTATTCATTTACAAACGCAGTCAGTCGCGGGTTTGATGCGAGATATTTGTCTAGGCGGAGTTTAAATGAATCAACGGTGATGCAGTCTATAACGTTTCGGGGAAGCCCATTCCACAAGTTGACAACTCGATTGAAGAAGAAATTCTTAGATTCGTGTGAGTTAAAAGATTCACCAATAATTTTGCAACCGTTTCCCCGCGTGTAATTAGATTGGTCGATAGTGAAGTACTTACTAGAGTTCATATTGTCGATGCCTTTGATGATTTTGAACACTTGAATTAAGTCACCTCTTAATCTGCGCTGGGTTAAAGGAAATAGATTTAATTCTCTAAGACGCTCTTCGTATGGTTTGTTCTTTAGGCTAGGTATCATTTTGGTAACTCTACGTTGAACTCGTTCTAGCTTGTTTATATCTTTTTGGTAATAAGGGCACCAGGATTGAATGCAGTATTCCAGAAGAGGGCGGACTAAGGAATTGTAAAGGGTTAGGATAACTTCTTTGGATTTATGCTCAAATGACCTGCCTATAAAGCCAATTATTTTGTTTGCCTTCTTAACAACTTCTGAACATTGTTGACTCGGTTTTAGGTTACTCGATATTGTTACTCCCAGATCGGTTTCTCTGTTTACATTCATAAGCTGAGTGCCATTCATCAAATAGTTTGCTTTCTCATTTAGGTATCGATATGTAGTACTTTACATTTATCCGCATTGAAACTCATTTGCCAAATTTGGGCCCAACATGACAATTTATCTAGATTGTGTTGCATATCGTCAACTTGTTCTTTTGAGAGTACGCTATTTGCAATTTTTGTATCGTCAGCAAATTTTGAGATTGTACAGGTGAGACCCTCATCTATGTCGTGATGTAAATTAGAAAGATAATTGGTCCTAGTACCGATCCCTGGGGTACCCCGCTACTTACATTGGTCCATTTAGATGCCTTACCGTTTATGACTACTCTTTGCTTTCTGTCGCTGAGCCAATTTTCTATCCATTTCAACACACCGTCTTGTATTCCATGCGCTTTTAGTTTTAGCAGTAAACGTTTGTGGGGAACTTTGTCAAAGGCCTTTTGAAAATCAAGGTATATAATATCTACAGCTTTACTCTCATCGTAGAGGTTGAGGATATCGTGGAAGAAGTCTAAGAGGTTTGTTAAACAGGAACGTTTTTTACGAAAACCGTGTTGAGTATCTTTAAGTATGTTATTTTCCTCTAAGTGATTTACGAGTCTGTCTCGTATGACCGTTTCTAGCATTTTACATACAACTGAGGTTAAGCTAATTGGACGATAGTTACTGGGTAGGATTTGCTGCCTTTTTTAATATCGGTGTTACGTTGGCTAGCTTCCACTGATCGGGCATAGTTCCAGACTGCAAGGATTTATTGAATAGTAATGTCAGTGGTTTGGAGAGCTCATCCTTAGCTTCCTTTAGAACTCTAGGCGAGATTGTATCCGGTCCAGGCGTTTTATTTACCTTGAGTTTATCTAAACAATTCAATACTTCTCTCTCTGTAACGGTGATATTGCTTAGAACATCTGAATTATCAATCTGAATCGGCGATGGTGTAGGGATATCACTGAGGTCTTCTGTTGTAAAAACTGATGCAAAGAAGGTATTGAGGGCATTACTCATTTGTACTTCGTCTTTGGTGTATTCTCCATTTTCATCGACTAACGGTCCAACAGTTGAAGTAACTACTTTTTTCTTTCTGATATAACTATAGAATTCTTTCGGGTTTGTTTTACTTTGATTCGCAATATGTAACTCTAAGGTCTTTTACTTTGCTTAATTAACTTTTTGGCTTTGCGTCGTAGCTCTACAAATTTCACCCGTTCTTCGTCATTTTGTGAGGATTTTAATCTATCATTAGCAAATTTTTTAGCAAGCAGGCAGTTTGAAATATCTTATTCCACCATTTGGGCTTATTATTATGGCCTGGACGCCGTATTTTCGATGGTATGCAGTCTTGCACTGCTTTTAGGTAAGTGGCTTCGAATAACTTCCAAGATGTATTTATGTCGTTATTGTGAATTAAAAAGCTCCAGTCAGTTTCTTTAAACATAGCTCTAAGTTTATGGAAGTTTGCTTTCTTGAAATTAGGGACTTTTTCGATGCTACTATTTGGTTCGTTACTAGTAAACTTTAAAGTGAAAGTTATCGTACGATGGTCGCTGTTACTGAATTCATCACAAACATTCAAATTCTCTATTAATTCTTCTTTTGTTGCAAGTACAATGTCAAGAACGTTATTACCACGGGTTGGCGTTCGAACAAATTGATAAAGCGAACTCTCTTGCAAGTTCGTATACAAGTCATGTCCGGAGTGTGAAGTAAGAGTATCGCCCCACTTGGTCACAGGTAAATTAAAGTCGCCAAAAATTACGGTATCTTGTGAGTTACTTACATCTGCAATTTGTTCGTAAATTTCTCGGTCAGTTTGCACTGATTGAGCTGGAGGTCTGTATATTAATGCAAGTATTATTTTTGTACCTTTATTATTCTTTATTAGAGAGAGCAAGAGAGCAAGAGAGAGGGGGGGGGGAGGTGAGCTAATAGGATTAGTGGTCTATAAGTACTTTATGCAATTATGTGCTAACTCGTGAAGGAAGTTGATATTTCCTGAAGCGCGTTTTCCACCGGAATTAACAGTTCCAATTATAATTTTGAGTTGAGTTTGGCACAGTTGTTGTCGTTGTCTATAAGCCAACTTTTGTTTGTGAAAATTATTAATTATTTCTTCCTGAGAAGAACATCAACCCCATGAACCCTGATACGGATGGGATAGCGAATCTCCTCTTAATGCTGGAAGCCCCCACCTGCTATCAGTGGCGAAAACAATATGGGGAGAATTCAAGCTACATTGTATTCCCTGACTTTTGAAAGGACTTTCCTATCCGTGGTAAGGCTTTAGTGTGACGTTCTATACAGGAAGAAAGTTAGTTGGTTGACAAACAAGTTAACCTATCGACATCGACAGCAAATGGGCCAAGCTCAACACAAAACTAAGATTGACACTTACAATTTTGATAGAACCGAGCATCTGTATCGTGACTTACAGTTTGGCATGACAGTAATTCTGTGTTGCTGCTACTAGATGGCACTACATTGTTTATATACGTGGCACATCTTCGCATGGTATTGATGTAGTGCCAAACGCCCGCACAGATTATAAATATTCTGGGTGTGGTGTCCCGAGTTCGAATCCCGGGTGGACCATATGCTTTCATTAGTTTACTCAAGTACATTGGGGTTTGTAATTGGTGATTAATTTTAAGAACGGGGTGTTCCTTATATCGTCAAATAGCTTACTGGATATACTGCAAGTTTAACCCCTTTAATTCCGTTGATATTCTTTTCATTATATTATGGCAACTATTTGACGGTTATATTCAGCTTAGGAAAGATGTCTACCCGTTATAAGATAACAGGCTATCTTAATTAATCCTTTTAGAAACCATATACCCTTCCTAAGCTTCATAAAATCGTCTAATTGTAGCTGAAATAAAAACAAAAAGACGTCACCGGTACTGGCAAAATTAATGTTGACATGGGGGTACGTTTTAGCTTACCCTGTTAAAGCGAAAATTGCAGAGGCATTTTTCTGACAGCTTTTGATCAGTAATTTATTTCCGGCCACATTTTGAGACTATTTTACACTGGCATCGAAAACTAGACTGAAAGTAGATTATACACCAAAACAATGAAAAACTGCGAACGAGCATATTTCCTCCTCTGTAATTATTCGGCCTTGTGATAAGTAGCTTTCCGTGCTTTCTATAAGATCAGGTCATTTTAATAGCCATGATTTGCAGTATGTAGAGACCACGTCAAGTATATAGGGCTACCTACTAAGGAAAAAAATCCCCCCCACATTTAATTTTCCTATACCACTATAATGATTTAATAATTGGTACCCATCTCCATCATAACCCTTTGGATATACCCTCCATATATGGTTGCAGAGACTGACAGAAATGACCTCCCTGCAACGCTGGTAAAATGTTTATATATTTAAGAGCAACAGCATCATCATCATACATGGTAGCAACTCTCTTGGCTATAATTAATAGTCTACTCATTCGACATATACTGTATATGCACCGAAAAATACAAACATCATCTCATATAAGTTTGTCTGAGTAGCGTTTCTCGTACCTATTTTTCAAATATAGTATACCAAATATTAAGCAAACACCGAAAACAATACTCAACAAATATGAGTTAAGCTTGTATATATAGGCTTCGTGCATGCGTGTACGGTGTGTGAATGTTTAACAAAAAGAGTACCACATTAAAATGATGAGTAAAAACAATGACTTGTGAGTGTGAATTATTGTATATAGTATCAGCATTGAATTTAATTAGAAACCAGAAGAGGCACGTGCACATTCCTGACTCTCTCCACTTGTTTGTTTGGGCGAGAAGAGGGGCTGAAGTAAAGGGACAGGGTAAAAACTATAAGTGAAATTAACCCTGTCCTTGACGTCCCTGTTTATAGATAGTTAGGACACGTGGGGTGGTGGAGTAAGGGAGAGAAGGGACAGGGAGAAGAGGAGAGGAGAGTGAAACAGAAGAGAGGGGAATAGTAAGGAAGGGAAGGGAAGATAAGGGAACATGAAGGAATAGAAGAGAAGAGAAGGGAACAAAAGGGAATGGGAATAGAAGAGAAGGGAACAGGAAGGAAGGGACGAGAAGAGAAGGGAACAGGAAGGAAGGGATGGGAAAGAGAAGAGACGGGAACAGGAAGGAAGGGACGAGAAGAGAAGGGAACAGGAAGGAAGGGATGGGAAAGAGAAGAGACGGGAATAGGAAGGAAGGGACGAGAAGAGAAGGGAACAGGAAGAAAGGGATGGGAAAGAGAAGAGACGGGAACAGGAAGGAAGGAAAGGAAGAGAAGGGAACAGGAAGGAAAGGAAGAAAATAGAAGAGAAGGGAACAGGAAGGAAGGAAGGGAAGAGAAGGGAACAGGAAGGAAGGGAAAAAGATAAAGGGAAGGATGAAGGGGAGGGAACAGGAAGGAAGGGAACAGGAAAGAGGGGACGGGAAGAGAAGAGATGGGAACAGGAAGGAAGGGAAGAGAAGAGAGGAGAACAGGAAGTGAGGGAAGAGAAGAGATGTGAACAGGAAGGAAGAGAAGAGAGGGGAACATGAAGGATGGAAGATGAAGATAGGGGAACAGGAAAGAGGGGACGAGAAGAGAAGAGAAGGGAAGGGAACAGGAAGAAGGGATGGGAAAAGGAGAGAAGGAAACAGGAAGGAAGGGAAGAGAGAAGAAGAGAACCGGAAGGAAGGGAAGAGAAGGGAACAAGAAAGAAGGGATGGGAAGAGAAGATAAAAACAAGAGAGAAGTGAAGAGAAGAGACTTTAACGAGGATAAAACAAAATAGAAGGGACTAATGTGAGCCGGTGAACGATGCAGCGGGTTCAAAATAAAAACAATTAAATGATAAACCAGAAGATAAATAATACCAACTACAATCAAATTAAAGCAAACAAATAGTAGGCCTAACGCAAAGAAAAGCAAAATCAAGGAACAGTAAATTATGTTATACATTAGTAAAAAATGCAATACGATCAAATAAAAGCAAACATAAAATATACGAAAACAAAATAGAATATATTAAAATAGAATGGTAGTTAAGGAAAGACAAGAATAAGTATGAGAAGGAAAGGGGAAATAACTAAAGAAAGATATGAAGGGATAAGAGTGGGAGGAAAGGGAAAACAGAAGAAAAGAAGGGAGGACACGGAAAGGAAAAGGAAGAGCAAGGGAATTAAAGACAAAAGTAGGGGAATGACAAGGGAAAAGATAGATAGATGAATAGATAGATAGATAGAGACAAACACACTATCTATCTATCAATCTCACACTCACTCACTCTCTCTCTGTATATATATATATATATATATATATATATATATATATATATAGAGAGAGAGAAAGAGGTAAGAAGAGGGGTGGGGGGGGGGGTGGGGAGACGGCGATCCGAAGCATGAGCTCTAGCCAAAATTATATATGTAGCCGGAAAAACACAAGAGACAAATAGACAGGATTCGGAGTTACTTGGTAAACAAACTCATCAGGCTGGATTCAACGACAAGGAACATGGAGACAATACTTGAAAAACATGATAATAATACTAACAACCTATACAACCAATATATACGGCAGTGTATGTAATAAAACAGGAATTACAATTTTGTTAGGAAAGTGTTTAACAAGTAGGCACACAACTATGAATTATATATATATATATATACAAATAGAAAGGGCATCATTATTCAAAATATAGCTAGAAGAAATATGGCGTCCGACAAAAAAAAAGAAAGGTAAGCGACACGAAAAATACCAACCTGAAAGTGACAGCCGCCAGAGACAGGCCAAGAAAAATGGATACAAAAAATGCTTCCTATGATACGTAAATACCTATAAGCAAGGAACATAATAATCAATCTCAATTTCTGATCAATATATCATTGACAATCATTACTGCATTAAGATTATGGCAGAATCCACACACAACAACCAAAACGTAGATAGGTATAATATTAAGATTTATATACCTGTATATATAGATATATGTATACTATATATACATACAGTATACTGTATATACTGTATAAAGACAAACTCTATGCATTATATTGTTTGATTGTTGTGTGCTAGTTATTGATTTACTTCAATGAAGCTAAAATACAGTATCATAATTATGCCCTTGAGGATAATGATGTACATTGACAGTTTATTCTAGCTATTATTAGACAATTTTACTCAGGTTAGAAAGAACTTGTTGGATCTAGTGATGAAATTGTGTATGTGCCCTTTATTCACAAAGATCCTTCCAAAATTATCTAATAATAACCAAAATATAGTGTAAACATGCGTCCTCTAATACTGAAAGCGTTAAAAGTAGCTCTGTATCAGGTATGTCTGTTGGCGGCTGTACAGTTGTCAAGAAGTGAAGTATGGTGTGAGTACTCTGCAGTGGTGGCAAGATTTAAGATTTGCACTGGTGTATTTTAAATGTGAAGGCATTTCTGAGATTACTCCTATGTCGATATGTTGTTAATATAGTAATGGGCAATATTATTAATTCTATATAACACTATGTAATAAGACGGCATGGCAGATATATATAAACACTGGGCCACTCAAAACGAACTACTTGGTTTCATTAGGATGTCATCATGGTCCCGTTCGGTAGATACCGGAGATAATTGTTTAATCTTTTCTAATCAGATGATGCCAAATATTTTGTTATTCAAGCTACTCTCAGACGATTAAATTCACTCTTGTATGGGCCTTTACTATTTCGAAGTTTTATTGAGATAGTACTGGTATTAAATAATTTCGATTATTAGAGGTAGTTTCTAAGCTAAGTAAACTATATCTAACAGTGGCATTATTACAATAAAAATGGTCGTCTAACTAACCTTATCTAATCATAGGTGGTCTTTTTGGACCACCCCTGTTTCACCCCATTAGTTTAAGGCGTTTGTTTTCACAACATTAACAATTATAAGATGTTTCACCGCATTCATTTGTCGATTTATTCTGGGCAAACGATGGTGAGGCTGCAAAATAAGGGTAACTGGTATATTATGATCGGGACATTTTCGTACAGAAAAATGTTTAAATTTAGTTTGAAGGGGAATCTGGTGGGGTGTTTTCTTGTTTGAAGGAAGTACAAAGGAGTACAAAGGAAATCAAGCAACAACAGATCTAGTGACCCTTCTAGGTTGCTTGTCCTCCAAAACACTGAGGATCAAGTGTCCAAACAGTGGTTTAGAGTGGGTAAGGGAACATTGGAAAGGGAATTACCTGGAACTAATATCCGTGGCAGGATTAGGAAGTTAGTAGGGGACAGATGGGTTAGTAACTGAGGGGGGGGGGGATAAAATAAAGTTATTCATTTACAAACGCAGTCAGTCGCGGGTTTGATGCGAGATATTTGTCTAGGCGGAGTTTAAATGAATCAACGGTGATGCAGTCTATAACGTTTCGGGGAAGCCCATTCCACAAGTTGACAACTCGATTGAAGAAGAAATTCTTAGATTCGTGTGAGTTAAAAGATTTACCAATAATTTTGCAACCGTTTCCCCGCGTGTAATTAGATTGGTCGATAGTGAAGTACTTACTACAGTTCATATTGTCGATGCCTTTGATGATTTTGAACACTTGAATTAAGTCACCTCTTAATCTGCGCTGGGTTAAAGGAAATAGATTTAATTCTCTAAGACGCTCTTCGTATGGTTTGTTCTTTAGGCTAGGTATCATTTTGGTAACTCTACGTTGAACTCGTTCTAGCTTGTTTATATCTTTTTGGTAATAAGAGCACCAGGATTGAACGCAGTATTCCAGAAGAGGGCGGACTAAGGAATTGTAAAGGGTTAGGATAACTTCTTTGGATTTATGCTCAAATGACCTGCCTATAAAGCCAATTATTTTGTTTGCCTTCTTAACAACTTCTGAACATTGTTGACTCAGTTTTAGGTTACTCGATATTGTTACTCCCAGATCGGTTTCTCTGTTTACATTCTAAAGCCGAGTGCCATTCATCGAATAGTTTGCTTTCTCGTTTAGGTATCCGATATGTAGTACTTTACATTTATCCGCATTGAAACTCATTTGCCAAATTTGGGCCCAACATGACAATATATCTAGATTGTGTTGCATATCGTCAACTTGTTTTGAGAGTACGCTATTTGCAATTTTTGTATCGTCAGCAAATTTTGAGATTGTACAGGTGAGACCCTCATCTATGTCGTTGATGTAAATTAGAAAGAGAATTGGTCCTAATACCAATCCCTGGGGTACCCCGCTACTTACATTGGTCCATTTAGATGCCTTACCGTTTATGACTACTCTTTGCTTTCTGTCGCTGAGCCAATTTTCTATCCATTTCAACACACCGTCTTGTATTCCATGCGCTTTTAGTTTTAGCAGTAAACGTTTTGTGGGGAACTTTGTCAAAGGCCTTTTGAAAATCAAGGTATATAATATCTACAGCTTTACTCTCATCGTAGAGGTTGAGGATATCGTGGAAGAAGTCTAAGAGGTTTGTTAAACAGGAACGTTTTTTACGAAAGCCGTGTTGAGTATCTTTAAGTATGTTATTTTCCTCTAAGTGATTTACGAGTCTGTCTCGTATGACGGTTTCTAGCATTTTACATACAACTGAGGTTAAGCTAATTGGACGATAGTTACTGGGTAGGGATTTGCTGCCTTTTTTAATATCGGTGTTACGTTGGCTAGCTTCCACTGATCAGGCATAGTTCCAGACTGCAAGGATTTATTGAATAGTAATGTCAGTGGTTTGGAGAGCTCATCCTTAGCTTCCTTTAGAACTCTAGGCGAGATTGTATCCGGTCCAGGCGTTTTATTTACCTTGAGTTTATCTAAACAATTCAATACTTCTCTCTCTGTAACGGTGATATTGCTTAGAACATCTGAATTATCAATCTGAATTGGCGATGGTGTAGGGATATCACTGAGGTCTTCTGTTATAAAAACTGATGCAAAGAAGGTATTGAGGGCATTACTAATTTGTACTTCGTCTTTGGTGTATTCTCCATTTTCATCGACTAACGGTCCAACAGTTGAAGTAACTACTTTTTTCTTTCTGATATAACTATAGAATTCTTTCGGGTTTGTTTTACTTTGATTCGCAATATGTAACTCTAAGGTCTTTTTACTTTGCTTAATTAACTTTTTGGCTTTGCGTCGTAGCTCTACAAATTTAACCCGTTCTTCGTCATTTTGTGAGGATTTTAATCTATCATTAGCAAATTTTTTTAGCAAGCAGGCAGTTTGAAATATCTTTATTCCACCATTTGGGCTTATTATTATGGCCTGGACGCCGTATTTTCGATGGTATGCAGTCTTGCACTGCTTTTAGGTAAGTGGTTTCGAATAACTTCCAAGATGTATTTATGTCGTTATTGTTAATTAAAAAGCTCCAGTCAGTTTCTTTAAACATAGCTCTAAGTTTATGGAAGTTTGCTTTCTCTTGAAATTTGGGACTTTTTCGATGCTACTATTTGGTTCGTTACTAGTAAACTTTAAAGTGAAAGTTATCGTACGATGGTCGCTGTTACTGAATTCATCACCAACATTCAAATTCTCTATTAATTCTTCTTTTGTTGCAAGTACAATGTCAAGAACGTTATTACCACGGGTCGGCGTTCGAACAAATTGATAAAGCGAACTCTCTTGCAAGTTCGTATACAAGTCATGTCCGGAGTGTGAAGTAAGAGTATCGCCCCACTTGGTCACGGGCAAATTAAAGTCGCCAAAAATTACGGTATCTTGTGAGTTACTTACATCTGCAATTTGTTCGTAAATTTCTCGGTCAGTTTGCACTGATTGAGCTGGAGGTCTGTATATTAATGCAAGTATTATTTTTGTACCTTTATTATTCTTTATTAGCACAAAAGCTGCGTCGACGTTCACAATTTGAGGTTTTGACAAGAGGGTAGGGTTAAGACTTTCTTTGATATAAAGTAAAACGCCACCTCCATTTCGATTTATTCGGCTTTTCTCAAACATTACATAACCGGGAAGTGAATACTCTGCTAAAAAGTCTCTATCTTCTGTATTGAGCCAAGATTCTGTTATGCCAATCACATCATAATTTTCTGTAAACACTAGCTCCTCTAAATCTGAAAATTTATTGCGTATGCTACGAAGTGTAGGAAGGCAGAAGTATTTTAGCTTATGGGTAAACTAAAAAAATATTGTTCGATAATTGCGTAACACCTCCAAATAAATTAAACCAAAACACGACAATAAAACTCAGACGTCGGATGGGCTAGTGTTAAAATAGCCACAAGAAGATACTCAGCCGATTGACCACTTGCGATTTGTTCCAAGTGGTAATTACACAAATTTATTAATCCTAAAATACCTAGTGGCCAGTGAAGATATATATATATATATATATATATATATATATATATATAAAGTGTATAAAAACTTCAAATGTCCTATAATACTTCTTTAGATAAAGAAAGCATAGTTTCAATTATGTTTTTTTCTATGTGAATGAGGGAGACAAAAGGCATAGTACACACACAATACATACATACATACATACATACATACACAGTGTCATTAGACATACAGACAAATAACGTAGATACAGACAGGCACTACATGAAATAGACAAAGAAAAAATTCAATATACTACAGGAGTGAATGAATTATTGATCAAGATTATATTCCACTTCAAGAACAACTTTTAAGTTCGTTTGTCAACTGTCACCATCCAATTCCAATTGAAACCAAGATGTGAATTATTAATAGGGTTCCATCTTCACACATCCCCAACGCCCTTCAACTTTAAGAGGAACGATTCCTTTTTCAGACCAGGGAAGATACAAGGTTGCCAGACATAGGTAGGAAACCAAAAGGAACTATTTTACTATAAGTGGAATGACCTGCTTTTTTTTCTCTCCCTTTCTCTTTTTCTTTGGCATGTATCCATCCGGCCCCATTCAGCTTACTGTTTTAAGACTTTTATCCCCATTCAGGTGTCGATTTCTTCCTGGTGATCAATAGCGAGCCAGCATTGTATGGAGAAATCCGGCTTCGCCGGAGAAATTTTTCTCTCAAAAAATGTACAAATTTAGCCTGCTGTCAATTTTTTTTTTTTTAAATGCTGGCTTGCTACCGCTCCCCAGGAAAAAATCGACACCTGGATGGGGGTAAACGTCTTAAAACAGTTGGCTGAATGGGGCCAAATGAACACAATCCAGAGAGAGAGGGAGAGAGAGAGAAAACAAATCGAGGTGGGCCCCCTTACGACCAGGCAAGATACAGGATTTGCCAGACATAGGTAAAAGCCAAAAGAAATTATTTCCATTTAAGACCAGGCAAGATACAATATTTACAGACAAAGGTAAAAGCCAAAAGGTAGGCACTCAGGCAGATAGATAAACAGAAATACTACATATTATTAGACTGACAGGATAATATAGATCAAGGGACTGAGTGATACAGAATTCCCACCATAGGGCACCTTCAAGAATCCGTATTAACCTCATAAATCAGCTGTCACCCTCTCCCCTCCCATTGCCAACAAAGATGTCAATTATGTATATGATCCCCCCCCCCACCCCCCTTTACAGCTTGATATAGGACTAGGGAGGAAATTAAACAAAAAATATATATAAAGATAAAACAATAAGCAAATAAACACGCCCATCTCCCCTTAGGTGACCTGTTTTTGTTCTGTCCTTTTCTCTCTTTCTCTGGCTTTTATCCATTTGGCCCCATTCAGCCTACTGTTTTAAGACGTTTATCCCCATCCAGGTGTCAATTGTTTACTGGTGAGCGGTAGCGAGCCAGCATATTTTTGTTTGACAGCAGGCTAAACTTGTACATTTTTCGATAGAAAAATGTATCCGGCGAAGCCGGATTTCTTCATATAATGCTGGCTCGCTATTGCTCGCCAGGAAGAAATCGACACCTAGATGGGGATAAACGTCTTAAAATAGTTGGCTGAATGGGGCCGAATGGATACAAGCCAGAGAAAGAGAGAAATGGACAGAAATAACAAAAAGCAGGTCACCCCCCTTAAACTGTAACTGGCACAGCATAATTACATGACCTTTCAAGATGCAAGAATGGAAGACGCATTAAGGGGAGATGGGTCGTTTTTCTGGACCCCCTTCTTCCTCATGCTTAGCCCCATTAGTTTTCAGATTTTGAAACGTTCGACCCATTAGTTTGGCTATTTTAAGACTTTTCGCCCAATTTGCTTGTCAAATATTAAGATTTTTCGCGTCATTTAGGTGTCGATGTTTTCCTGGCAAGCGATAGCGAGCCTGTAATTTAAGAGGAATCGACCTTCAACCGGGACATTTTTCTATCAAAAAGTGTACAAATTAATCTTGAAGGAGGGTTCTTTTTTCTTTAATATTTATTTTTAGCTCGATGGAGGTCTAGGGAGGAAAATAAAAACAAGATGATAAAAAGATAATTTATATAAATGAGGAAATATATACGCCCATAGACAGCTACATACAGAATAAATATGTTGACTACTAGATAGATATAGCCTAGATAGATACGCAGATCGATATAGCCTAGACTAACTGGTGAATGATTAATTGATCGATACAAATTAGCACACGTCACTTCGAGAATTATGTTGAGCTTCATGCAATAACTATAGGTAGCGCCAACCAACTTGACAGTAATCTTGATCCCTGACCTCTCTGTCACTCAAAAGGCTCTAGAGAAAACTCGTCGCTGTAAATATCCACACCTATTTCCTGGTGGACTCTTCCCAAATGATAGAAATGCCAGCCCGATTGCTTTCGTTCATTTCGATTTATGAGAAGCTAAGGGGTCCAGATTATTGTTAAGTTCGCTGGCGCTACCTACTGTATATCACCATCGTCCCTCCAAATTTATTGTAAGTAATGCATCAATAGTGTATGATTCCACTTTCACCTAACGATCCCAATCATATCATCCTCTTGCCATTTAGCGAAACAAGACAAACAGTGGTCGACACAGATACATAGATACAGATTACAGGCGGCATGACAGAGTAATTGAAGGACATACAAACTGTCTCGCGTCACTAGAGAATCAAATATAGCCTCATTCAACATCCATCTCCACACCTCCTCCCCTCCCAGTTAACCCCATAAATAACTAATAGGATTCCACCTTCCCTCTACCTCCCTGCCACTGACACCATTTTACCCCTGAGCTATAGAAGGTACAATCTCTTAATATGAGTTTACAAGAACACAGAAAGATTGACAGACACAAAGAGATAGATAGCCAGAAATATTTGATACACAGCTTGATAGGTACCCATAAAAAATAAAACAATAAACATAAAATATAACTGACTGACTGAATGAATTAATGAAGGTTTCCTTGATATAGAGTTTCTTAAGGGGAGGTTTTTAGTTGATTCCCTAGACTTCCATCAAACTTAAAATAACTCACCCTAGACCCCCTTTCAAGATAAATTTGTACATTTTTCGGTAGAAAAATTTCCCGGCCGAAGGCCGATTCCCCTTAAATTACAGGCTCGCTATCGCTATCGCTCGCCAGGAAAAATCGACACCTAAATGGCACGAATGGTCTTAAAATTGACAGAAATGGGGCGAGGGTTCTTAAAATCGCCAAACTAATGGGGCGAACGTCTTAAAATCTCAAAAGCAATGAGGCTAAACATGAGGGAGAAAGGCGTCAAGAAAAAAATCCCTCAAGTGGATATCTCCCCTTATATTAAGTTATATACGAATTAAATAACACTTCATTCATTCCCTTTAACCCCTTTACCACCAGGACGTCATTTTCATCATAGTCTGGTTACCATTAGACGATTTTCTTAAGTTTATTATCTACCTCTACGACTCAAATAGGTAAATACGATCTCAATAAACCTCCTTAATAACATAGGTCCTTCTTAAACTGCACACCATATTCTAATTTTAGCCAGAATCAAAGGTAAAAAGGGGTCATGGCGCTGAAGGGGTTAACCGTTTCCCCTCATAACTGCCTCCAAGATGTGGATGACTAATATGACCCCACCTTATCCTCTCCCTCCCTCCCTCCCCTTGACACCCCCTTGCCCTTGAACTATAAGTGGCACGATACAATTTTAGAATTTGGCGAGATATTTTCACTTCCATTTATAGCACTGGAATGTCGTGTTTCTAGATCGATGAACTTTGATATGGGGGGAGGGAGGGTGTGGAGGGAATCTAATTTTATATGTAGAGGTGTGTGTGTGTGTGTGTGTGTGTGTGTGTGTGTGTGTGTGTGTGTGTGTGTGTGTGTGTGTGTGTGTGTGTGTGTGTGTGTGTGTGTGTGTGTGTACATTGTGTAGTGTAAATATGAGGGTAAATTATACGGAAGGTAAAAATATCTTAGTTAATTAATTAAACAAAATATCTATAACTAAATCTATTCACATCAATAAATAAATAATTAGACGACACCCAAAAGAACGCAGTAGAACTACTCAATTTCCAAGAATATTTACGTCAGGATCTCTCAAGTATTTATTTTATTTTTAAATCACGGAATGAACGAGAATCCCTTAAACAATTCTTCTCAAACCGCATTCCACGGAAAAAGAGAAAAAACAAATATATATGATTATATACTACGATTCTGTCGGCCAATGCTCGATACTCGGCTTGGACAGCTGGCACCTAACCTCATACTTGATGGCTTAGCCTAAATAAATAGCTTGGTAATGAGGGACTGGGGTTAACCCAGGTGAATGTGAGAACCTGGATATTATGCAGTAGCCCATGTGTACCAAGTTGGGTATAACTTACAACAAGATCCAAAGTTTAATTACACACATATGAGCAACTCTACAAAGAACAGCCTATTGTAGACCTTCCTGCTAATTTTGTACTTACGTCGGGACCTTATAGGTAAATGATTGGTATCTATTTTAACTCTTTCAGTGTGCCAGGATGCATCATTCAAATACATTCTAAATAATAGTAAACTATGTTATACAACTCAGAAAGGGTCTGTGGGAATACATAAGGTAAATATTATGATCTCAATTATCCCGCTGACGTCCAAAATTTCTTTTGATCTGAGTACAATCGCCTAATGATAGTGTTATGCCTCAAACGAGTTTCCACAAGCATCGACATCCAGGAATGAAAACCTTAAAAGTGCCCTTAGACAGTGACATCAGAGAAAGTCGAGGGTCCTAAGTAAATTAAAGAACAGGCAGCAGCAGTGGCTCTTAAGGGGGGATGGGCCGCTTTTCTGGAACACTTTCTCCCTCATGTTTAGCCCCATTAGTTTTCAGATGTTAAGATGTTTGGCCCATTAGTTAGTCGATTTTAAGACCTTTCGCCCCATTTCGTCGTCAATATTTAGACCTTTCGTGCTATTTAGGTGTCGATTATTTCTCTGGCAAACGATAGTGAGCCTGTAATGTTGGAAGAACCGGCCTTTGGCCGGTACATTTTTCTACTGAAAAATGTACAAATTAAGCTAGAAGGGGGATCTAATGGATGTTTGTTTTAAATTTTGATGGAGGTCTAGGGAGTAAACTAGAACAATAATGAATACATGCAAAAATCGCCCAATAAGTGAACCATCTCCCCTTAACTTAACAGCTGCAACACTGTTTCTGGAATGTTCTACTGGGCGAATGCGACGATCCTTCCGGAAGATAGCTCATAACAAAATATAAACATAAAGATAATAAGCCCCAGAGCCGGTGAAATGGAAGCAATATGTGATTAGGTGGCATGTTATCCCTCCAACAACTCCTGCCTTCCCCCTCCATATGTTCCCCACCCTCCCTCTCCTCCCCCCCTTTCTCCCCATACTTTTCCCCTCCTTATTTATTGTTATTTTCCCTCCAATTTCACTCCTATTTCAAAATTCCTGACTTCACACTCCCCTACCCTCTCCCTGCCTCCCTACTCCCTCTTATAGAGAGCATAGAACTCAGTATGCCTCAGGCAAGCAAAGAAGGCACATCTATTCACGCTCCTTCATACACCTCCACTGTCACCTCCCATCACAATAACACTGGATGTTTTCTCTTTATACCTATTTTCTGGTTCTTCAACATTCACATGTTCATTATACAAGTAAAATATGTGCAGAAGGAGCAGTAATATTGCTTTATATGGTAAATCTAACAAATTTTATCAGAATTGAAGCCAAACCTTACACACTTTAAAAACATGACTGACACGCTCTTTAGGTTGATATAATGGGGTAATTGTATGGCCATTATTTGATTATTGTAAATAATAAAGGAGTCTAACCTACACTGTGAATGACACCTATTTTAGATTACCAGGATAAAAGGAAGAAAGGCATCTTTATACTTAAAGGTCTCACTGGTAAGCCTGACAATATGGAGTCCACTTTCCTCTGTTATTGCTACCACTGGTAAATCTAAATGGTCGTCCAGAATTCAGAGGGAGGATGTAGTGCTGTCTGGGGATGAATATTAAAAATGAAACAAACATCGTAAGTATTTGGAAGCCAGATGTGTTTGCTGACCATTACTCACTATACTATATAATGTTGATGCCAGTGGATGATATATCTAATGGAGGAATACATTGGAGTATATACAGTATATATATATATATATATATATATATATATATATATATATATATATATATATATTCTCTTTTAAACAGACGAGGTTAAAGGCAACAGCAGTTTCAGCATTCAGGATTTTATTGTTACAGCTTTCAATAGTTCTAACAATTTTCGTCTGGTGCAAGATGTTTACTTGTGAAACGTTGGATCCACCATGAATTTTGCTAACCTGTTGTACCTCATCTCTGTACCCCAGAGGAAAATTGTTAGAACTATTGAAAGCTGTAACAATAAAATCCTGAATGCTGAAACTGCTGTTGCCTTTAACCTCGTCTGTTTAAAAGAGAATCTATTACCTGGCTATACTAACATATATATATATATATATATATATATATATATATATATATATATATATATATATATATATATATATATATATACTGTATATATACAGGGTGTTCCAGTAATGCTTTTCATAAATTATATGGTGGACTCATCAGACAAAAATAAGAATAAATTACTCTATGAACATGAGGTTGAGTATTTATAATAACTGAGTTATTACACGATTTAAGTTAACGATAGATACAATGCCATTCAGTCCAAGGGGTAATGTTGCCATTTTAGTGGATTATATCCATTTGGCCTTCGCTATCGCTTGCTAGCCTCAAGATAGTGAGCAATAGTGATCAGACCTTTCGGTAGAAAAATATGTCCGGCTTTGCCGGTAGAAAAATCAAATCCGGCGAAGCCGGACATATTTTTCTACCGAAAAGTCAGATTGCTACTGCTCACTATCTTGAGGCTAGCAAGCGATAGCGAAGGCCAAATGGTTATAATCCACTAAAATGGCAACATTACCCCTTGGACTGAATGGCATTGTATCTATCGTTAACTTAAATCGTGTAATAACTCCGTTATTATAAATACTCAACCTCATGTTCATAGAGTAATTTATTCTTATTTTTGTCTGATGAGTCCACCATATAATTTATGAAAAGCATTATTGGACACCCTGTATATATATATATAAATATATATATATATATATATATATAACACCAAACAATAAATAACATTCATAATTCTCCAAAGTTATGACACATTTTAACAGATACCTGACTCCAAATGATGGTGCTTATCAATGTGTTAATGTTCTTAAAATATATATTGACTGCTACAATGCCCTATATAGCTCTACATTCTCCTATTTTCTAGATACAAATAATGCTTTAGATGGAGTATGTCACAGGACTGTATTTGATAAACTGGTCCGCAGAGGAACACCTAGATACATTGTCAGGTTATTTCAAAATGGTAATTTAAACAAAAGCCGAGTATGAGATAAATATTAAAAGAATATATAAAATATTTATATATTCATTTATTATTTAGTTTCCTAGCTAGACCTCCATCAAACTTAAAAAAAAAAAAAAAACTAGACCTCCCTTCAAGATAAATTTGTACATATTTCTGTATAGACATGTCCCGCCGAAGGCCGGTTTCTCTTAAAATTACAGGCTCGCTATCGCTCGCAAGGTTAAAATCAACACCTAAATGGCACGAAAGATAAAAAAATTGACAACGAAATGGGATGGAAAGGCTAAAATCGTCAAATTTATGGGCCGAATGTCTAATGTCAAAACAAATGGGGCTAAACATGAGGAAGAAGGGGGCCAGAAAAAAAACAGCCCATCCCCCCTTAACTGTATTAAGAAGAATAAAAGGAGGGAACAAGGGGAATTCTTGCGGAAGCCTTATCTCCGAAACGGAAGCTCCGAGCTTTTATTAAAGTTTTTGACTGATAATCAAGATGTCATGAAAAGAAGACGATTCCATTCACTCGGGAAAACTCATTTGAAGTTCCGGGCAAAACCATTTTCCCAATACCTTAATCTTATCTGATACCTTAATTAGCATTATCTTGCATCTCGACAATATATATATATATATATATATATACCAAAAAAATCAACCCTACCCCCTTACGCAGCTTACTAATATATGAATAAAAACACACTGTCAAGATTATTGCCGGAAAAAGACCTCTTATGACTTTCCCCTATATGAAGTGTGGAGGCTTGAGGGGAGGCAGACCGTTTTTCTGGACTCCCTTCTCCCTAATGTTTAGATCCACTAGTTTTGAGATTGTAAGACGTTCGACCCATTAGTTTGGCGATTTTAACACCTTTCGCCCCATTTCGTTGTAATTGTAAGACCTTTCGTGCCATTTAGGTGTCGATTATTAACTGGCGAGCGATAGCGAGCCTGCAATTTTAAGAGGATCCGGCCATCGGCCGGGATTTTTTTCTACCGAAAAATGTACAAATTTATCTTGAAGGGGGGTCTAGGGTGTGTTTTTCTAAGCTTGATGGAGGTCTAGGGAGGACACTAAACAAATATATGAATACATTAATTGATAGACCAAACAAACGGCCAGTCTCCCCTTAACAACTAGAGGAAACACGTGTAGAGCTTGCCAGAAAGGAACACAACTAAACGAGTGATAAGGCTTGAAATTTACATGAGCAATAATTCGAATTTTCTCTTTCAAGTTCTTTCAATATCTCTATTTACCCGAGTAGAAGACAAATAAAGTGCGCGAGGTTAGTGTTAGCTGCCTCAGGGTTTGGACAGAGACAAGACACAGGAGGTGGTACAGAAGAACGTAGTAGTAAATATGGTAGGATTTGTATTGTTTTGGTTGCGGATTAGGCGTTAACCCTTTCACGCTTTTATGACGCAGAGGTTGCCAGATTAGCAATAAGAAATAGAGTTCTCTCACTCTTATAATTACCTCTCCAAAATTAGTTTTCTGCTCACAGCTAACTCAAAGACAACTGCAGAGGTTGAAGTAACTAAACTAAAGGTTTCTAAATACCCCTGATGGTAACAAAGGCTTTAAAGTATCCCCAATAGGCTCAAAATCGCGTCATATGTCGGAGAGGGTTAATATGTGAGCATCCAACCCCACAAACTCGACTGACAACGTCTGTTATATAATATTCTAGCTATATTTAGACGATCTTATGCAGCTGAGGAAGGAGCTGTCCTAGTTAAAAGGGTAGATTGAGAGAGTTCGAAGCCCTATAATTGCTCGAGATCTTTCCTAAACTGAGCAAAATTGATTAGTAGTAGCCAGAATAAAATAAAAAGGACGTCGACGGTAATAAAGAGGATAACCTCCTCCAGTCTACAGGATGGCCATCACCGGGCCAATGTACACAGCACGATAACCACTTCACCATCGAGTGCCCTTACCCGTGTATGTACCGGTATTTCTTTATCTCTCTTCTTCTTTCTTCATCTGTTTATCTCCTTCTCTCCTGTTCTCTTTGTCTTTCCCCCACTCCCTTGGTCTCTTTGTTTTCCTTTCATCTCTTTCCTTTGTATTTTTCTCTCCTTTTTCCTTGACTCCACCTTTATCTCTCATTTTCTCTTAAGCTAAATGAAGAAAAATTACATGGGTATAACATTCATATAACTACTGTAGATACAGTGATAGAAACTAACAAAATCAAAACAGAGAGAGAGAGAGAGAGATAGAGAGCGAGAGAGAGAGCGAGAGAGAGCGAGAGAGAGCAAGAAAGAGAGAGAGCAAGAGAGAGAGCGAGGAGAGAGTGAAGAGAGAATTAGGCACGTGACCCGACAGGACGCTCCCGGATGACCCGACAGGACGCTCCCGGATGACCCGACAGGACGCTCCCGGATTTGTAAACAATTGCTGTAACTTGGACGCTTCTTCCTTGACACCTGCTGGGAAGAGAGGAGAAGAGAGAGCAGAGGAGAAGAGAGAGCAGAGAAGAGAGCAGAGCAGACATAAGAAAAGGAAAAGAGCAAAAGGGCATTACAGAAGAGAGAACAAAAATAAAGAAGAAGGAACTTAAGATGAGGGAAGAGAAGGGAAAGGATAATACAGTAGAAGAGAAAAACAGAGCAGAGAAGAGAGGAGCAGAGAAGAGAGGAGCAGCGAAGAACAATAAAAAGAAAAGAAAAAAGGGGAATCTGAAGAGCAGGCATAAGTAGATAAAGAGGAGAGAAGAGAAGAGATGATAGAAGAGAAAGTAACAGTAAAACGATAAGAGATGCTATGGCTAACACAGATTATTATGTTTCCTCCACCAACCGACTTTACTCCTAAACTCAATTAATGAAATCAACAAATACATGTGGCAGTCCAGGGATTCGAACATAGGATGCTCACACCGAAATTCAGTGCATTTATCCATTGCGCTACGAAGACAGTTAAGAGGATGAAGAGGACAGATAAAAGAGGAGACAAATTAAAGACACAGAGAATATCGAAGGAACAATAATCGTAACAAAATTATATACTATGTTAAGGGAAGATTTCTGGTTTTCTGGACTCACTTCGCCCTTTTGTTTAGCCCCATTAGATTTGAGATGTTAATTAACACGTTTGCCCCATTAGTTTGACGATATTAAGACCTTTTGCCTCATTTCTTTATCAATATTAAGACCTTTCGTGTCATTTAGGCGTCGATTTTTTCCTGGCAAGCGAGAGCGTGTGTAGTTAAGGAGGGGGGGGGGGGGGTGATGATAAGAAATATTGTCAGCAGATTGGAAGAGTGGCGACAATTTGTTGCCACCTAACATTGGTGATTCCTTTCTTAGAACAATAACACTACTTGCCAGATAATTGAAAATGACAACATTAATTAGAAATGTGGCAATTCAATAAGACACAGTATATTATATTTGTAAACCAAGTAATCTTAGTCAATTTTGTAACTCAAAATAAGTTCGAGGAAACGGGTTGTAATTTCCACATCTATATCATGGACGGCTTTTCCCAAACGATAGAAAAATCAGCTCGATATCTCTCATTCGTTTTGTGATATAAGAAATTTAGGAGTCACGATTACGATAAAGTTCGCCGGCACAGTGTAATAGTAATGACGTCTATGACGACATCTTATTGTTGATAAGAGCAAACATTCAGGATGACACGAATCAAGACACCTATGCCCTTGTGACAAAAACAGTATCTGTAAAGCTACCTCGAATCAAACTATAGTATCTTAAGGACACAATCTGCTTGTTATGTGGGTGTACATATCTTCATTAATGATGTAACGTATAGGTCAACAAAGAACTACTTGCATCCACTTCTAAGACAAGAGTTCTCTCTCCAGAATGGTCTCAAGGTAGTAAAAATGTCTGATCTTAATAATACAAAAATATTAAGAACAATAACGCCTTAACATTATAACCCAAGAGACGCCACAGGACACATTGAAGTACTAGTGTACCGAAACAATGGCTTCGGAGACCGTACTGAAAGGCTTAAATGTTAGAAAAATCATAGACTAACATACATTTCATATGATAAAAGAAAAACAAAATTTAACCTTAAGGTATTTGAAAAATGTTATAAACACAACCATGACCAATTATTATACATTCGAAGTCACACAATCATTTGTACTACATTTTATATTTTGTATTATATTTTTACAGTTATCTGAGTTATTAAGATAATTATGATAAGAAGCTTGCACACCAACAACTCCAAAAATAATGTAAACATAAATAAATAACACATATAATTTACACAAACATATTGACTCAAGACTCGACCCTGCCTGTGGTTTATTTATTCAGCTAAACTTCCAAAACTAAAATTCTCCATCTGTCTGCTCGTCGCCCCTTTACAGAAAACTATGACCTACTCTTCAACAACATACAAATTAACCCTTCATCTTTTCTAAATATTCTCGGTGTCTCTTTCTTCTTATCTCTCTTGGAAATATCATATTACCACTCTTACTAAAACAGCTTCCCAGAAGCTGGGTATGTTCAACCACCTCCGGGAGTTCTCTACCCCTACGCAGCTACTTGCTCTGTACAGGGGCACAGTGCGTCCTTGTATTGATTATTGTTCACATGTGTGTGGGGGGGGGGGGGATCCTTTTACACAGCACTTCTAGACAAAGTAGAAAAGAAAGCATTCGGTCTCATAAACTCAAGTCCAACCACCAATTCTCTACAGTTTTCTCTCTTCGCTGCAATGTTGCATCTCTCTCACTATTCTACCGCTATTACAATAATCAGTATTCCTTAGAGCTCTCTCAGAGTATACCACCCCATCTTATTAGAGCACGTAGCACCCGTCTTGCAACACAATCCCACCTCTACTCTGTGCAACTTTCCAACCCAAGAGTGAAAAGTTATTCTCAATCTTACTTCTATTCAACAGCCGAGTTCTGGAACTCTCTACCAGAACCAGTCTTTCCCTCTTCCTATGATTTAAATTGCTTCAAACTCCGTGTGTCCAGGCATTTTGGCTAGAACATTCCTTGAGTTTGACTTGTCACTCTTTCAACTCTTGGGGAGCCACTCGCCATAGACAGTTCTGCCTTGTGTCGCCCTCACTAATCTACCTTTACGGGGGTATCACACGAGACGTTTTATCGTCAACTTTCTGTAATATTTTGCAATGATATCGAACACTAGATTATATGGTATAAATATTTCAGTAACAAAATAATGTATAAAGTTTACTTCATAAGCTGTCAAAACATGTGTTGAAGATAAAGGTTGAAGGAGAAAGTGCTCGTGTGATACCGACTTTAGTCTATTCGTTATACCAATAGAGGATATCCCAAAAAATTTCCCTGAAAAGAAATTCCGATCGTAATTTACCGGAGAAAGCGCTTGTGTGCCTCCGCTGTAAGTGTAAAGAGAAAGAGAGGAGCTTACCGATGTTAACCCTTTCAGGAACAAAGTATATTTAAGTTATTATACTCCTTTGATTTGCTAGAGGTCCTTTTTAAGCTAGATACTGTATTTCTTGGAAACACTAGGCAATTGTATATAGCTTAGAAAGGACCTCTAGCAAATCAAAGGAGTATAATATAAATCCATTATTCTTTTCACAAACACTAGGCGAACGCTTATGTATATAGCTTAGGAAGGACCTTTAGCAAATCTAGGGAGTTTAATCTAATTCCTTTATCCTTTTCACAAACAATATGCAAATGTTTATAGCTTAGGAAGGACCTAGCAATTCAAAGGAGTATAATAAAAATCCATTATCCTTTTGACAAACACTAGGCAAACACTAATGTATATAGCTTAGGAAGGACCTCTAGCAATTCAAAGGAGTATAATCTAAATCCATTATCCTTTTGACTCACACAGACCCTTGCTATTCTAATACAATCGTCTAATAACAGCCAGAATATAATGAGCGTGCGTCATGGTATACTGGAAGAGTTAAGGGGAGATGGGCCGTTTTTCTGGTCCCCCTTGTTCTTCATGTTTAGCCCCATTAGTTTTCAGATTTCAAGACCATTAGTTTGGCGATTTTAGGACTTTTCGCCCCATTTCTTTGTCAATATTAAGACCTTTCGTGCTTTTTAGGTGTCGATTTTTCCCTGGCGAACGATAGTGAGCCTGTAATTTTGGTAGAACTGGCCTTCGGCCGAGACATTTTTCTACCGAAAAAATGTACAAATTAATCTAGAAAGGGGATCAAATGGATGTTGTTCTTTAAGTTTGGTGGGGATCTAGGGAGGAAAACAAAATATATATAATGTATATATAAAAGAGCAAATAAAAACGACCCATCCCCCATTAAGACAAAATATTGAGCTCAAAATAGGAGTTTAGGCTGATGCAAGGAGGGAGAAGCAAATCATCAATACAAAATTCTTGGACCGAAAAAGAAGTGAATGTTCTTTAACACTTACGGTGCGGGCATGTTTCCACTATATTAGGGCTCATTCAGGCACTCCTGATTGATTAGGCAAGTGTCTGCATGAAATTAAATGTATTCAGGCGAAATCTATAAGAAAATAGCTTCAAAATGACGCCAGAACGAGCTTCATAGCTCGCAGGGTTCACCCGCAACGCTACCATAGACATTCGCTAAAATTAGCAATTCTTGCTAATGTCGCGCTATTGTATATTGTATATTGTATTGCCTTTGGCAGCATTGTATATCAAGTGAGACTGATTCAGACCCTTCAGTGTACCGGGCAGCTGCCTGGGAGAAGGACGGGTGGCCTGTCGAGCTCTCGCTCCCTCGCACTCGATTTTACAGGCTTTAAGAGGCTTTAAGAGGCTTTAAAAGCCTGTAGATTGCTGTAAATTGCCATGGCCTTCAGGGACATCTCCCTCAGGGAAAGGGTTAAACGAGATTCAATAATATACAGACAATTAAGAGAACAAGAAACAGATGAGAGACACTATCAGATAAGACATATATAAAGACAAAGAATGAGAGAGAAAGCGAGAGAGAGAGAGTCAGTGCCACGTGCCTGTAACAATAACGTGGGTGGCTGCCAGATTCCTCGAGGCTCCTTTGTAAAACAAACACACAAGTACACCCACAACCAAACAAAAACAACTAGAGGTGCACTCAGTATAGCACATACCTCCGCCTATGCTGGCTTTGTCACTATATAAACTTAAAAGTACAACATTGACACCAGTGTGACATGATCCGCCTCCTAAATTGAATCACTTCTTCCTTGGCGTATATCCTATCTACTCTCCAGGTTTCGTGAAAATCGGTTCATAACTGTGTGAGCTATCTTGTTTATAGACAAACAGACAGGCAAACAAACGGAGGCGAAAACATAATATTCGCTCAACTTCTTGGCGGAGGTAATTAATCTTACGGAAGTACAATATGATATTATAGAAGTGGATCTTCAGAACCTGGACAAATAAATTTGTGCTAACATAAATTAGCGACAGTTGTGAGAGAGAGAGAGAGAGAGAGAGAGAGAGAGAGAGAGAGAGAGAGAGAGAGAGAGAGAGAGAGAGAAATAATGTGAAGAAAGAGAAGGGTAAAATAAATTGGCACTGGGGTAGTAGTGCCAGGGAAGGTGAGGGCCACACTGCCACGTGTGTTTTGTGTGTGTTGGTGTGTGTAGTGTGTGTGTCTGTCCCTGTGTGTTGGAGTGTTGTTTGTGTAATAATAAAATGGGTGTGTGTGTCCCTGTGTTGGTGTGTTGTTTGTATGTGGTGTGTGTGTGTGTGTATCGAATATTCATAATTTACTACTATAACAATCTATATCCAATTTACCAAGCTCTAGCGCGCGCACACGCCAGTAAACAGTAAAACTCAATACAAACACACATACACTTACATACTTGGCGGGCACACACAAACACATGCAATTAAACAGTAACAATTAACACAGACAGACATGCACTTACATACTTGGCCGGCAGGCACACCCACACACATACGTAAACAAGAAGCTTAATCACACCACACATAAACTTAAATACTTGGCACACACACACTTGCAGGCACTCGCTAAAGAATGCATTACCAACCAAACAAAATTCTAGGAAAAATGTTATTTTAATACCACGAATTTTCAGTGTTTTTTATAAAAAAAAAAATCATTTGCATCAATATATAGTGATTGTAATTAATTAGAAATCTCGGGAAAACCTATTTTCCCCATTAGGCCTATCGATCGATGTTGAGACACGCCTCCCGATAGTGATTTGAAAAGACATTAGCCTAACCTAACAACCTTACCTAACCTAACCTAGTATTATGGGTGGGGGCTGCCGCGCCCCCACACCCCCGCTGGTTGAGTACTAATACCTTAGTTAATACAAAAAATTGGCTGTCGATTATACGAAGGTGAAATAAAGTCGATGAAGTCTACGGTGTTTACTCTGCAATCTTCAGCTTTGATTGTACATAGATAACGGGAAAGAACCGTATTGACAACCTTGTTACGAAAATCAAATTTTAGTACCATACTTTTATATTAGGTTTTTCGAGGGTTTAACACATTTTCATATGATCTTTAGAACTATCGATAACTGGAAGTACCGTATTGACAACCTTGTTACGAAAAAGACATTTTAGTACCATCCTTTTGGTCAATATTTACGAGTCACACCACAGCTGGGATCTCATTTTTAACGGTAGTTTTGGGTTCCTATCATTCTATGCTGCATTGCTATATACTTTTTATCCACCGGAAAAAAAAAAAATTTCTTGGCTTTTTATTTTTTTTTAGCATTAACCCAACCAAAAAACCTAACCTAACCTAACCTAATAGCCCCAAATACATTTAGGTTAGGTTAGGTTTTTAGGTTAGGTTAATGCTAAAAAAAAAATAAAAAAAAATAAAAATAAAAATAAAAAAACCAGAAAAAATAATATTTTCCGGTGGATAAAAAGTATATAGTAATGAAACATAGAATGATAGGAACCCAAAACTACCATTAGAAATGAGATTACAGCTGTGGTGTGACTCGTAAATATTGACCATACTTTTTTATTAGGTTATGCCGAGGGTTAAAACAAAATTTCTTATAATCTTTAGAGCATATAGATTCAATATTTATCTTCAAATATATCAACAAAATTCGTGGTATTAAAATAAATTGAACCTTAATTTTCATCAATATATAGTGTTTGGAAGTAATTACAAGCCTCTGAAAAACCGCTTTCCCCATGAGGGGGGCTTTCGATAATCTTCAAGGACACTACATCCGCCTTATTAGAAACAATTTATTAGGGAAAATAGGGACCAATAGACTCGCCATATTTTTCTCATTATAGTCCGCATGGAGGAATTTCGTTATCGACACTTGAAAAAACCCGATTTCACAGAAAAAATACACCAAAAATCTGTCAAAGATGTCAAATAGCGGGGGTGTGGGGGCGGCAGCCCCCACCCATAATACTAGGATAGGTTAGGTAAGGTTGTTAGGTTAGGCTAATGTCCTTTCAAAGGGGTATAGGCTAGTAAACACTAGGATAGTCTATACCTGGTCAGAGGTAAGAAGAAGAGTCCTGCTGTAGTCTCCTTGAATGTTACCGGGCTTTTCCCCCCCCCCCATGACTTATTGTCATCATCATATACTGTATATTGACAGCAGGGGGGCAAAAAACAAGTACGCCGCGGCCCAACCGACTGTACACCCAGGTAAACAAACCGCGGAAGAAGAAACCACTGCGGAGTCGGTTTGTAATACTTCAATGTATCTATTTCAAGTCAAATATACATTTCCGCACACATAAAACCATACTAAGTCTACTACCAATAATAATAACCTATTAGTACCAACAGAATAGCTACAGAATAGCTACAAAATAGGGGTACTGTAACTGTAGATTTATCGAAAATATAATTATACAATCGTAGACAGTACAATGGTTAATTATAGAACTTAGATGTAAATGGATATTACATAGATCGTCAAAGGTAAGTACATATTAGTTAGGGAACAATCTGTTACTAAGTTTATGCAGACTCTTGATTCCTGACAAATTACGGAAAATATAACTAAAACTAACGCTAATTTTCCCAGGGTTTTTCTTTTTGGTTTTAGGTAGTTTTCATCATTATACAGTAGTTGATATTAGTTACAATCCCCGGAAAATGTAATTTCTCCCATTATCCAACTATCTTAAATCACTCAGATGTAAGTAATTTTCAGAGTAAATATACAATTTGTGTTGCCTTTGGATACAGGATGGGTTGAAGGGGGGCTTTGCCCCACCTCACCCTTCCATGAATTATTGAAATCAACATATTTTAACAGTAGGGGGCTTAATAAGAGTTTCACTGCTGTCAATAGGGAGAGTTTTTTGTTTTTACAGTACTTTATATAGTGCACATAAAATGTATCTCCGGAGGTTGAAACACATGTTAATATGATCTTTGGGGTTAACTGCACAACTACTAATCCTCGATTACGGGATTCCTGTCTTAGGTAATTAGTTGTTGTTGATCTTACCATACTCAAGGGACCCTACAGATGCGCGGATAAGGGATACTTTTCTTATTTTGTCAATTTCATTGTCACCCCCCTATACAATTTTCAGAGTTTAGGCCCTAGTTTTGTCCAGCCAGTCCAGTCCAGTCCACAACACTTTGTTTACATGCTAGGCTCCTGCCACAAACTCCCAGATGTTCATTAGCCAATCAGAGTCGAGCTTCACCTAGTGATTTATTTCCCAACAAATTATTATTATCTTTTACAATTGTCTCTTCCAGTGTTTTACATACTGTCTGAATTTATTACTTTCTCATTTCTCTACAAATAGTTTTTAGGATATCGATTTGTAACAATGTAAATTTTAATTTGTACCCACAATGCACTTCGCCTGTGGACTGTGACGTCAGTTTCAAACACAACCTCCTGGAAGGTTTCATGCAAGGTAAGTTTTCCTCACATTTAGGGATATTTTGGCCGGTATTTCTCGAGTATGGCTATCTTTCTTCAACATATAACCGTAAAGAGACCCTTAGGGCTTGCATTACAGGGTCTTTTCCATGTCAAAAAGGCCAATTTCGCCCATTATATAGGGACATATCCTCAGGCCCCTTCAGGCCCCTTCAACCCTGCTTGCCCCAACAGTCCGACTCAGAATCTCCACCTCCGCCACCACCCGAGCCAACATCGTCACCAACTTCACATTCACATTCCTCATCTCCACATCAGCCAGGACCGCGACCATGCTCGTCCTCTACAGCCACACCTGCTAGTCCATCTGAGCTCGACCCAACAGCTCCAGCAACTCTACGTCGTCAGCCACCCTGCTCTTCTTCTACCGCCACACCCTAACTTCAACCGCCAACAACTCACAGCCAGTCCATCGTGCTTCTCTTAACTTTTCCATTTGGTTAGTACCTTATTGGCCCTAGTACTGTACTTCATTAACATTTTCTATATGTTAGGTTATGCTAATGTTAACCCCATAATACTAGGTTAGGTTAATGACAAACCGTGGCTCGGATTTCATGGATTTAGCGGGGGTGGCAGCCCCCACCCCATAATACTAGGTTAGATTAGGTTACGTTATTTGGTTAGGTTAATGACAAAACTTGCCTCGGATTTCATGGATTTAGCGGGGGTGTGGGGGCGGCAGCCCCCACCCATAATACTAGGTTAGGTTAAAATTAACCCCATAATACTAGGTTAGGTTAGGTTATTTGGTTAGGTTAATGACAAAACTTGCCTCGGATTTTATGGATTTAGCGGGGGTGTGGGGGCGGCAGCCCCCACCCAGGTAAATCTACAGTTATACTACCCCTCCCCCACTACCCCCCACCACCTCCCCCCTTCAAAACACGCCTTTTAGCGTGTTTGTTTTTGGATGGTTCACCAGACGCGGAAACTGGATTTTTTTTTTTTTTTATAAAAAATGATCACCAACCAGATAAGAGTTTTTCAGGTAATTTGTTGTTGTTTTTATTTTTTATTTGATATAAAGTGTTGTTTAATACCGAGGACCGTCTTGTTTTAGTATTTTTAACATTACCCTAACCTAACCGAAAAGTAACCCGTCTCCACGACGGTCTAAACTCCCCCTCACGTTCCCTGTTTATGCGTTTGCGAAGGTTTTTAATACTTCAATGTATCTATTTCAAGTCAAATATACATTTCCGCGCATCATCAAACCATACTAAGTCTACTACTAATAATATTAACCCATTAGTTCCGACAAAATAGGGGTAGTATAACTGTAGATTTATCGTTATTCCCATAATACCCCTATTTTTACCCCACCCAAAACCCCGCATTCCCAAACTCTCCCCTAGATTGTTGAGGTATCGGAATTACAATTAATAATACAAATGCTAATAAATTGGGCTTTCCTCACTTTCTAAATAGAAAATACACACTTACAAAGCATTAACATACACAAATAAAATAAATTAAACATAAAATAGAAGGAGTAGTAGTTATGCAGAATTACCACTAATACTGTAAGACAAAGCTATAGAAAACATATAGAGAATTATATCTCATACGTGGCCTAAAATGCATATTGTCCGGCCGATGTAGTCTTGTTGAACGTTACCGCACAACAATTCCTAACCGGTACTACATTCAATTATACTGTATCGTTAATTCCTACACTCACTGCAACGATCACATCAAAAGCACATCTGGATAAGCTACACAAGAAATCATCTAGTTATAGAATCCACTCACCTTATCAGTGAGGAACTACATGAACGAAGGCGGTGCTGGTTGGGGGGAGGGGCGTCGACTGACTGGGGACAGAGGTGCATGGGGGCGGTTCGTTCGTGGCCACCCCTTCGGGGATCACGGCGTCAGGCAATAGATAGATAGATTATCAGTCTAGTTAGTCAATTGTCTCGGGTATTGTCCCCCACGAATGGTAGTCTCCGAGAAAAGCCCTATGCTGCTCCCTCGAGGCATAGCTTTTAGTTATTTTCCAAGTTTGGCTGAAGTTCCTACAGAAAACACTCCCTTTTCTTCATCGCATCTACAGTATCTTTTGGCTATTACCGTAATATAACCATAGATATTCGCACATTTCAAGTCTAGGAAATCATACACACTCCTGATAATAACAAGCGCTCGCACCACTCGACGCCGGAAACTGAATGGCCAGCACACGGGAAGGGCCGTTTGTACAGTCGTGGCCATTGACGCTGCTTGTAAATTTTCGAAGCTATCTCGGGCTGAATGAAACATCTTTATCAATTCTTTAGCAAATACTTGCATTTCAAAGTCACGAAGCCGTACACTTCACTGGGCACCGGAAACTAATTGGCCAGCACAAGGGAAGAGCCATGTATCGTCACGCTTATTAATGTTTCCTGTAATTTTCGAAGCTGTCTTGGATTTAAAAAAAAAAAAAAAAAAAAAAAAAATAGCAGATACTTGCATTTTAGAGGTTCGTTTGGTCAGTTCGAGGGCTCGAAGGCGATTGTAACAAATATTATTATGTTACGGCAGTTTCTTATCTATAGAACTATGACGTATAGGTTCGATGCGTGTGTATGTGTGTTCTGTTGTGGCAGGCGTACGACTATGAGTCTCCTCACCATTCATACATTTCGTTCTATCACATTATTATCAACGGATCACCATATTTATACGATTGCATTAATGGATATATCCAGCATAGGGAGATAAAGCAGCATAATTCTATATATTAAAAATACGGTAGGCTTTTTGGACGAAGGAAAGTGAAGAATCAAATTACTTACAGGTTGTTCACGGAGGCAGGAGTCGCACTTGGTTCCGTAGTTCGAAGCTTCGTTAGTGGTTCACATTCTTATCATCCTCCATCTTGGTAGAATTCGCCTGAAAAACGTAATTCGCTCAATAAATTCATTCTATAAATTAAGATTTCATGATTTGAAATTAAATATTGCTATGAAGAACTCTCCCCTACCAAACAAAAAGTTATTTTGGGGAAAATATAGTTACTTAGATAATTAATCCTCATTATTTTTGTTTTCGACTTTGAGACCCCCCTAGCTGATTTTGAAGCATAATAGGTTTATAAAAGCATTATAGTATCTAGCTTGGGTTCGATATACAATACAGTAGGTTCAAATGAATAGATAATAATTTGCTACACCTTACAGTATATGCTTCTACACTCATTATACCAAAGCAAACCATAGCAATATTGCCTTTGGCAAAAATTGAGTTGCTGTTAATATTTACCTTCACTTCGTCCCGTATATTTAAGCCCAAATAATTGTTTATGATATCCCAAATTAATTACTATATTTGAACTGTCAATATACGTTTAAGAATCAACTGTTTGGGGATGATAACCTATTATGATTGTCATTAAGTTTCATATGGGGATATAATCATATACAGTATATATATATATAAATTATGCACTCACACCAAATATTCCCCTAGCCCAGAGCCCTAGTTCCGTACCCCGCCGCTAGGGAGTGAGGGCGCCAGCATATATCTCTCACATAGGCGTCCCTCCGCGGCCTCACACGGAAATTACGGGTCCGGGGGAACTTCGCTCATAATAATACATCAGGACCCAGGCCGGGTACTTTTAATTTCTCCTAGGACTCCCTCGCTAAGTCCTGCTAATAACCATACCATCCTCCCTCCCTCCTTCTTTCCTTCCACCCACCCTCCCTCCCTCCCTCCCCCCCCCTCTTTCCACCCAACCTCCCCTCCTCCCTACCTTCCTTCCACCCGCCCCCCGTTCCTCCCTCTCGACCACCCACTCAAACAACCTATCCAACCACTCACCCACGCTTTTTTTATCAATCCAAACAACCCACCCTGCCACCCACACTCAATTTCAACTACCCACACACACTCTCTCTCTCTCTCTTACATGGATGTGGTACGCTCCATCATTAAGGGGGGTCACCGGCATTTTTTTTATCTTTCTCTCCTATTCTCTCTTTCCCTGGCTTGTATCCATTCGGCCCCATTCAGCCAACTGTTTTAAGACGTTTATCCCCATCCAGGTGTCGATTTCTTCCTGGTGAGCGATAGCGAGCCAGCATTGTATGGAGAAATCCGGCTTCGCCGGATACATTTTTCTATCGAAAAATGTACAAATTTAGCTTGCTGTCAAAACAAAAATATATATATGCTGGCTCGCTACCGCTCGCCAGGCAAATATTGACACCTGGATGGGGTAAACGTCTTAAAACAGTAGGCTGAATGGGGCCGAATGGATACAAGCCAAAGAGATAGGGAGAGAAAGAGAAAAAAGCGAGGTGGGCTTCCTTAAAGGGGTGGTTATGTAATGGTCAATATTTGAAAAGTTTTCCAATCACGCCTGAGATGTGGCTGTAAATTGCTGCTTCAGTTTCTAATTTCTGGAGATATCACATATAATTTGAGGTAGATTCTGTGGGTATAATAAAACAGTCCTGGCTAGATGTATGTGGATAATTTTTTAAAGAACATTTATATTACAGTAAACATTATTTTGAAAGACTAATTATAAGCAACAGGTGACGCATTGGAGGGTTACACTAGTTAACGCTCGGTATATCGTCTATATTAAAAACAAATTGAACGAGTAATCGTGGTCTGGATTATACACTCCTCTCTTTCTGGAGACAGCCACACGCGCTCAGTTCGATATGCCAGGCTCAAAATTTCACAGGCAAGTTTGAAACTACTTTGAAGGTACAAGTGTGGGTGGTTTGGCGGCGTGTGCAGTTTTGTGAGACCCGCACAAACTATCACACCATTCCCTCACTCACTCAAGCTTACCTGTGGTACAAAGACCTGGCAGGCTGAACTGAGTATGTGCCGTACTGTATTTCAGGCTTAATATATACTGTATAACCTAGCGAATTGTTAATATCATATACTCAGAACATTTAATACCACCAGGAGCTGTTGTACTGTACCGTCGTGAGCCATAATAGTCAGGCACCAAAATGAATCTCTAGTGAACGTAAATGAGACAACAGTATGCTTCATTGCATCCATGATGCATACAAAAATATCTTTAAAGATTCCAAAATTTTAATGGGTGTACATATATTATAGCTCAAAACTGTACCTTGCTAAACGAAGTAGATACAAATAAACTGTACATTTTGAATAAGTGCAATTATCTATTTTGCTCTAATTAAACAACATTCAAACCCTTGATGTTTTGCTCGCTTGGAGAGAGGCCGTGGTTTAAATTGGCTTCAGTAATATATTTTGACTTAAATTCCTAGGCTAAGCAGCTAGTGCAAACGTCACAGGTGTGTGTGTGTAGTTGGCAAATGAGTGGGATGGTTGTATGAGGGTGAAATATTTATTGAATGAAACACATGTACTAAGTGTCGAATAAACTGTCAAAACGCGTCATAATCCTTAAGGGGTTAATCAAAAACACAAACTCCCCCCAAAAGTCAGATGGACTATTATTTATTTTGGGGGGTTTGTTTCCTCGCTCTCAATAATCCACTGCTCTACTAATTTCCCCAGCTTTGAAGGAGCTCTAGTTTATCCTACAGCTCTACTACTTCCATCTCTATATTAGCCCTATATATTTCTTCAATTCCACTCACATTTCCAGTCCCCTATTGCCTAATCTCTTACTCTCAATAGGCTCTCGTCCTCAACTTTATGCTATAACATATACTGTATTTAAAAAAAATCAACTTATTCTACCCTATTTCCGGCTCTAAATGAACAGTATATCTTCCAACTTCTCCCTGTTTTATTTTCTCTAGCACCCAATAGCCTTATCTCCAACTCTCATTATATCCTCGTCTTTGGCTTTTAGCTATAATACACTGTAGGCTATATATCTGTTGTTACAGCGCCATATATCCTATTTTTCCATTTTTAAAATACCTCTAATTCAAGCTACTATACTAGATTTTCTTTAACCTAGCGGAAAGTATAATCCCCTAGCAGTTGATTTATCGATACATAATGGAAATATATGAACTGCTACGTTTCTGCATCATATTATAGACAGGTTTTCACAATAAACACCACGATTGCCTATAAACACTTTGTAATAGCTGAGTAATGAAGATGGGGATAAGTCAATTTCTCGCCAGATTAAAACAAATCAAGTTCCTACTCTACTGTTTTTCCAGATCCCTACAGCCCATCATCAGCTCTCCCGTGGTCCTAACCTCTTCAACTTTTATCCATCAGTTCCCCCTCTCTGGAGCGTCCCCTAAGTATTTACCGTTCTCCCCGTATCTCCCCGTATCTCCTCCTCCTCCTCCTCCTCCTCCTAGACCCCTTCCACCTCATCCCCCATCCTACCCCCTCCACCATCCCTTTCGTACCCCTCTTCTAATGAGACCACTCTGGGGCATGGTTGTTTATGAGGAGATATTTTTCCGAATCCTTGGGTTTGTAGCCAACAAACTGTTTTAAGTTGTGATTATCTCAGCCAAACGTACTTTGCGGAGATCATATGATCACCTATTCGCGTTTGTCTGTGTTTCTATTTGCTTAGCTGTCCTATCTGTTAGTTTAAGAACATAAGAAAACGGGAGTTTCCACAAAAACGATTGGCCCACATAAGGCGGATTCTTTTCACACCCAGCCCCTCACGTCCATATGAAGAAAACATTTTGTGTTGAAGCTCTCTATCGTTCTTGATCATTCTATTTCACTCGGTAGCCTATTCCACATATCAACAGCTCTGTCTATATCTTTTCTGAAACTAAACTGATCTAATTTGAAACCATTTGCTCAAGCTTTATTTCGCTATCTGAGCTTCACTACAGTACTTTTATGTCCTCTTTATTAATCTCACTCACCCACTTGAACAACTCTTATCATATCTACTCGAACTCTACGCCTCTATAAGGAATGCAAACCTACTTTTTCAACCTTTTTTATAATATTGTGGATAACCTTTGTCATTCCTCATACTGTATCCAATGAGTGTATGTTTATTCTGTAAAAAGAACACCAAATTTGAAGAGCATAATCCTTAAGTGGCCTCACTAATGCTAGTTAAAGTTTCAAGATTTCGTCAGCTGTTGTTGCTCACGCTTTAAGGGGACATGGGCCGTATTTTTGGCCTATTAATGCATGTATTCCTTTATTTCTTAGTTTCCTCGCTACACCTCCATCATGCTAAGAAAAACACCCCCTAGACCCCCTTTCAAGATAAATTTGTAAATTTTTCGGGAGAAAAATATGCCGGCCGAAGGCCGGTTTCTCTTAAGATTACAGTCTCGCTATCGCTCGCCAGGATAAAATCTAAATGGCACGAAAGGTCTTAAAATTGACAACTAAATTGGCGAAAGGTGTTAAAATCGCCAAACTAATGGACCGATTAACGTCTTATAATCTCAAAACAAATGGGGCTTTACACGAGGGAGAAAGGGGACCAGAAAAACGGCCCATCTCCCCTTAATTCTTTGCTGTCTCAAAATGTTACCCATCATGAGTCAAAATATAGAATTATACCTTATTTGATACCTTAACCCCTTGAGGATCATGACCCGTTTTGACAGTTTATTCTGACTATTAGTAGACCATTTGATTCAGATCAGGAAGGTATATGGAAGTCTGAGGCTTCATTGAGATAGTCATTACCCTTTAAATACCCACACATCCTTCCTAAACTGTATACAATTGTCTAATGGTAGCCAGAATAAACTGTCAAAACGCGTCATGATCCTCAAAGGGCTAAATGAGCTAGGATCTCACTTATCACGAATCGAAGCTACAATGCCTTACATGATATTTTAAATGAGCCTAACCTATCACGAATCAGAATTAGCCTATATAGTCTATTCGCTGTAAGTAGGTGAGAAATCATGACCTCTATCCTCTGTAACTCAGAAAGAGCTACAGCAACTGGACTGTAATTTTCCACACCTATTCCCTGGCTGACTCTTCCCAAATGCTAGAAATATTAGCTCAATTACTCTAGTAGTTTTTGAGTTACAGAGGTTAGAGGTCATGACTTCTCGCCTACTTACAGGTACTTGTAGGTAACTCAGCTACTGTAACAGAAGTGACGGATTTCTCCTAACATACGGCCGGGTAGTTTCAGACAGAGGCCCTTCACCACGGTTTTCCAGTGACTCTTCAATCCCTCCACTGGTCACTATACTCGGTTTCATTTCATCTGACGGCAAATTGAATCCCTCAACAACTTATTTTTTCGATAACTAACGGAAAAATACGAATCTACTATGTCTCTGCTTCATATTAGCGCCAATATTTCATAATTAACAACATATTTAGCTATGAAACCTCCATAAAAGCCTAGTAATCAAGCTGAAGACATACCAATTTAGTATAGTCATAACGTAACAGCCCTTTTCGCCTACGATACAGGTGTTTGACCCACATAATGGAATCTATTTTCCTAGATTACAAAAAAATAGTATTAGTTAGGTCAGGTTAGCATAATTTAACACAGTATAAGTAACACCCCGTTCTTAACATTAATCATCAATTACAAACCCCAATGTACTTGAATAAACTAATGAAAGCATATGGTCCTCCCGGGATTCGAACTCGGGATACCACACCCATAGTATAACATGACAACAAATATAATAAAATCGCATAACTTCCATATAATAGCATATCACATCATATTACTATATACCATAACGTAGCAAAGCATAGTTACAGATGACTAAAAACTACTGGGGCTTATCAAGGTCATCCAAAAACTCTTCCCCATAACTTCCCACCACCTTACCTATCTTATATGTTAGAGTCGGTTAGAGTATAATGTATGTTAGTTCCTTTTATCATATTCTGTCAACTATTAGACGATATTCTTCAGATTAGGAAGGACCTCTAGCAATAATAAGGCTTCAAACTATCTCAACCAACCATTTTAACTACCACAGATCCTTCCTAAGCTGCATAGTATCGTCTAAATATAACTAGAATACAATATAGCACACGTTGCTGGTACTCAAAGGGTTAAGGTTTATCATAGGTCAGTTTAAGGGGGGTCACCGGCTTTGTTTTATCTTTCTCTCCTTTCTCTCTTTCCCTGGCTTGTATTCATTCGGCCCCATTCGGTCAACTGTTTTAAGACGCTTATCCCCATCCAGGTTTCGATTTCTTCCTGGCGAGCGATAGCGAGCCAGCATTGTATGGAGAAACCCGGCTTCGCCGGAGAAATGTTTCAATCGAAATATGTACAAATTTAGCTTGCTGTCAAAACAAAAATATAAAATGCTGGCTCGCTACCGCTCGCCAGGAAAATATTGACACCTGGATGAGGGTAAACGTCTTAAAACAGTAGGCTGAATGGGCCCGAATGGATACAAGACAAAGAGAGAGGGAGAGAAAGAGAAAACAAAACCGAGGTGGGCTCCCTTTAAGGTCAAATTAGGGAATTAGGGTAAGTTACGTGAAATTTAAAGATTGAATGGCAACAATTCTACGGGTGTGTGTGATTCCCCTAGAGTTTACCACTCTAACCCGTCCAGGGTGCGGGCAAGTTGATAATATCTATAATAAATGTACACGAATGAACTGTGGGCGAGAGAACGTACACAAGGGGGATGGTACACTTGTTGGCCAATTATTATATATATACCGGTATATATGAGAACGTACACAAGGGGGATGGTACACTTGTTGGCCAATTCTTATATATATACCGGTATATATGAGAACGTACACAAGGGGGATGGTACACTTGTTGGCCAATTATTATATATATACCGGTATATATGAGAACGTACACAAGGGGGATGGTACACTTGTTGGCCAATTATTATATATATACCGGTATATATGAGAACGTACACAAGGGGGATGGTACACTTTTTGGCCAATTATTATATATATACCGGTATATATGAGAACGTACACAAGGGGGATGGTACACTTGTTGGTCAATTATTATATATACCGGTATATATGAGAACGTACACAAGGGGGATGGTACACTTGTTGGCCAATTATTATATATATACCGGTATATATGAGAACGTACACAAGGGGGATGGTACACTTTTTAGCCAATTCTTATATATATACCGGTATATATGAGAACGTACACAAGGGGGATGGTACACTTGTTGGCCAATTCTTATATATATACCGGTATATATGAGAACGTACACAAGGGGGATGGTACACTTGTTGGCCAATTCTTATATATATACCGGTATATATGAGAACGTACACAAAATAACGTATACACAAACGTCTCCTCTACCCTCACGTTTGCTTTCCTACGCTCTTAGTCCTTCTTATCATGCTATAGGTCGTCATTTATTTATCATCTCCGTGTAGGCATTAACCCTTTCACGCATTTATGACGCAGAAGTTGCCAGATTAGCAATAAGAAATAGAGTTCTCTCACTCTTATAATTACCTCTCCAAAATTAGTTTTCTGCCCACAGCTAACTCAAATACAACTGCAGAGGTTGAAGTAACTAAACTAAAGGTTTATAAATACCCCTGATGGTAACAACGGCTTTAAAGTATCCCCAATAGGCTCAAAATCGCGTCATATGTCGGAGAGGGTTAATAGTGTGTGTTCGTCCCCATGCCCTCCTCTTGATATTGATGGCTGTCATATCCCTCGTTTTGATATTATTTGTAAAGGTCAAGATACCGGAAAACACTGTCTTGAGTTTGGGTTCACTTGCAATACTATATGCTATTTTGTACAGTCAGCTACATCCGAGTTAGGTCTTGTAAAAATAATGTTCACCAAACCTCTCTACCAAATGAACACCAGTTTCTCTATGGAACCTGCCGTCTATAGTCCATTCAGTATAAGTGGACGAGATATCTTAACTTTAATCCTCTGTAACTTAAAAAGGGCTAGAACAAATGGGCCGTGAATTCCCATATCTATTCCCTGGCTGTCTCTTCCTAAATGGTAGAAATATTCACTAGATTACTCTAGTAGTTTGTGAGTTATGGAGGATAGAAGTTAAGGGGAGATTTTTAGTTTGCTACCTAGACCTTCATCAAGCTTAACAAAAATACCTCCAAGACCTCCCTTCAAGATATATTTGTACATTTTTCGGTAGAAAAATGTCCCGGCCGAAGGCCGATTCCTCTTAAATTACAGGCTCGCTCTCGCTCGCCAGGAAAAAATTCGACACCTAAATGGCACGAAAGGTCTTAAAATTGACAGAAACGGGGCCAAAGTTCTTACAAACACCAAACTAATGGGGCAAACATCTTAAAATCTTAAAAGCAATGGGGCTAAACATGAGGGAGAAAGGGGTAGAGAAAAATATCCCTCAAGTGGAAATCTCCCCTTAAGATCTCTCGCCTACTTATAATGATTAGACTATAGTACACCACCGACACTTTTTTTTTTTTTAATTATACAATCTTAACCGTAACAGCACCAAGCTTCTCCTCAATGCACTCCATCATACACACCTACACACATCAATTATAACCCTCTCTATAAAAGACGATCAACCCACCACACCACCAACTCTCAATGCCAATCCACCACCATCACACCACCACACCATATAGGAAATTACCCAAACACCACAATGCCAGTCCACCACCATCACACCATATAGGAAATTACCCAAACACCACAATGCCAGTCCACCACCATCATACCACCACACACGGACCACTTCACCAAAACACCGTTAGCGACCTAAAGAAGCTATTTGCGAAACGTGGTCAACAAAGTGCTCCTCCTCAAATACATTTTTTTATCAATTCTGTCAACGTTTCGGAGTTCATTTTTGCGCCTCATACATCTATCCATCCATATATGCAACCCTTTAAGGTGACCAAGACGGTATTGTGCAACATGAATTACTGGTTCGGCTCAATGGTTTAAGGAGGGGGTTTAGTTTGCTCTCTAAACCTCTATCAAGCTTAAAAAAACACCCTTAAGACCCCCCTTCGATATACATTTGTACAATTTTCGGTAAAAAAAAATCCCGGCCGAAGGCCGATTCCTCTTGATATACAGGCTCGCTATCGCTCGCCAGGAAAACATTTGACACCTAAATGGTACGAAAGGTCTTAATATTGGCAAATAAATGGGACAAAATATCTGAAAAACGCCAAACTAATGGGGCGAACGTCTTAAAATGTCAAAACTAACAGGGATAAACATGAGGGAGAAGGAGGTCCCGAAAAAACAAGTGCTTCCCCTTAACACACCACCATATTACCACCACTCAACCCCCCCTCACCGTCACTTTCTTGTCCCTCTCTGCCTGTCTATTATAGCTGGCATGAAGCTCTCTGAAGGCCACTTTTTAGACGGGTGGTGTACAGGGGCCAACGCACACACGTCCCCCTGCCAGGTCTGTCCTTTCTCGGCCAAGGGTGAGCAGCTAATGGCCACCACTTACACGCATTTTTGGTTTTAAATATAACTGGATTGGGGAAGTTTGTACAGTCGCGGACAGGTATTTCTCGGCAATTTTTGGAGTGGCAATTGGGACATACTGACAAACTGATAAACTGTTTGAGCCACACAGGATAAATAACTGAAACTCACTATAGTCCGTTCATTCTAAGTTGGGCAGAAATCGTAACCCCTAACCTCTCATAACTCAAAAAGGACTAAAGTAATCGAGCTAACATTTCTACCAAATAGGAAGACTTGGCTCGGGAATGTGTGTGTAAATTGACAGCTCATTTGCTCTAGCCCTTTTCTAGTTACAGAGGTTAGCGTTTACGATTTCTTCCCAACCTAGAATGAACGGACTATAGTTTTTTTCTCACAGCTATGTTTATCATTAGATGTTCAAGTAGTCATATCCATCATATAAAGTACAAAGGAGTACAAAGGAAAACCAACAACAACAACAACAGATCTATTGATCCTTTCCAGGCTGCTTGTAGCTCAACTACCTAACATATGTGAGAACAAAATTACGGTAGCTCAATAAAAAGTGCTGCTATTCGTTTATAAACACAGTTAATCATGGATTAAGAGCGAGACATTTATATAGGCGTATTTTGAAAGTTACAACAGTACTGCATTCAATGAGATGACTGGGTAGTGCAGTCCATAGGCTTACTACCCGATTGAGAAAAAAATGCTTTGCCTCATGGGAGTTAAAATGTTTTCCGATTATAATGCAGCCATTTACTCTAGCGTAATTTGAATGATGGATTGTGAAATATTTGTTGACATTCATATTGTCAATACCTTTAATAATTTTAAACACTTGAATTAGGTTCCCTCTCAGCCTGCGCTTTGTTAAAGTGATTATATATGGCGACACAGATTCTTTCTAATTGACTCCCTACATAAATAAAACATCATTCAGTGTTTACTTTTGTATTATTTATATATACATATTTAACAATTTAGAGTAAATTAGGATAGAAAAAGTAAAATCAATACTCACATATATCAATTTGTCCCATCCCGGATTCTTAAGTGATACGAATCATTAACCCTTTGAAGCTCTGATGCGTTTTAGCAGTTTATTATGGCTATCATTAGACGATTTTTATGCATCTTAGGAAGTATATGTGGGTATGAAAAGGGTAAATACTATCTCAATTAACCCTTTGACTTCCATATACCGTTACTATTCTGAATAAAATCGTCTAATAATAGCCAGAAACAGAACAGAAACGCGTATTGGAGCTTGAAAGGGTTAATACTTTCATCAAAAGCTGCATAAATATCATACTGTCATACAACGAATTGAGAGCTTATAATGGTTTATATTGGTATTGGCGCAACACCAAGTAGTAGTCACGTCTCAATTTTATCAAAGGCTCTTTATAGGCAGATTCACACGAGCTCTTATTCCAGCAACTTCATTGGTAAATTCGGGTTGGCAGCATTTGAATTAACCTCGAAGAAAACAATACAAATTTCGCCCACCTCGCTTTTTTTCTCTTTCTCTCCCTCTCTTTTTGGCTTGTATCCATTCGACCCCCTTCAGCCTACTGTTTCAAGACGTTTACCCCCATCCAGGTGTCAATATTTTTCTGGCGAGCGGTAGCGAGCCAGCATACTGTATATATATATATTTGCTTTGACAGCAAGCTAAATTTGTACATTTTTTGATAGAAAAATGTCTTCGACGAAGTCGAATTTGTCCAGTTGGCTGAATGGGGCCGAATGGATACAAGCCAGGGAAAGAGAGAAAAGGAGAGAAAGATCAAATAAACCGGTGACCCCCCTTAATGAACTTTACTTTCAGTCGAGTCGCTAATGTAAGTGGAAAACCATCTAGGTAAATGACAGCAAATAGTTACAGGTTTAAAATTGCCGGAACAGAACGCGTGTGAATTATGTTTAAGGGGATATGGGCCGGTTTTATGGACCACTTTCTCCCTCATGTTTAGCCCCATTAGTTTTCAGATGTTAAGATGTTTGCCCCATTAGTTAGTCGATTTTAAGATCTTTCGCCCTATTTCTTTGTCAATATTTAGACCTTTCGTGCTATTTAGGTGTCGAGTTTTTCCCTGGCGAACGATAGTGAGCCTGTAATGTTGGAAGAACCGGCCTTCGGCCGGGAAAATTTTCTACCGAAAAATGTACAAATTAATCTAGAAGGGGGATCTAATGGATTTTTTTTTTAATTTTATTGAGTAGGTCTAGGGAGAAAACTAGAAAAATATTGAATACATGCAAAAATCGCCCAACAAGTGAACCATCCCCACTTAACCTTGCCAAACCGACTGTCATTTGTTTACTATTTTTTCGAGGGTGGTGACACAATGGCTGTGGGGGACTAAAGTTAGCCCCCAAGGACATTATCAGAGTGTTTATTTGATGGGTGAGGCGACGGCTGGCAGAAGAGGAAGAATGCGAGGGAAGGGGGCCGAGGGGGGGCAGGTTTAGATCACACTCTACGGATGTTTCGCGGATAAGCCGGAGTCACACGAGCCCCTTTACGAGCAATTTTTTACGGGCAATTATGGTCTGGAAGCCTCAAAATTTACACTTTATCAGAATTCATGTTTTTAACATAATCTACCTGTAGTCTAGTTACCGATCCCAGTGCGAAAAAGTCCCGAAAGAATACGAAAACAAACTTGCTCATGGAAAATTGACGGAAAAAGCGCTCGTGTGACAGAGGCTATAATGTGGACAGAAAAAGTATGGTTACGGTGTGGAGGGTCCTATTTCGTAATGGACAATGCGGGAGAATTGACCACTTGCGAGTTTCGGGCTATACAAAATCTTAATCTTTAGGGATCGATATCTTTCGGAGTACTTGCTAAATTTCGTTGTAGTACACACATACTGTAAGTTCAATACACTAATAAAATTGAAAGTAGCCACCCATCACAAACCAAAATATTGTTTGTAATTCTGCTCTATGTTGATGTCTACAGCTCTAAACTGGCAGATAGTCATTTATGGATATTTGATGTTTACTGTGCTTAAACATTTCAGTACAATGGTGTCATGTACACCTTAAGGTGGCAAACTTTAAGGGATTTTATTTCGTTTTGGTAAGATACTGGATAATTAATCAATTATCTCTGGATAACACAGGTTTATCGGAAACTATGAAAATGTTAACTTACAGTATAGCTACAATATATGTTAACTTACAGTATAGCTACAATATATGTTAACTTACAGTATAGCTACAATATATGTTAACTTACAGTATAGCTACAATATATGTTAACTTACAGTATAGCTACAATATATGTTAACTTACAGTATAGCTACAATATATGTTAACTTACAGTATAGCTACAATGTTAACTTACAGTATAGCTACAATATATGTTAACTTACAGTATAGCTACAATATATGTTAACTTACAGTATAGCTACAATATATGTTAACTTACAGTATAGCTACAATATATGTTAACTTACAGTATAGCTACAATATGTTAACTTACAGTATAGCTACAATATATGTTAACTTACAGTATAGCTACAATATATGTTAACTTACAGTATAGCTACAATATATGTTAACTTACAGTATAGCTACAATATATGTTAACTTACAGTATAGCTACAATATATGTTAACTTACAGTATAGCTACAATATGTTAACTTACAGTATAGCTACAATATATTTGTTAACTTACAGTATAGCTACAATATATGTTAACTTACAGTATAGCTACAATATATTTGTTAACTTACAGTATAGCTACAATATATGTTAACTTACAGTATAGCTACAATATATGTTAACTTACAGTATAGCTACAATATATTTGTAAAAGAAATGTTCATACAATACATAGTCATGAGGTTAAATATGCGCTTCCACTGAACTTTGTCATCTGAAAATGAAGTAATTGTACATTACAGCCGGTTCAGGATATTTAATGATGTGCATTAGATAAGAATTATTGACACAATTCTAGACAATCGTGTTATTATTAAGATAAACACCATGCGAGGATGGTCCCTTACTATCATAACGTTTCGCTTTATAATTACGTCAGTCAAACTAATTTTGAACTGAATAACCTGGAAAGCGAAGCGATGTAATGTATACCATCGTCAGATGGTGTTTAACCTACCACTGTGCCATTTTAAATTCACAACCATAATATTATATATATGTACTTAATTTACTTTCAGTAAAACTATGATTGCTTAATTTACGATAATGCTAGCATTAGAAGATATCGTTCATCTTAGTAAGCAAATTTAACTCGACAGTAAGTATCAGTGCATTGATGGATTATTGTTTATCGTATTCGGGCTAATTATAGACCAATGTATTGTCAGCATTTGCAGAGTTAGCTGAGCAAGGAAGTATTGGCAACAGGACTCGGCCTATGTTGCGCAGCTAATGCCTGCATAGGTAGCCATGTGAGCAAGGGCTTGGCTAGCTTCTCTCGTCTCTAAACGGCCTCTGAAGGTGAAAGGACCTGGCATACATCACGTGGCTAGCCCTGTGTAATGGGTCGAGCAAGCAATGGCTCACCTCAATCTACTCGCCTCTAAACAGGCAATGGTAAATATGGGCTCTTTTCAGTCATTTCTAAGCTGACAGGATCCAGCAAATGTTGCTTTCCAGGTCTGGTTTTACTCATAAACGCCGGTTCACCACCCTAGACTCCTTGGCGTGCGCACAGACAATGCCGGGTAGGCCAGTTAAGCCACGGAGACTGACGATTTCTGGCCTATTTCGCTCCCTGAGTTGAGTAATCCCCATACCAGCTGGGCCCCCACCATAGGCTTGGCATAGACATAAGTAACGTCGGGTAGACTTGCAAGGCCTCGGAGGCTGATGAGATCGGCCTATGTCTCTCCTTAGATGGAATTACCAGCATACCAGCTGGATGCCCGATCCTAGACTCCTTGCCGTTGGTACAGGCAATGATTGGTAGCATTCCTAGGCCTCGGAGGCTGATGGATCCCAGCCAAGAGTACTCCCTGGGTTGAGTTATTACAATACCAGACACGTCCCCTAATCTAGATTCATTGGTGTGGCGCACATAGGACACATACACACTTTATAAACAGACAACGACCGTAAGACTTGTTGAACAAATGGTAAATAATCATCACAAGAAGGAGGTTACCATTATCCTAATTATGTCATAGTTATTATCACTATAACTACTAATAGCTGTACAAAACATGTGGACCAATCATCCGTGCCTTGAGTACTGTCACCTAAATTGTAAAAATCTACAGTCATCCTAAAAATCGTGTAATTCTTCACGACTTCATTTGTTTCTTTTTATAAACGAAACCAAATAATCCTCAAATAAAATTGAATCAAATACAACAATATAAAACATTATTCACGTGTGTTCAAAAAAGTATGTTTGTCTTTTTAACGAGGAAAACAAAATTACATTTAAAATAATAGAACGGAGTTAGGACACGACTCTTGCTCGTTACAGTACAGCTGGAGTCAGACTATACAACCAGGAAACTGTAATATTTAACTGGGAAGATATATTTTACCAGTGTTCAGTTACTTCTATCCACGCAGTTACATTGGCTCTCGGTTTTCGCCCGTGTCGTTTTCAAACCAATGTATTGATGAATGATTTGCACACCAGTTTATCAAGGTTGCCTACGAACTATTGAAACTGACTATACGGCAGAGAGAGAGAGAGAGAGAGAGAGAGAGAGAGAGAGAGAGAGAGAGAGCTACATAGAGCTACATAGATACACAGACCACACAGACCTCAAGGTCCTTACTAGGCAGTCTGGCCTTACAAACTATAATATGCATATATGCATATATACACATACACACATACACTCCATACATATACATATATATATATACATATATTTTCACATACATATACACATACATACATACACAAATATATATACAGTATATATATACATACAGTGTACAGTGCACACACATACATATACATTACATTTTTTTTTTTTTTTTTTTTTTTTTTTTTTTTGTTTTTTTTTTTTTTTATCACCTCAGCCCTCTTGCAGATAGAGGTCACGCCTTCCCTTGAAGGCGTTTAATTGTGTCGCTTCTCTCGCACCACTCTCGCTGGTAGTTTATATTCCACGCTGGGTCGCCACACTGTAGGTTGAAGAAACTCTTTTGTGACATCTAGTTTTGCCTTTTTTGGGTGTTTTAATTTCATTCCATTTCCCGCGAGTTTGAATTAGTAATTGTTTAATGTTGAATAAGTGCATTTACATCGACTTTGTACGAAACCTTGTTAGTATTCTTAAAGCACTCAATAAGCTGACCCCTCAAACCTACCTCTTTTTTTAATGAGTCACAGGGGCAATCGTTTAAGTTCTTTCTGTCATAATGGTTTTATTTCTTAATGAGGGTATCATCTTTCGTCGCTCTACGCGGTAACTGACTCGAGTCTTACAATGTCCTTGATCAGAAATTTTGTTTTTAAGGTGACCCAGCACTGCACACCATATTCAAGGGTGGGGCCTCACCATACCTTTTGAACAGTGGCACTATTACGTTTTTCCATGTTTATATTGTAAGATTTTGTCGTTTAATAAGCCCCAATGCTAATTTTGCCTTATTTGCCAGCTGCTATACATTGTCGGAAAGTTTTTAGGTTTTTCAGAATATTAGTACCCCTTAGGTCTTTTACCTACCGTTGCGGTTTTTATTTGTTTTGGCCATTCATTCTCCCCGGGGTATTTTGTATTTCAGAGCCGAGAGATAGAAGAGAGAGAAGAGAGAGAGAGAAGATAGAGAAGAGAGAAGAGAGAGAGAGAGAGAGAGAGAGAGAGAGAGAGAGAGAGAGAGAGAGAGGGGGGGGGGGATAAAGCAACAGATATAAGGACAGACAGAGAGACAGGACAACAGGAGAGAAATACCATGTGACAGTGATAAAGATGGGACAGTAGAGAAGATGACAGGGAGAGCCAATATGGGATGACAGGGTGGTGGAAGGACAGCATATCTCTCTCTCTCTCTCTCTTTCTCTCTCTCCCTCTCTCTCTCTCTCTCTCTCTCTCGTCATTTCGCCCACATTTAGAGTCGTTTCACACTATCCTAACCTATTCATTAAGCTTAACAAGGATACATAGTCTGTATCCTTTTAATAGGTAGACGTCCTTCCTAAGCCTAATAACATCGTCTAATCATTGCCAGAATATAGTAAAAAAGGGTGTCATCGGAACTGAACGGGTTAAGCATCCGAAGTTGTTGTGGAAATAAATGGTGACCGTGG
>CM064518.1:30999063-31114742 GCA_032716605.1 Paralithodes platypus | reverse complement strand
GGAGGTACAAAAATGCCCACATAATGATCTTCATCATGATCTTATGTATGGCAGTAAAATAGCATGGGCTACGAGTATTTGTGGAGCTGTACATAATTATATCCTGTGGCGTGTCCCAGCCAGTCACTGTACAATCTTGCTGATGACACTGTTTGCTCACATGCTAACCAGTCATCAACTTACACCAGGCTCAAAACACAACATATCCACTCATCTTCCATGAAAAGCTTTACGTTATCAATAGTCTTTGGTATAATTTCAATTTCTTAACCCCTTCTGTACCGGCAACGTCTTTTCAATTTTATTCTAGCTATATTTACACGATTTTGTGCAGTTAAAATCGAATATGTGGTAGTGAAAGGGGTTAAGTGAGATAGTTTGATGCCTGTTCGTTGCTGGAGACCCTTTTTAGACTGAATAAAATCGATTTTTAGTAGCCAGAATAAAGTAATAAAGACGTCTCGGTATAGGAGGGGTTAAACGAACGCACACACAAACACACAAACACACACACACACACACACACACACACACACACACAGCCCGTAGCCTAGTAGGTAGAGCTCTCGTCTCACACACGAGGAGTCGGGGGTTCAATCCCCGGCCGGGCGGAGACAAATTGGGCTTGTCTCCTTTCATGTGTTAGCCTCAGTTCACCTAGCTGTAAATAGGTACCTGGAATAAGTGGACGACGTCCACCTAAGCTGATGGCTACCTAAGCCTTCGGGCGAGACGGTACCGTCTATAGTGAGAATGGTACCATACAGATCCACCCTAAGCCTTCGTTTCCGATGTCGCCAATTGGCTAAAAATACAGACTACACACACATCCACAGCCATTCCAACGATACATATAACACCTACACATACAGGCGGCGGGAAATAACGAGCATGCTCACTCCCGCAATACAACTAGAGTAAGTACAACTAGAGTAAGTACACACACACACACACCGTCACTCATATTTTGATAACAATGTGTTGGGAAGTAGCTGAATTAAACTTGTATAAACATGTTAGTTACAAGTTTGTTTTGAATGTATTAATATGTATGATTCTCCTAAGAGTTAACATGATACCGGCGATAGTATTACATATATTAAATTGATATAGTTGCAGTATTTAGTGCATTGGATATAATAATACATAAAGAATTATACGAATTATTTTAAAAGGATATGTTTTTCTCACTATTCAGACCTTTCGTGCCATTTAAGTGTTGATATTCTCCTGGCGAGCGAGAGCATCCCTGTATTTTTTTTTTATAGGAATCGGCCTTTGGCCGACAAAAAATTCTACCGACAAATGCATACAATGATATCGAAGGGTGGTTTGGGGGGTATTTTTTAAAGCTTGATACAGATCTAGGGAGCAAAATAAAATAAAATACATGAAAATATATACCGGAAATATATATATATATATATAATTATAAATATATATATGCTGTATATACTGTATATTATACAGACAAATTAAATTTAATCAATAAAGTCCCCCCCCCCCCCAACACACACACCTTAACGTCTTAAACCAGTTGGCTGAATGCGGCTGAATCATTACAAGCCAAGGAAAAGGAGAAAAGGAGATAAATATAAAACAAAAATGCCGGTAACCCCCCTTTAAATGTCTATAGACCGTGCCTGAACACAGAGCAATCCTACATTCATTAATTTCATTGGAGGTGTTTGGTGTTGTGGTGAAATTTAATACAAATATAGATTACTGCACCCGGGTGATGCAACAGAGCTGCTCCTCAGGGAAACACACCACTCACACGGTAGGTTCTTACACCATCACCACCAACTTTTAATTAGATAAAAGCATGAACCCTAATTACTGTAGCTGCAAGTCGTAAATATTATATATATATATATATATATATATATATATATATATATATATATATATATATATATATATATACTGTATATATTAGCAGTTATTCGTTAAAGTGTGTTGTTTAGTTTGTAGGCCCACAGAAGTCCCTCTGGTGGTGGTGCTCGAGGGCCTTATATAAATTGATAGCAGTATGCTCTAAAAATCAAGGGCAACTCGATGGTATCCAGGAGTTTTCATGTTACAGTAAAATGGCGTGTATAACGACAGAACACCTTTCCTGCCGTCATCCCAGTTTAGTCACATCATACAGCACGCATTAAAGGGAGCCCACCTCGCTTTTTTCTCTTTTTCTCCCTCTCTCTTTGGCTTGTATCCATTCGGCCCCATTCAGCTTACTGTTTTAAGACGCTTACCCACATCCTGGGCCGGCATTTATAAAATAATTTAAAAGTTTCCCTAAAAGTAATTTTAACTAAAAGAAAATCCTTAAAAGTTATTCATAAAACATTTAAAAGCAGCTTTTAGTGGAAGCGTTAAGAAAGCTGCCACAACCGCTATTTCGCTACATCTAGCAAGATTACAATCGATGAATAATGTTTAATAGGTAAGTATAGGCTTCTAATTGCATATACTAATTACTATAAAACATTAGGGTAATTACGCAATATTTTGTTATTGTGAAATCTATTATATATTGCTAAATTGAAAGGGTAATATATTTACCATACCAAAACAATTGCATACTCCGGTGTGGCAGCATCTGAGATAGTTGCCAAATTCGCGAGTTTTCACAATTCGTAAAGTGGGGTAATTTCGGAAATTTTTCGAGTTTGTTTTTTACAATTTCTCCTGACTGTAAACACATTGTAGAGATTTAACTAGGTCAAGTGATGTGTAGTGATAATGCGCCGTGCGTCGTAATTCAGGAAGCCTCCTAAAATTATCCCCCATAATATCCTTATCCTTATCCTATCCGAAATCACCCCAGTTTACGGTAATTTGCGAAAAATAGGGTGCAAATAGGTACTTGTTCTCGGATGTTATGAAATAGGCCTATCTTGTGACAATCCAATATTATATCTTAGTCCTTTTACACTCCTTTAATTTGGTATATTTGTTAGTGTTCTTCCAACAAGTACAGTATAGGCATTTGTCAACGAGTACGCTGGAACTGTCGAGGTTGTGGGCGGAGGAGGAGGATTTACCCATCTAAAAATAGAGAGACCGACCGCGGCAAAAAATGTAGTCGGACATATTATATACAGTATGAATCGAAATGTTTAAAGTAGGTTGATATATAAGGTGGTAGGTTACTTTCTAATATAGCTTATTCGTTGGAGAACACACAGTGGATCACCTTTGGGTAGTATGATGTGGGGGGTGGTATATGGAATTTATGGATTATAGAATCAAGAGTTACCTAACATACTGCACTTGATAATATATCTAACCTACAATCATACCACCATGAGTTACTCATTCAGTTACATTTTGACCGTTGCCAAATAACGTAGGGTACTAGGCCTACATACTTTCATCTCTGGGTTAAGAGCTTTGTTCCTCTGTCTCCTTCATGGTTTAAATGGTGTACTTCGATTAACTCGCTATAGGCCTATTAATCCAATTAATCTTTCTAACATGAACATTCCTTGGCAGGGGGTGGCGGATTTGTTATTCAATCATCTTCATCGTCCTCTAAAAGTAACTTTTAAGCGCTAACAGTCCCAAGGGGAGCTTTTAGTTTTCGCTGGGTTTAAAAGCTACTTTTAGCCGCTAAAAGTTTTTTTGCCCAACTTTTAAGTTTTAAAAGTTGGCGCCATCTTTAAAAGCTACTTTTAGGCCTAAAAGTGCTTTATAAATACCGGCCCAGGTGTCAATATTTTCCTGGCGAGCGGTAGCGAGCCAGCATATATATATTTTTGTTTTGACAGCAAGCTAAATATATACATTTTTCGATAGAAAAATGTCTCCGGCGAAGCCGGATTTCTCCATACAATGCAGGCTCGCTTTCGCTCACCAGGAATAAATCGACACCTGGATGGGGATAAACGTCTTAAAACAGTTGGCTGAATGGGGCCGAATGGATACAAGCGAGAGAAAGAGAGAAAATGAGAGAAAGACAAAAAGCCGGTGACCCCCCTTAAATCGGGGGAAATATTATTTGTGCACTCTGTCTCAGAGCAGAGATGACGTCTGTCTCAGAGCAGAGATGACGTCTTCTACCCTTCAACTCCAACAATGCAATAACATTCAACATGCATATCATACACAATGTACAACGTGGGAATGCCGGTATGTAGGCAAGCTGAATACAATAAAGAAGGATAAGTAATTCAAAATACTACTATTAATAAGAAGGTTGGGAAAGAAAGCTGAGTGTCATTGACCATGCAACCCAGACCTTCAGAGCAGCGTCTGTGCGTCACCACAGTCCCACACAATCCCTGACAAACATTGAGGCGGGGAAAAACAGGATTAGGCTGGTATCAGTTCCTACACCCTCAGCAAACGGACGCCAGAGCGGCTTCGTCGGTTCCCAAAAGAGCGAAACAATATCCTTCAGTAAAAGCGAGACAGCTATCTTCAGTAAGAACGAGCACGAAACAGACATCCGTAAGTAAAAGCAAGAGCGAGACAGACATCCTTCTGTTAAAACAGGAGCAAGACAGACATCCTTCAGTAAAACGAGGAGACTAATACCTTTCAGTAAAACGAGACCGAGACAAATAACATTCATTACAAACAAAAGCGAGACAGACGTCTTTCAGTAAAATGAGAAGACAAATACCCTTCAGTAAACATAAGAGCAAAACAGGCATCTTTCAGTTAAAAACAAAAGAGCTAAATAGCCATTTTCAGTAAAAGCGAGCGCGAAACAGGCATCCTTTTGTAAAAACGAAAGCATGATAGAGAGAAAAAATAAATACGAAATCGATATGGATATCATTCAGCAAAATTAGAGCAAGACAAACGTCTTTCAGTTAAAAGAGCGAAAACAAAACAAACATCGTGCAAAAAATAATACATATAACTATATTTCGGCCTACAGATATCAGGTCTAGGCTACCTAAAACGTCAACATCAGCTGTTGGGCCACGGTTCTCATAAGACTGTTAACAACTTTCCTATATGCTTAACCCTTGTTGATAATGATGCTATACTAATGTGTTCTGGCTAACATCAGACGATTTAATTCAATTTGGGAGAGATGTATAATGTTGTATATCATACAAGTGTCTAAAATCAATATCAATTAACTCTTTGTCTCCCACAGATTTGTTTTTCTAAACTTAATAATGTATTTAAACAAAAACTAAAATATAATACAGCAATTTGACACAAAATACAGAGAAGAGCATATTATCCCCTAGTAAATTTCAGGCTCGCTATCGTTTGCCAAGATGAATTCAACACCTAAATGTGCCGAAAAGTCTTAATATTGATAAAGAAATGAGGCGAAAAAATTGCCAAACTAATGAAGCGGACGTCTTAAAGTCTTAAAACTAATGGCGCTAAACATGAGCTAAAACTGACCTGGAATGTGCGCGTGTCATGATCCCCAATGCCCTGCCCAGATCACGTGACGTACTCTCTCCTACTTACACATAAGGCTTAACAAATAGCTAACTTTTTCGTCTTTCCCCATCCCATTTTTGTGCCAAGGGAGTAGTGGTTGTTTTTTGGGCTATATATATATATATTTTTTTTTTTTCCCCTCCATCAAGCTTAGAGAAACACCTCATAGACCCGTCCCCTTCAAGATAAATTTGTACATTTTTCGGTAGAAAAATGTCCCGGCTGAAGGCCGGTTCCTCTTAAAATATCAGGCTTGCTATCGCTCGCCAAAAACAAATCGATACCTAAATAGCACGAGAGATCTTAAAATTGACAACGAAATGGGGCGAAAGGTGTTAAAATCGCCAAACTAATGGGCCGAACGTCTTATAATCTCAAAACAAATGGAGTTTAATACGAGGGAGAAAGGGGACCGGAAAAACGACCTATCTCCCCTTAATTCACGGTACTGAAGGTCTCTAAGTTACACAAGATGAGGACGTTATTTACACGAAGCAGGAGGCTGGGTGTAAACATGTTTTGGCGGGTCAGTGTACTGTAGTTGGAGGGCTCGTGCAAACACCAACATTATTTTCTGTTTAATTTGTACAGGTGTTCTGGCCATTCACCCGTCTGATCCCAACTATATATATATATATATATATATATATATATATATATATATTATTTTTTTCCCAACTAGTCATGGAAACTAATTTAATGTATTTATCTAATCTACGTATTGGCGGTTATTAGGATATTTTGTTTAACTTTAATTGAGGGTTTGGATTGCTATTGCCATTGTGCCATTTTCGAGCCATGTTTGCCCCCAAGACTTAAGAAAACACCCTTAGACCCCCTTCAAGCTAAAGAAAGCCACCAGGGATCCCTTCTAGCTAATTATGTAAATTTGTAGGTAGAATAATGGCTCTGGGCGATGGCCGCTCTCACCTATATTGTAGGCTGGCTCTGGCTCGACAAAAAAACATCGAAACATGAGACGTTTTATAATCACCAAACTAATGAGGTGAACAGTCTTAATATCTCTAAACTAATGGAGTGAAACAAGGAGGCTCCAAAAAGACCTGCCTCGCACCAGATAGGGTTAACTATAAAAAAATGAGCCTAAATAGACAGACTGCAGGACGTGGCTATTTTTGTTCTTCCTGAGGGCTTGCCTGGAAAACCCAGAGCTGACATGGCTCCCTTGATTACACCTGCCCCGCACGTACACGCCTGTTATGTCAGCCACAACAAACACACCTGCTCACAATCATACTCACTCATTATCTCTCGCTCTCACTCTCTCTGTCTCTCACTCAGTCACTCACTCTCTCTTTCTCTTTCTCTCTCTCTCTCTCATACACACACACACACACACACACGAACTCTCTCTCACTCACACACACTCACTCACTCACTCACTCACTCACTCACTCACTCACTCACTCACTCACTCACTCACTCACACACACACACTTGGTTGTATATTTATTCATTATCTATCTATCATTAGACGATTTTCATTCAGTTTATGAAGCTATTATGGGAGTGAGAGGGATGATTGAGACAGTTTTTACCCATTTGATTCCTAGAGGCCCTCTCAAAATTAATGAAATCGTCTAATGATAGCCAGAATAAACTGTAAAAGTGTCAAAACCCCCTCAAGGGGCTAACCTGGCGTTTGAACTGTTTGAAGCGACTGAAATGAAACTATCTTAGGTGACACAATTCATATAAAAGTTAAAAGTATCTCATGCGACGTCTTGCGGTTATTTTTATACCTTTTTAAATTATTTTTTGAGGGTTTTGATTATAATTATTTTCCTATTTCGAGCAACGCATGCATAGTTTCCCTAAACCTGAGTGGGGTGTAGCGTTTTGTAATCGCCAAACTGATGAGGTGAAACATCTTAAAATCTCTAAACTATTGGAGTGAAACAGGGAGGGTCCACAAAGACCCTCCTCGCACCAGATACGGTTATCTTCAGAAGCGGTCAGATAAAAATGATACAAAATAATGCCTTAATTAAGAAGGACCTTTTGGGGGACACATAACTAGGAAATCGAAAACTACTTAACACTTATATATTTTCCTATCTATCTATCTATCTATCTATCTATCTATCTACCCATTGTCGGACGCCTTCTCCCCTTTATGAGGGTGGTCATACACAAAATCCACCCAAGCGGACCTGTCCCCTGTTAGAAGGATTTATTTAAGGACTTACTGGGTTGACCACTAAACTTAGTGTCTGTCCGACTCCAAGGCCTTCTATGTATCTTTATAGCACTATTTTTCTACAGTTAATGCTGGCAAAGAGTAAAACAAAACATATAATAATAATAATAATAATAATAATAATAATAATAATAATAATAATCAAAGCCCTTTACCATACTTCACTTTGTGCCTAGTGTTCACAGATAAACTAATTAATGCAGTTATTTTTAATATTAATGAATCGACATATACATTTTCCACCGCTATGAAATTATGGAACAACACACAAATGCTTGTATAATTGTGTGCGGTCTGTTTGACATGTTCGCTAAAATTGTACATCGAAAACATCAACGGCATCAATATACAAATACGAGGAAGCAATTAATTATGAAAGCGAGGGTAAAGAAAAAAAAGAGAATCCTGAGAGAGAGAGAGAGAGAGAGAGAGAGAGAGAGAGAGAGAGAGAGAGAGAGAGAGAGAGAGAGAGAGAGAGAAGAAAACAAAATAGATAGAAGCGTAGAAGAATGAAGTTTATAATAGCTTAGAACATCGTAGCGTAGCATGAAACACGATCGAAGACACAAAACAATACACAGAAGAATGATCGCAGAATATAAAACGAAAACCGAGAGAGACAAGACAAGAGAGATAGGACAGGAGTGAAGGAAGTAGCATAATTAAACCTAACAACAACGTATCGGATGCAATGTTTTTTTTACCATCCAATATGAGACGGTTCGCACATATTGCACTCCCGATAGTAATTAGCTTAGTCTATATTAAATCTAAAATATTACAACATCTAACTTAACCTGGCTAGAATGGTTGATATAAAAGTGCTCAAACTTGCACGTGAAAGTTTAATATTAAGGCATAAAAGGTCATTGTGCGTCAAAATGTTGAAAGATAATGTATGAAGCAAGATAATTGACAAATGTGTAGTAATAGTTTATAATTGTAAATATCTACAGGTTTCGTACCTATTACGGTTGAAATCTTCACACCAGATGTCATGAAAAAACATCGCTTACGAAATGTTAAAGCATGTGAAGAGAAGCGTATGCTACAGAAAGCTAACAGATGGATGTTGATTGAATGAGTCACTGCCTGATTTGTATACGCATTTCTTTCCTATTGCAATTTGTCCCGTTGTCTCACTTCTTAATCTTATGGTTTACTGCTCACTTCATTCCCACTTATTTGGATACTCTACGATTAACTACCAATTGACTATTCCACATCAATGTAAATGCAACACTATTAATAAAGAACAGGGGGCAATATAGAAACAGGGAGTCATTAATAAAACAGGCAAGACACATCTCGGTTGCCTAAAAAAAATCACGGGCCAGACAAGGGCTGATGGTAGGGCGGCGTCATGGAAAAATACATACACAAGAAAAAAAGAGAGAGAGAGAGAGAGAGAGAGAGAGAGAGAGAGAGAGAGAGAGAGAGAGAGAGAGAGAGAGAGAGAGAGAGAGAGAGAGAGAGAGAGAGAGAGAGAGAGAGAGAGAGAGAGAGAGAGAGAGAGAGAGAGAGAGAGAGAGAGAGAAAGAAAGACAGTGAAAGACAGAGAGAGAGAGAGAGAGAAAAAAGAAAGACAGTGAAAGACAGAGAAAGACAAATACCTACACGACACACGGCTTGGGCTGCGTCATGTCACCAGCGTACGACAACAGCCATACGACACAAACACACAGACACACAACAGCTGGTGATCTGGTACTGGCGGATGTCCCTCGTTGGCCCAATATCCTCAACAACCACGGCTACACACAAAACCACACACACTCGGGGAATTGACAACCTGCTAGTCCAAAATTGATAACCACTATAAACCGTTCATTATAGGTTGGGCAGAAATCGTAACATCTAACCTCTGTAATTCTAGGCTGGGCAGAAATCGTAACCTCTAACTTCTGTAACTCAAAAAGGGCTAGAGCAAATGAGCTGTCAATTTCCACACTTATTCCCTAGCCAAGTCTTCCTATTTGGTAGAAGTATTAGCTCGATTACTCTAGTCCTTTTTGAGTTATGAGAAGTTAGGGGTTATTATTTCTGCCCAACCTAGAATGAACGGACAATAACAGCGTTGATATGTTTTTCTATGTGTATGAAGGAGACAAAAGGAAAAGCTGCCTGCAACAAGTGTCTCCCCCAAAGTTGAAAGAGTGAGAGAGCAAAATTATACTATTTTTGTTGGTGTAAAATAGGAGGAGGAGGAGTTTGTGAGAGCAAGCTGGATTATTCTCTGTGTAGGTGAGAAACGAACAGAAACAGTGAGGTAAGCCAGACAAATATAACTGGAGTTCCAGCAACTCCCTATCACATGCCTATGAGGCATGCTAATTCTTGGTGTTAAGTAAGTATAAATGCAGTTGTTTAAGTAAGTCTGTCACAGGTAAAATATCACCTACAAAGAAATGTATAACAAAGACGAGAAAAATATAATAATAAATAACCCTCAGGAACGTTGATGAAATATACTAATGGCTGGTGTAAAATAAATAGAAGTACAGTTGCCTTAGTATACCATACATCTGTCATACACAAAATAACACATACATAGAAAAGGATAACTGGAAGGATATTGACAAAGAAATGGGGCGAATGGTCCTAAAATCACTAAACTAATGGGATGAACGTATTAAACTCTCATACCTACTGGGGCTAAACATGAGAGAGAAGGGGTTCCAGAAAAAACCCAAATACCTCCCTAAATGCTAATACTGTAATCCTTCCGCTATTAATACTCTGCAACAAGTCGTAACCATGTGTATAATAATCTACAGTCTATTAACCCCGCATTTTGAGTACATTCTGGTTATCATTACACGACTTTATACAGCTTAGGAAGGATCAGTGGGAATTAAATTGGTAAAGACTATCTATATTAACCCACTGATTTCCATATATTTTTTCTAATCGGAATGATATCGTCTAATAATAGCCAGAATATACTGTCAAAATGCGTCATGATGCTCAAGGGATAAATTATTGCGAATCTATAAATCTTGACTCTCTCGGCTCTCATAACTCATAATCGATTTGAACAATCAAGCTGATATTGCTTCCATTTGGGTCGAGTCTATCAATCTGGGGAGATAATTGTAGGCACAAATCTAGCAGGAGGGCAGTACCCAGGGGAGGAAGCATAGGCATATGATGAGGAGTTGCTAGAACTCCAATTGCATTTGATTGGCTTCCCCCACTATTTCTATTTGTGCCTCACCTATACAGAGAGTAATCAAGCTAACTCTCACAAACACCTCCTCCTCCTATTCATTTCACTACACTCAACAAGCACACTACACTTATTTTCAACATACCCCCAAAAATGTACCTTGATTTTGACTCTATCACTCTTTCAACCTGGAGGGGGTGTGGGGCACTTGTTACAGGCAGCTTTCGCCTTTTGTATCCTTCAGGCACCATAACACATGTGGAGACATACAGCACGTTTGCTACAGCCTTACTTGGGTTACAAGATATATAGGCCTATGTGTCATATTACGTCGACTCATCCTAAAAAAATATGTATAGTTTGAAGGAGTGCGAGAAAGTTATGACGTCGTGGGTAAGGCAGGTGTGTTGATTTATTGGTTTGTTATAGCTCTCACATCACCGTATATTTTGACATCTTTCAGTATCCGACCCCTGGCTACCATACTGTACTGTCGTGGTCATTAAGGGAGCCCACCTCGCTTTTTGTCTCTTTCTCTCCCTCTCTCTTTGGCTTTTATCCATTCGGCCCCATTCAGCCTACTGTTTTAAGACGTTTATCCCCATCCAGGTGTCAATATTTTCCTGGCGAGCGGTAGCGAGCCAGCATATATATAGTTTTGTTTTGACAGCAAGCTAAATTTGTACATTTTTCGAAAGAAAAATGTCTCCGGCGAAGCTGGATTTCTCCATACAGTGCTGGTTCGCTATCGCTCGCCAGGAAGAAATCGACACCTGGATGGGGATAAACGTCTTAAAACAGTTGGATGAATGGGGCCGAATGGATACAAGCCAGGGAAAGAGAGAACGAGAGAAAGACAAAAAAAAGCCGGTGACCCCCCTTAATGCTCATACATGTATCTTCAAAGCTGTCTTAGGCTGAATTGACCTTCTATATTAATTATCTACCAATATTTCCATGTCCGAGGATCATTAAAGGGAGGAAAGGTATATTTATTGGTCGATTCATATTTTTTTGTATTTATTATTGTTCAGTTTCCCCCATAGACCTCCATCAAAAAAGAACAGAAAAACAAATATCCTCAAGACCACCTTTCTAGATAAATGTATACATTTTTCGGTATAAAAATGTACTGGCCTGTTTCTCCTAAATTGTAGGCACGTTATCGCCTGCCAGGAAAATAAGTGTCTTAATATTGACAAAGAAATGGGGCTGGAGGTCTTAACATCGCCAAACTAATGTGTCGAACGTCTTACAATCTGAACACTAATGGGGCTAAGCATGAAGGAGATGGGAGTCAGAATAAACAACCATCCCCCCTTAATCAGTTCAAGGCTTCACAAACTACCAGAATTACTGAGCGCGACTGTACATTAGCCAGGGTCAACCTCCAGTTCATCAATACCAACCCAACCCTTTATGGATATCCCGGCAAGCTGAGTTGGCTGCACGGGCCTGGAATCGAACCTTGGCCGGTAGATTTGTAGGCTGTACAAATTAACGACTCGTTCTCCACAGCACTTGTATAATAAAGTTGTGGAGGAAATTCTCATTATACTAAATTTAACAGGAGAACCCTACAATATATATATATATATATATCAATGGCGAAAAAAACAGCATTCCACATATTACTGTAAACCATCTTAAATCGCATTTACCACGTAGCACAGAACCGGATTTTAAAATATATTAAATTATTATAGATTGCATGCGAAAATCCTAAATGACACGAGCTAATGCAGCATACGGGAGCGTCATCTTAACAACATTAATCAAAGTCAGCACAACCAGTAATCATAAGCCCATTAGCAGGATGATAGATTATTCATTAAATTCGGACTACTATCAGACTTATATAGTGTCTTATAGACTTATATAATATTAACTGTCTTCGTAGCACAATGGATAAATGCACTGAATTTCGGTGTGAGCATCCTAGGTTCGAATCCCTGGACTGCCACATGTATTTGTTGATTTCATTAATTGAGCTTAGGAGTAAAGTCGGTTGGTGGAGGGAACATAATAATTCAATTTAGGAATGACACAATAGGTCAGGGGTAAAAAAAGATATCTTGTAACTTCTTCATTGGACATAGATAGTTATTACATCTAACATTAGTTTTCCTTATCTTCGGAAACACTCTCATAGTCAAAGGTTTAATGGAGTAACCATAAGAGCTGTTTTACCAGCATGTTTCGGCAGCAGGGGCCTGCTAATCTCTTACCAGACGTTTACAAAAATATGCAAATGAACAGCAACAAACGAGCTAGTCCTAACGAGGCTGCTCGCGTATAAACACAAGTCAAAGAAGCACATGCACCGATATATGCATTACTTAATTAACATGGATTTACTCAACTATAAAAATGTACTAGATGAGGTTTTTTTGCATACATTTATCTAAGCGTATTATGGAATGTCGTTACAGTCATAAAATAAATTAAATTTCTTGGTAACTTATTCCACTCGTTCATGATGTGGTTGGAAAATAAATTATCTGCATGATCGGACTTCAATAATTTGCCAGCAATGTTGAAGTAATTTCCTCTTGTGCAACTACCAACAATAATCTACCGATTGCCTAGTTTCCGATATCAATGCAAAAGAGCAGTCGGTGAAATACAAAAACGTCTGTCTGTGGTAAATTGTCCGAAAATGTGTCCGTATGGCACGTGGATAAATTGGCATCACACGAGGATTATAAACAACTTTACATGATCATGTTGCAGAAATATATCCGTGTCTTATTTCTCCATAAATAATCGATAAAGGGTAAGGGAATCAACTTTCCACCAGATATACAAACTCGATCATAGTTATTATATACTAGCAGGGGTACCCGGCGTTGCCCGGGTAATCACCATAATCACCATCACTACTACCACCACTACTACTACCATAATCACCATCATCAATCACTACTACCACAATCATCACAATACTACTACTACAATAACCTCCATGTGCCTCATTAAACGGCGACCTCGATTTCGGCCGCTAAATAACCTCCGATTTTGAATCTGACCTCATCCGTACCCCCATTTTGGGGGGCTGCGAACAACTTTCGTTCCATACACCTTTTCGATCAGAGGCCTCCTTCTGCCCCAAACTGCCATTTCTTTTAAACAAAAAGCGATTTTTCCGATTTCGCGCCCATTTTCTCCTTCCCTTCCACCCTGGGGAATTATATTTGTTCACTAAAACCTGCCTAGGGACCCCCTGACTATGCATACCAAGTATGAATGCTCTAGCTTAAAAAATGTGGCCATGCATAAAGAACAGACACACAGACACACACACACACAGACAGACAGACAATCGAAAATATTAATATAGATTTCCTGGTGGTTAGCCTTGAACCTCCACTATCGAAATATAAACTATAGTCACTTTATTATCAGCCGAGGGTTAATTGATATGTCCTTATCATGATTACTCGGCTACTCCAAAGTCGTTGTACCGAAATATATTGTTATTAATAAATGTTTGGTATTTACTGTATATGACGCAGAGACATAGAAGTTTCACATTTGTCCATTAAGTATCTAGACATCAGAGGTCAAGGAAATCAATTTGCCATAAGGTGAAGACAAAAACTGACTTTAGTTTTTATTATCACCGCTCTGTCATATCTTACTTTAATATACAAGTATGCTTGGAAGATCTTCTCCATAGGTAGTAAAATCATATACAGTATATACAAACACGATTGTTTGCTTTGATTGCAATTAAGATTAGGAAGACATAAACGTCTTGCAACAAACATAATTGCAATTACCCAAACATTGCAGCTCTGCTTATCTGGCTATATTCTGAATGGGATAAAATATAATTGTATTAATCTGTTATAAACAAAATAGCATAATCGAGATATGATAGAGATTACAAAACTAAACATCAAGTCACTAAGCGAATATCAAAACATGTCTACCTCCCATTAAGGGGGGTGACCTGTTTTTGTTCTGTCCTTTTCTATCTTTCTCTGGTTTGTATCCATTTGGCCCCATTCAGCCTACTGTTTTAAGACGTTTTTCCCCATCCAGGTGTCAATTTTTTACTGGTGAGCGGTAGCGAGCCAGCATATTTTTTATTTTGTTTGACAGCAGGCTAAATTTGTAAATTTTTCGATAGAAAAATTTCTCCGGCGAAGCCGGATTTCTTCATATAATGCTGGCTCGCTTTCGCTCGCCAGGAAGAAATCGACACCTAGATGGGGATAAACGTCTTAAAATAGTTGGCTGAATGGGGCCGAATGGATACAAGCCAGAGAAAGAGAGAAAAGGACAGAAATAACAAAAAGCAGGTCACCCTTAACAGATCCATTATACATGATGAAAACAAAAGAATAAACACACTTATTTGCTGGGAATTATTCAATAAGTGATGGGACCGGACCACATCGAGAGGAGTCGTATATCAAGATAGCCTAAAAAGGGATGCCTACCCCTGCGAGATGATGATTTGCCAGTTGGCGGAGATAATTGCAAATTAGTTTAGTTGTAGGGAACACAACTTTAATTTGTCGAGACCAAATTAGTCTTGTATTTTCTTTCGCTGTTGTGGACCATTAAGGGGAGATGGGTCGTTTTTCTATATACCCTTCTCCCTCATGTTTAGCCCCATTAGTTTTCAGATTTTAAGATGTTTGCCCCATCAATTTGTCGATTTTAAGACCTTCCACCCTATTTCCTTGTTAATATTAAGACCTTTCGTGCTATTTAGGTGTCGACTTTTTCCTGGCGAACGATAGTGAGCCTGTAATTTGTGGAGAACCGGCCTTCGGCTGGGACATTTGTCTACCGAAAAATTTACAAATTAATCTAGGAAGGGGTTCTAATGGATGGTTTTTTTCAGTTTGATGGAGGTCTAGGGAGGAAACTAGAAAACATAATTAATAAATAAACATAATCAACCAAAAAGTGAAATATGCCCCCCCCCCCTTAACACATTAATTAGTTTTCATCGTTACGTTGTTGCAAATTTGCTATACAAATATTATTGGTAGTATTGCTATAGGCCTATTCTATCACTTGGTTAAGACATGCATCAGCACATAATGCTCACAATTTTCAGATTTTAAGATGTTTGTCCCATAGTTTGTCGATTTTAAGACCTTCCACCCCATTTCCTTGTCAATATTCAGACCTTTCGTGCTATTTAGGTGTCGATATTTCCCTGGTGAGCGATAGCAAGCCTGTAATTATATGAGTAACCGGCCTTCAGCAGGGACATGTTTGCACCGAAAAATGTACACATTTACCTTGAAGGGGGATTCTGTTATTTTATTTTTATTTGTTTAAGTTTGATGGAGGTCTAGAGAGGAAACTAGACAAATTATAAATATATGAACAATTCAACCAAAAAGTAAACCATCCCCCCTTAACTTGTATACACTGCCTGTCTTGATAGCATAATGGTTAGTGCGCGGAATTACGGTGTGAGTATCCTAGGTTCTAATAATTGGAGTACCATATGTATTAATTGGTTTCATTTATTTCATTAATTACCGGTAGATTTATTTGTGAGTTAATTGGTGGGTTGGGGTTAATATGAATTTATGTAAGAAAGGAAAAACAATATGGTTGAATTGGGAGTGCAGTTTCTTGTGTTAGCTACTTCATATGATAAATTAACAGTTGCATAGCAAATTATTCTCGTAAATCGATCACACTAATTTTACCTCCATACATAAATATCATGGCGTGTATGGAAACTTATGTGGGCGACTGTACCTAGAGCTATATTGAAACATCAAGGACTTAGGCCATCAACAGATTAGCTAGATGTGCAACCCAGCATGATTTGACTAGTCGGATCTCACTCTATAACATGCGGTATATAACTCAGAGTTAAAGGGGGTGACCTGCTTTTGTTCTGTCCTTTTATATCTTTCTCTGGCTTGTATCCATTTGGCCCCATTCAGCCTACTGTATTAAGACGTTCATCCCCATCCAGGTGTCAATTTTTTACTGGTGAGCGGTAGCGAGCCAGCATATTTTATATTTGTGTTTGACAGCAGGCTAAATCTGTACATTTTTCGATAGAAAAATGTCTCCGGCGAAGCCGGATTTCTTCATATAATGCTGGCTAGCTATCGCTCGCCAGGAAGAAATCGACGCCTAGATGGGGATAAACGTCTTAAAATAGTTGGCTGAATGGGGCCGAATGGATACAAGCCAGAGAAAGAGAGAAAAGGACAGAAATAACAAAAAGCAGGTCACCCCCCTTAAAGTCAGTTACTTAAAAGAAACATGATTCCAAACAATAAGTAAAGGCACAATATAATAAACACAATGAAAGGTCAAAATATGGTAAGAATATGTATGTACTTTAAGGGGGGATCTCCACTTGAGGGATTTTTTTCTGGACCCCTTTCTCCCTCATGTTTAGCCCCATTGCTTTTGATATTATAAAACGTTCGCCTCATTAGTTTAGCGATTTTAAGAACTTTCACCCCATATTAAGACCTTTCGTGCCATTCAGGTGTCAATTTTATCCTGGCGAGCGATAGCGAGCCTGTAATTTAAGAGGAACCGGCCTTCGGCCGGGACATTTTTCTACCGAAAAATTTACAAATATATCTTGAAAGGGACTCAAGGGGGTGTAGTTTTAAGCTTGATGGAAGTCTAGGGAACAAACTAAATACCTCCCCTTAAGACCTAAGAAAAATGTGAGGTACCGGTACTTGAAACAAATAATGAAGTTCGAAAGACTACACAAATTTACTACGCATCATATATGAATACAGTAGATTGCATGCTAAAGTTTTACAGCTGTAGCGAACCCTTTGTTAGCTTCCTAGAATGATACAGTTAATGGTTGAAAGGTCAATATAAAGTGTGTGTGTGTGTGTGTGTGTGTGCGTGTGCGTGTGTGTGTGTGTGTGTGTGTGTGTGTGTGTGTATGTGTGTGTGTTCATGTGTGAAGGGGGAGGAGTACTGTAGTATACGTGTGTGAAGTACGTAACTATATATGTGTATAATAGTATGTGTATGTTTAAGAATATGCCTAACTATGTGTGTGCGTGCTTGCGTGTGTATGTATGAAACCGAGTGCGTGTGTGTGTGTGTGTATGTGTGTGTGTATGCATGTATGCGTGTGTGCTGTTGTGTGTGTGCGTATGTGTGTGTGTTAAGCAAGCATAAGCGCATGAGGGTACATATGAAGTGCACGCGTAGGAAGGGAATGTTCGTCTAACTCTCCTTCTACTGACTTAACTCTCAAACCGAAGGGTAATCCGCTTTAGCATCCGTCTCCTCACGAACAAGATCCTCCTCAGGTTGATCGCGGCTACACCATGACACGCACTAGTGAAGGGGGAGGGAGTTGCTTCTTCTCCCTCATGCTTAGTTCTATTAGCTCTGAAGTTTTTAGACGCTCGTTCCATTAGTTTGGTGATTTTAAGATCTTTCACCCCGTTTGTTTGTCAATATATAAATACCTTTCGTGTCATTTAGGTGTCGATTTTTCCCTGGCGAGCAATAGCGAGCCTGTAATTCTAAGAGGAACCAGCCTTCGGCTCGGACATTTTGCTACCGAAAAATTTATAAATTTATCTTGAAGGGGGGTCTAGGGGGTGTTTTTTAAGGTTGATGACATTTTAGCGAGGTTACTATAAAATATATGACAACATAATTATATAGACCTCAAAATAACCACTGTATAACCACTTAACTGTATACCCATTTGCATTTACAGTTACATTGACATATCACGAGGATGATAACTTTAGTATTTTCATCTTTATATTGCATAGGCATTTTAATTCAGGTTCAAAGGGATTTATAGGAGTAATGGAGTTAATTGAAATCCATGCTTGTTTTACCCATAGGTAGAGTATAATCGCATAATTTTAGTCTAAATACGATGAACGTGATATCTATGTATTCAGGTAATGTGAAGTCAAGCTACACCTGAAAAGCATATATGTTATAATTTTCCTTCTTCATAAGAAAAATTATAATAAAACTAAAACTAGTTACTTCACATTCCAAAGGCCGAACTGAACGTGTATGCCTACCTCTACAGTACTGGCAGACCTGTACGGTGTTGCAAATATGTCATGTCTCAGCTGGCATTACGTTTGGCTCGCTGTGTGCTGTATTATGTATGTCAGATGTTGAATAGCGGGGGTAAGTATAGGGACATGGTCAGGGTGTCAAACGACGCTGTTTTTTTTTAGTTATAACGCAAATGAACTTTTTGTATAGGCCTAGCCTAATGATAACAGAAACTCCCCCAACTCTTTTTTTCTTTTAAGAAACAAAAAAGGTAAATTGACATAATTTTGGTCTCCATATTTTCCATCTTGATTGCTTTTAGATTGCAGGAAATACTGTTTTAGACACCTAAATTCTCAAAAAAATCACGGGGGGGGGGGGGCATACCCATTGCCCCCGGACCCCCCTATACCTCGCGCCTTCGCCGCTCCGTCGCGCTATAATGATAACAAAATAATAAACCATAATGATAACACAATTCATATTTTGTGGATTGACACCCTGGACATGGTTGTATATCTCACTCAAAAGGAAGATATCGTGTGTAATTACTTCTGATACCAATTATTGATCAAAACATTATTGGTGCTGCGACATCACTTAATTATTAGGCCAACTATACACATGGAAGGACAAACCGTGGTGGCGGCAACCTTATATAAATTCGTGAACCACATATTCAATTCAATTCAATTCAATTCAAACAGTTTTTTTGATACAATTAGAGTACAATACATATGTTTTACTTTATGCAATTATAACTCTCTGGATTCCTATTCGGACGGAACCTGCTAGTTCAATATATAACGTATGCAGTTTTGTAGATGATTTATAAACAATCATATTCGTAAATTCGTTTTCAGAGATTTGCTTCCATAATAAGCAATAGGCGAGATCCACGATTTTTTATGAGTGACTGTACATGTCCACAACGGTACACACACACACACACACACATGCATGCACAAACACGCGTTCCTATATGTTCTTTCAATATACAAACGTAGAAAAACACACCCACAAAAACTAACTATCGTACATCGTCCTGTGGATCTTGTCCTTAAATGCAAGCAAGAAAGAAATTTCATGCATTATTTACTGCAACCCAATACTTCATATCTCCATTGCCTTGTTGTTCGTGCCTATAAAAAATAGGGTAGGGGCCAGAAACCATGGAAGATAAATGTGCTTAACACTAATTTGCACACCTGACGTCTTGTGAGGTAATTGTGTGTGTGTGTGTGTGTGTGTGTGTGTGTGTGTGCGTGCATTTATGTGTGTGTGTGTGTAATAATCGGTTTATTTCAAGCCGGCAGCCAATGGGGCTGAAAATACACAGATTTAACCTATATCTTATCCTAAGGGACCAACAGACTGATCATGGCTGCTAACGAGAGCGCCTACATACCCCCGAGGGAGTAGGACGTGGGCAGGAGACTTTTTGGGTCCCGTCCAGTCCTTGCCTTCACGGTCAGGGAAAGTTTTTGAGAGAACTTCCCCTGCCGGCGCGTGGGATCGAACCCCCGACACCAGAGCTAGCCCTCCCAATACAGAGTATTTAGCGCGCTCGGCCACCGTGACCGTGTGTGCATGTGTGTGTGTGTGTGTGTGCGTGTGTGTGTGCACATAATTATATATTATTATTATTATATATATACAGTATATACTGTATATATATACAGTATAAACTGTATATATATACAGTATAAACTGTATATATATACAGTATATACTGTATATATATATATATATATGTATATGTGTGTGTGTGTGTGTGTGTGTGTGTGTAATTACAATACCGATACAAATAATAACACGTGGATGCATGTATCTTGCAACATCCGCAAACAAGCAGAAGTATACAACAATAATAGTGTATCTTTAAAAAATACCACTGTACAAAGTCATAATAACTTCAATAATAATGAAACGCCCTGTGAGTGGTGATACAACATGTGCGTCATGGTAACAGGATGATCATTTCGGGGACTGGCTCACGTGTCTAAAATCCTCGGGTAATATCCTTCAATAAAACGCTAATGCAACCAACCTTAAATGCCACCGCTGCTCCGTCCGTCCGTCCGTCCGTATTTCAGTGATAGTAGAAGCACTCGCGCACGCAAAGTATACGAACACAAAGCATAAACACTCAACGCGTCCTTCCACCCCCGCGGTGAGAAAGGAAAGGAGAGAGGGAGAGTGTGGGGGCGAGATGAGAAGCCGAAGGTCAATAATACGTTAAGATTTATTACTCAACCCTCTTGCTAATTTCCACATAACGGCTTTAAACACCACACACCACAAACGTATATTTCTCTCACCAAGTCCTCTAATACACAAAACGCCGCTAATAACACCAATATGGGCATCAATCGAGCAGTAACTAATATTTTAAAAGAGCGTGAATGACCGTGCTAATGTCAAGATCGTGCCGTGATACCACCAAGCAAGACCACCATGCCTACAGAAGCCAATATCAATACATAAAACACGTGTAATGACCCGTAGTACATCATGCGGTCCTAAGCGTCACATTAGCCTCAACACCCAACCTTCCTTAACTAATTAATATTGTACTTTATAGACAGGAAATACCTTGTCTGCAGCTTGACTATGGAGAGGGAATACACTTGTTAACGCAAAGTCATAAGTATTTTTACCTGAATTGAATGTTTGTAAATGTTATTGATATGTATTAAAGCAAGCGCAGGTTATCATGCATCTGGCATCTAGGCGCGGGGACACACGTATCCACACCTCTCCCCATCTTCCTTGGTTCTTCCTTGGTTCTTCCTCCCCCTCCCCCCTCCCCACTCTCCCCCATCCCTCCCCTCTCTTCCCCCCTCCCCATTCCTCACTCATCCCTCGCACTCTCTCATCATTCTCTAATTTTCTCCATTTCGAACTATTCTAAAGAATTCTTAAAGCGATTTCCAAGCCCCGGCAAGGATATTCACTTTCAACTGATATCATGTACGCCAGATTGCCGGAGGGATCGGAGGGTGGGAGAGAGCCTTAATATATGCTATCCTTTCCTTTCACTTTTCCTTATTCTCAGGGTTACTATCTTTACTTTAGGATTAAGTCCTGGCCATCTCGCTGGGATCGAAATATATGTGTGGCCAGTGTATATTATGTAAACGTCACTTCACGATCTTCATTTCTCCTATTTCCTCCCCCTCTTTTCCTTCTTTTCTTCCTCCTTCTCCCTTCATTTCCTTTTCCTCCTCCATCTCCTCTTCTCTTCCTCCTCTTCCGCCTCCTCCCTCTTCCTCCTCTTCTTCCGCAACGCAGTCACAAATAATATACCAAGATTGCGAAACAAACCATACGAGGAGCGTCTAAAGGAAATACATTTGTTTAGCCTAACCAAACGCAATTTTGACAGTTAGGTGATTCTATATAGTCAAATAAGGATCTGTGGGAATTATATGGGTAAAAACTATCTTAATTAACCTTCTGACTTCCATATACCCTTCCCAATCTGAATGAAATTGTATAATAATAATACAAAAAAAGCGTATTCGGATCCCAATCTGAATGAAATAGTATAAAAAAAAAGCGTATTCGGATCTCTAACAGTAAGGTATGGTAGGGTAAAAGGGCTCATGGTAGTTGTAACTCCAGGTAACCTACAAGACCAGATTGGGTATAGCATGGAGCTTTTATACGTCTTCTATAATTCTCTTTAAGACACTTTGCTATGTGTAATTAGAGCGTCAATTTAAGGGAAACGTTATATATTTATTATTATTTTCTGTATGATATACTGTATAGTCACACACACATATATATATATATATATATATATATATATATATATATATATATATATATATATATACATACTGTACATACATACATATACGAACCAAAAATAAAAAATGTACTATTATCATCTCGACTTGAAAATCATCAGCTAACGAAGTACATAATATCTAACTGACCAAAAGTTAATACCAGTTGCTCTTGTGCAATCTCTTACTTTGGTCCTTATTGTATTGTAAGTTAATATAAGTTAGAGTTAAGCAACAAACTGTTCCTTTGTACATTTTCAGCCAACGGCTGAAAACTATCAATAAACCGTTATTATTATTATTATTATTATATATATATATATATATATATATATATATATATATATATATATATATACAGTATATACTGTATACATTTTTAGTTTGTTCCCTAGATCTCTATCAAGCATTAAAAAACACTCGCAAAATTGACACCTAATTGGCACGAAAGGTCTTAGTATTGACAATATAATCACTTGAAATAGTCACTGGTTGAAATGGTCCCTGGTTGAAATGATCACTGGTTGAAATGGTTACTGGTTGAAATGGTAACTGGTTGAAATGGTCACTGGTTGCAATGGTCAAAGGTTGAAATGGTCACTGATTGAAATGGTCACTGGTTGAAATAGTCATTGGCTGAAATGGTCACTGGTTGAAACAGTTACTGGTTGAAATAGTCACTGGTTGAAATGGTCACTGGTTGAAATTATCACTGGTTGAAATAGTCACTGGTTGAAATAGTCACTGGTTGAGTGGTCTGGTTGCTGCAATAATGCTTCAGGGATATTATGCCTAGTAAATAATAGCGTTGAAAGATATTACACAACTGAGTCGATAAATAAAGTGATAAAAGCCCCTCCCACACACTAGACATATTAGAGTCTGGCACAAATCTTTAATTTCTTAACTACCCTCCGTCTGTGCCTTTGTCTCTAATTTCCTTTCCGGCCGTTCCATAGCTGCGGTTGTGGACGGTCATCGTTCACTTCTTCACCCTATCAATTCCGGTGTTCCTCAGGGTTCTGTCCTATCTCCTATTCTCTCTCTAATTTTCATCAATAATCTTCTCAAATGTACCTCAAGTCCCATCCATTCATACGTAGATGACTCAATATTACACTACTCAATTAGTTTTCCAGAACGCCCCAGCCAGCAATCCCTCAAAGACAAAGGTAATGAAGTGATAGAACACTTAAATTCTGATCTAACTACTATTTCCATTGGGGCAGAGAAAACCTTGTTACCTTTAATGCTTCCAAAAACCCAATTTCTCCATCTATCTAACCGTCCGGAACTCCCAGCGGACTATCCCTTATTCTTCACCAATACAAAAATCAATCCTTCATCTTCTCTCAATATTCTTGGTGTCTCTTTTTCTTCTGCTCTCATTTGGAAGGACCATATTACTAGTCTTGCTAAGGCAGCCTCCCAGAAGCTGGGTGTGCTCAACCGCCTCAAGGGGTTCTTTACCCTTGCACAGCTTCTTGCTCTGTACAGGGGCACAGTGCGTCCTTGTATTAAGTATTGTTCACATCTGTGGGGAGGTTCCTCTCACACTGCTCTCCTAGACAAAGTTGAAAGGAAAGCCTTTCGTATCATTAACTCCCGTCCACTCACTAACTCTCTGCAATCTCTCTCTCTCCGCCGCAATGTTGCATCTCTCTCGCTATTCTATCACTACTATAGTAATCAGTGTTCTTCAGAGCTTTCCTAGTGTATACCACCTCTTCTACGTAGGGCATGTGGTACCCATCTTGCAACACAATCCCACCCCTACTCTGTGCAACTCTCGAAACCCAAGAGTGAAATGTTACTCTAAAACTTTCTTCTATTCAACAGCTGATCTCTGGAACACTCTCCAAGAATCAGTCTTTCCCTCTTCCTATGACTTAACTTGCTTCAAACTCCGTTTGTCCAGGCATTTTGGCTCGAACGTCCCTTGATTTTGGCCCTGTCACTCTTTGAACTCTGGGGGAGGCACTCGCTACAGGCTGTTCTTCCTTTTGCCTCCCTCACTCACATAGAAAAAAAACCCCACACACATACACACAAAACAATAACAATAATGATACCAAACACTACATCGCTTTCACAATGAACTCGCCTTCCTTTGAACACACTAGAACACTGAATTGACGCCCATTTCAGTATTAAACCACTACAAATAATTTATTTAACTGGTTCGGGCTTTTATGTATGGTTGCATTTATGTGTGGCTGTGAGAGCTAAAGCTTTATAAATTATTCAACAAAAAATGCAATGGGCGGGGAACGGTAATGGTTCGAAAAGTGTATTATTTTCATTCACTATCGCGGTATTTATGTAATTATAATGTGAAGCACTGGTAAATTTAGTGTGCGTTGAATATATTATGAAATGGAAAAGATAATTACTCTACTGTATATTTGTGCGTAAACGTATGGTCAAAAATCCATGATCTATACCTCGCTGGCTATGAATAGGCAGTCCAGAAATCGTGAACTCTAACCTCTGTAGCTCAAAATGGGCTAAAGCAAATGTGCTGTACATTTTCACACCTATTCCCTGGCTGACCCTTCCCAAATAGTAGAAATATTAGCTCTATTACTCTAGTCGATTGTGAATGATAGAGTTCAAGAGTTTTGGCCTAGTTATTTGGCACAGGATATAGTAGTTAAGGGGAGACAGACCATTTTTCTGGACCCCCTTCTCACTAATGTTTAGCCCCACTAGTTTTTAACCCCTTCAGACTCATATGACGCAGAGGTTGCCAGATTAGCAATAAGAAATAGAGTTCTCTCACTCTTATAATTACCTCTCCAAAATTAGTTTTCTGCCCACAGCTAACTCAAATACAACTGTAGAGGTTGATGTAACTAAACTAAAGGTTTCTAAATACCCCTGATGGTAACAAAGGCTTTAAAGTATCCCTAATCGGCTCAAAATCGCCTCATATGTCGGAGAGGGTTAAATGATATCACGTTCGGCCCATTAGTTTTGCGATTTTAACACCTTTCGCCCCATTTCGTTGTCAATTCTAAGACCTTTCGTGCCATTTAGGTGTCGATTATTTCTTGACGAGCGATAGTGAGCCTGAAATTTGAAGAGAAATCGGCCGTCGGCCGGGACATTTTTCTACCGAAAAATGTACAAATTTATCTTGAAGGGGGGTCTAGGGAGTGTTTTTCTAAGCTTGATGGAGGTCTAGCGAAAAAACTAAGATATAAAGGAATACATGAATTAATAGACAACAACAAAAAAAAAAAAAAAAAAAACGGTCCGTCTCCCCTAATACATAATTCTTCGTCTAAAACGTCATAACTTGCTATTACTCAGGAAAACAAAACTCTCATATGATAAACTGTCTTGATGGTGTAATGGTTAGAGCGTGTAAGTTCCGCATGTGATATCCTGGGAGAATCACATGCTTTCATTAATTTCATTTAGGGGGTTATTGGTGTTGAGAACGATGTTAAAAATAACAAAAGAGTTATGACTTGTTTTTTATTTATCTATTTATTTATTTATTATATTTGTTTTAGTAGTAATAGCGCTTGAATTACGATGTCGGCATTTAGGATATGATGGTCAGAGTGAGATAAGGTGCCGTAAACGTTTTAAGTATCTGGCCCCTAACACATAGACAGGATATTTAAGGCCGGATAATTTAGCTTTTAAATTGAGGTTAATCTTAATAGCTCGCTTTATATACAGAGAGTAAGGCTCGTTTGTTGTCAGTTATACTAATTAAGAAGCTATCTGTTCATAACATTGACAAAAATAAATTAAAGTTGTGGTTGAGATACGAATAAAATTGGACACACACACACACACACACGGACACACACCCAACCACACACATGGACACACACACGCACACAAAGTACCTCATCCTCTTCCCCCTCCCCCACCATACACGCAAAAACAAAATCGAATGAAATAAGAAATCTAATCCCAAATTCCAATATCTTTTTCTCTCAATATCTTTCTCCAGTACTCCTCTGATCCATCAAGTAAATTAAATGGCGGAGGTACACGAGCGTATTTTCGACCTTTCTTATTCGGCAATTCTCCTCTGTCAGTTTCCGAATCCAAGTGGCATACTAATTCATGCACCTATGATATATTGCAGTCGTATTGCCAATATTAATGCACAGTTATCCCTGAAATATTGCCAACGAAGAAGTTGCCGATCAATTGATGCCTGACAAATAATGTAATAGACCCCCAAAATGTTGCATACACAATAAATAAATAAAAACATAAAAAATAATATAAATATATATATACAGTATATATTATATATATATATATTATATATATATATATATATATATATATATATATATAAAACAAATAATAATAATATTATTAGTAATAATACTAATACTGATAATAATAAAATAAATCAAAATAAATTGCTGACCCAAAATTTGCAGAAAGTCCCTGGTGTGACTGTGTCTGGCCTGGTTAGCAACGTACCCTACAGCCTCAATGGTGGTCTGGGAGGGATATTACGGAGGCTGAGATGATGCTTGTGATGACGAGAGCGTGGAAGAGAGGGAGGGGGGGGAGAGGGAGGGAGAGAAAGAGAGAGAGTGAGAGAGTGTGTGTGTGTGTGTGTGTGTGTGTGTGTGTGTGTGTGTGTGTGTGTGTGTGTGAGTGAGTGAGTGAGTGAGTGAGTGAGTGAGTGAGTGAGTGAGTGAGTGAGTGAGTGAGAAAGAAAGAGAGAGAGAGAGTCATATGAATTTAACAACTACATAGCAAACTACACTCATAATCCAATCATAATACATTTCCTTCAATACAGACAAACACGGAGTAGGTACAAAGTTATGTGGACAACTGTACCTGTGTTAATGTAAATGCATCAAGTATACAGTTTGTTTACATTAACCGATAATCAAATGAGTCCCATTAATGTCCATCTTTATTAAAGGGGCCCACCTCGTTTTGTTTTTTCTTTTTCTCTCCCTCTCTCTCTGGGTTGTATCCATTCGGCCCCATTCAGCCTACTGTCCTGGTGGTGTAATGGTTAGAGTGTTTAAATATCTGTGTGTGATAAACCAGGTTCGAATCCCGGTGGATCACATATATGCTTTCATTAATTTCAACGGAGGTGTTTGGTGTTGTGGTGAAATTAATAAAAATATAGATTAAGACGCTTATCTCCATCCAGGTGTCGATTTTCGTGAGCCACCATATTTAGAAAAATTTGTTTTGGCTTCAGGCTAAATTTGTACATTTATCGATAGAAAATTTCTCCGGCGAAGCCGGATTTCTCCATACAATGCTGGCTCACTATCGCTCGCCAGGAAAAAATCGCCACCTGGATGGGGATAAACGTAATAAAACAGTAGGCTGAATGGGGCTGAATGGATACAAGCCAGAGAAAGAGAGAAAAGGAGTGAAAAACAGCAGGTCACCCCCCTTAACATATCATGTACCCAATACAACCAATAACCTGTGTATTCAGCATCATATTTCCCCTCCAACAAAATCTCTTTGAGTTTACAAGTGTTATTTGGTGCCTCCAATAGTCGAGTTAAGGGGGGATGGGCGTATTTATTTGCCCATTTATTTAGCTTTCTATTTTGTATTTATTTTATTAAGTTTCCCCCATAGACTTCAAATCGAGTTTAAGAGAACGCCCCCCCCCCCCCCCCCAAAGACCCTCCTTCAAGATGTGTACATTATTCGATATAAACATGTCCCGGCCGAAGGCCAATTCCTCTTAAATTACAGGCTCGCTTTCGCTCGCCAGGAAAAAATCGACACCTGAATGACAAGAAAAGTCTTAATATTGGCAAATAAATGGGGCAAAAGGTCTTTAAATCCCAAACTAATGGTCCGAACGTCTAAACAAATCAAAACTAAGGGGGTTAAACACGAGGGAGACGGGTGGCCAGAAAAACGACCCATCTCCCCTTAAATCACTGCTTCCAGGAGGTCCAAAATGATTACTTTTGAACTTGAAGAGGGGTACCCGCACCCGGCTGTCTCGAGAGCAGGGTGTCGCATGAAAGCCAAGTCCAATAATTTTAGTCAATTTTTACTGTATATGCATAGGTCAAATCATAGTTTACAGTTCAAATTATGTCTTTGGGAGTGATACAATGTCCCCAACTGTACTTGTAAATTTGAACTTAGTATTAACCCTTTCGAGCTCCAATACGCGTTTCTGTTTTGTTTTCTGGCTACTATTACACGATTTTATCTAGATTAGTAACGGTATATACGGAAGTCAAAGGGTCGATTGAGATAGTATTTACCCTTTCAATACCCACAGATCCTTCCTAAACTGCATAAAATCGTCTAATGATAGCCAAAATAAATTGCTAGAATGTGTCAGAGCTTCAAGGGGGTTAACTGGTTCCTCCAATTTGTGAGCTAGATTAAATTTTGAGGTACTTTTAGAGATTCTGGGGGACCTTAATTATACAGTGATTGACGTGTGTGGCACATATGATGACCTCGTTGCTAGGTTTACAGCAGGCACATTATTGACGTGGTTCTAACTGGTATCCCCAATGTTTGAGTAAGACCAATTTTAAGGGAAGGGGAGATGCCCACTTGAGCGATTTTTTTCTTGACTCCTTTCTCCCTCATGTTTAACCCCATTGTTTTTTTCTAATTTTAAGACGTTTGTCCCATTATTTTGACTATTTTAAGAACTTTCAACCCATTTCTGTCAATTTTAAAACCTTTCGTGCCATTTAGGTGTCGATTTTATCCTGGCGAGCGATAGCGAGCCTGTAATTTAAGAGGAACCGGCTTTCAGCCGGGACATTTTTCTACCGAAAAATGTACAAATTTATCTTGAAAGGGGCTCAAGGTGGTGTAATTTTAAGCTTGAAGGATATCTAGGGACCAAACTAAAAACCTCCCCTTAAGGGCCCCAGGGTTCACACGAAGCAGGTGGTCCCCGACAGAAATCCCTATCTCATGTATCCCTTACGTAACTCCCTACATGCCTATAGTATCCGGTATTACAGCACAGTAGTATCCAGATCGAATGAGTTCAATACCTTTAGCTTACAGTCTATATACTTCTCTTAACTCTCTCACTCTCACACATTATACTTAATCAGAATATGCATGTATGTATGTACTGTATATACTCCGGCACTTACCTATTTTTTTTATATATATATATATATGGGGGTGGCAGATCCAGACAGAGCCCGAATAGGGACATCACAACACATCAGACAATTACAACAACACAAAACATAAAATCACACATCAGTAGAAAAGGACGAAAGGGGTCGTCGTAATGAAAGGGTTAACGTTATTGGTACTGTAGATAATGATCACCTGTGTGTGTGTGTGTGTGTGTGTGTGTGTGAAAGAGATTGAGTGACTGAGTGAGTGTATGGTATGATATGTGTAAATGTGTGTACGTGTGTGAGTAAGGGAACTAGTGAGTGAGAGAGATAAATAATAACTACGTGTTTGTGTGGCTGGATGAATTAGTAGAGGTCTCCGAGATTTTCATATGTATTGTGGTTGTATATACTGTGTGTGTGTGTGTGTGTGTGTGTGTGTGTGTGTGTGTGTGTGTGTGTGTGTGTGTGTGTGTGTGTGTGTGTGTGTGTGTTATCCCTTTACAGTAATCAGGAGTATTTTCAATTACCAGCACACAAGAAGCGGAAGGTTCTAATTACTAATTAGCTGATGGGGAAGTACAGCTGATGCCGACACGCCCAAACATCTATTACTTGTGTTGCTACTATTGTTATTATGCAATATAAATAGTAATTAAAATGTAAAACTTGCAAACTAAACAAATCAAAACTTGGACAAAGACAATATAAAGGCAAAATAACTTACCAAAATCGCTATGTGGAAACAACGCTTACTATAATACAATTTATGAAATAAAAGAATGCTAAACAAATGTGCTAAGGTTTTATTTTAGGTGTTCTTTGAAAGTAAATGATTAATTTTATACCACGTGAAAATTCGATGTTATGGAGATTTTTCATGAATTTTACTCCGGCTGTAGACTATACTGTAGGTACTGAAAATACCATCGGGTACGATTGGAGGGAGAGGCTAGTAAGGTTTCATGTACTCATTTGAACTCTGGTCGGTATGGTACTCTCAAGAAAAATATTACATATCTATCAGGTGTTGAATTAACCAGTCTAAATTATGTAGCCTCTCCTGGTGCTCCGAGGTCACTGAACTCTACCAAGTGATACAGAAACACTTGCCACGACATTGGTATGCGGGTTACCTCCCACTAAACACATTGTGATATCATATTATGTAAGATACTGCCCCACATTTACAGGACAGGGGCGTACAATATGCAATAGGTACTTCAACAGGGAAATTATTAATACATAACGATACACAGTCTATCCCCCTCCCCCCGGGGGATGAGGGAACAAATTTTGTTTTGCTTAAAACACCTTAGCATGCATTCCAAGCAAAACCTATTTGGCACCCCCTTAGTATGCATGCCAAGTATGGGCTCTACATCTTGAAAACTGAAGGAGTTGGGGGCGTCTCCGCCCCCCACTTCTACCCCCCCCCCCTCGCTTAAGACCTATTATAGCACCCCATTAGTAGGCATGCCAAGTATGGGCTCTCCATCTTGAAAACTGAGGGAGTAGTTCGTGAACATAACATGAACAAACAGACAGACAGAGGGACTCACAGAAAGTTCCCTATATATATATATATATAGTAGATTGGCGTTACTTGTATAAATACGAAATTACAAATAGATGTATACGCCTTGGTACATCAGAACGCAAGGGAAACATGCATGAAACTAATAATAACATTATACATAAAATATTAACACGGATCCATAAGAGTATTGTAAGATCCTGGTAAAAAGTATAAGTCACATTTATGATTGTTGTATATTGTAGTTTGTCGTTTCTGGTGATTTTAGAAGAGTCTCGAAAGCCGAGACATATTTATTCTCCTGAATTCCAAGAAGCAGGGGAATGTTTTTCCCAGGAGTCGCAGGGCAACGGTTGTTCTTTTCCTTTTTCTTGGGCGTGGTAGCAAGGGCCTTCGACTTAGTTTGTTTATTTTCTTAGGGCGACTTATTGCTCTTCTTATTATTATTATTTTCCTTTGATTTCTTAGCATAGGGTTGGATGCTAGAGCTGCAAGGGGTGTGTCAGAAGGGAAAGGGGTGACAGCGATGGGCGTGGCACTAGCTTTGGCTGCGATGGGCGTGCCAAGAGGAAGGGGGAGAGTGACTGCGATGGGCGTGTCAATAGTTTTGGCTGTGATGGGCGTGTCACTGTGAGAGGTTTTGACTGCAAAGGGCGTGTCAAAGGTAAGAGGTTGGGCTGTGATGGGCGGCCCAGGCTAGGGGTTGTGACTGCGATGGGGCTGCCACAAAAGAACTGGCTGCTAAGGCCGTGCCAGAGAGGTAGATTTGGTCAACTTCAGGAACCCTGTAAGTAGTTTTCAAGTCTTCCTTGACTGCTGGACGATTGAGGGTAGAAGGGCTGACCTGGGCTGCTGCTGAATGTAGAGGGGCTCCTTCTCCATGGAGGTTAGTTAATATGGGACTTCAGAAGTTATCAACCCTTCTGGATTATTAAGCCAGCACACAGTTAGTCAAGAATAGCATCAGGACTGGCAAAACATATCCATGCACCATAAACCCATTTATGAACAATTTTCTTGGCCAAAAAAAAAAAAAAAAAAACCACACACACACACACAACACACACACACAACACACACACACTCACACACACACACACACACACACTTTCACAATCGCGTAGACATTTTACAAATTCCACACACTTTACGCACTGGAGTAAAATTTTTAGTCTTCAATATTGGTAAACGGGATCCACTGTAAACAAATGTGCTTTCAAATGTAAACAATATGGTACGGTATACATGAAGGAGTAAGGGTACGTTTATGTGTTCAAAGTAGCAAATGTAACGAATGGAACGGATATTATCGGTGTCGGGTTTTTTGGTTCCTATGGGTGTAGGTTTTGGTACAGTTGAACACACACATTTGACAGTGTATTATCAGGATCTATTAAGTTGAAAGAATAGATACAAACAATCCAGCACACTCACGGTTTAACTTCTTGGAGCTGGCGTCGGTAACTTTGATCTTGAAAGCCAATCTGGGGGAAATAAAAAGACAATTATTAAACAACACACAGACAAAAATATATAAGCAACATTACTATATATACCTCGATTCATACCAAACAATGTTCCAGATTAGTCATAAAATTAACAAAACTAAAATTATTTATAGGCATGTTTGTAACTTGGCTATAATTAAGTAACAACCCGTTCTTAACATTATTCATCAAGTACAAACCCCAATGCACTTGAATAAACTAATGAAAGCATATGGTCCTCCCGGGATTAGAACTCGGGACACCAAACCCCGAACATAACACCTATAACACCTAGAAAGATAACGAGCTCTTTAGGCCTCAATAAAGACCATAGTGACGTCGGACAAACTTCGTCATATTGGTGCCACTGGTGATATAAGTCTGTTTGCGCTTGAAGGGGAGATGGTTCCTTTTGCTGGCCTTCCTTCTTCCCTCATGTTTAATCCCATAAGTTTAAATATTATAAAACGTTATTTCCATTAGTTTGGCAATGTTAAGAGTTTTCATCCCATTTTTTTTTCAATATTAGGAACTTTCGTGCCATTTAGGTGTCGATTTTTCCTGGCGAGCGATAGCGAGCCTGAAATTATAGGAGAAACCGGACTTCGGCCAGAACAAATTTCTACTAAACAAAATTACAAATTTATTTTGAAAGAAAGACTATTTTTTTTTTTTTTTTTCTTAAGCTTGATGGAGATCTAGCGAGGAAACTAAAAACAAAATAAATACATAAATAAATAGGCCAAAAAGTATACCCTATCCCCTTAAGTATGTAAATGTGTGGTCATTAATGCTTATACACATAATTTCGAAGCTGTTTCGGGTTGAATTGAATTGGGGTGGATAATCACAATGCTGAGAATACTGTAATGGATAAATTACACCCGGATGACGAGAACAAGTTTTTATTGCAGCGAGGCGACAGTTTTAAATCTCTCTGGGGTTTTCTTCGGGAGTAAAGAGAACATCAAAGAGACTAAAATCTACCGTCATTATTTCCGTCATAAATTCCCCTCTCCTACATTTTTTGTGAATACGGCTTTCATAACAAGCTCTTTCTTCTCTTATCAACCATAACTTCTTTAGCCTTTGTGCGACGTAGGATAGAAAATGCGGATGGAAGTCTTCGAGCGATATGTGAGAGATGACCCCTTCCCACACGTCTAGGAATACGGCTGTGAAATCCGTGGGGTGACCTGCTTTTGTTTTCTCCTTTTCTCTCGGTTCTGTCCATTCAGCCTACTGTTTTAAGACGTTTATCCCCATCTAGGTGTAGATGTCTTCCTGGCGAGCGATAGCATTGTATGGAGAAATTCAGTTTCGCCGGAGACATTTTTCTATCGAAAAATGTAAACATTTAGCCTGCTGTCAAAATTTAAAAAAACATATATGCTGGCGAGCGGTAAAAATCGACACCTGGATGGAGATAAACGTCTTAAAACAGTAGACTGAATAGGGCCGAATGGATACAACCCAGAGAGAGAGTAAACTAATACAAGGTGGGCCCCCTTAACCTTGACCTCTGACCTTTTCTGTCCTGGCCTTGATCCCCGCTATGCACGAGCGAGACCACTTGTTTCCAGCACCCAGCCTACGCGGGAATTAACGTTTTTCAGGGTATTCCTTTTGGGCCGCGTCTGGTCCGAGCGACAGTTAACAAACGGGAGTTAATAATAAAAACCCGGCTCTTTGAAGGCTTTACCAGGTTCATACAGTCTGGCCGGCATCCCGTGCGATATTTAGAGCAGAGTGAAAGAGATTGTTATACGGTACTATAGGATAGACAATATTATTCTCCTGGTATATTATGGTCCAGGAATCAATATTCATAGCAATATTCACATGGCACGGTAGAACATGATCATACAATACACTGTTCATTATACAGTAGATAGGCCAGATATCTTGAATCCTCACCTAGGTAACTCAAAAGGGACTAGAGAAAATGGGCTGTCAATGTCAGCACCTAGCCCCTGGCCGACTCTTCCCAAATGGTAGAAATATTAGCTCGATTAATGTCGTCTTTTTAAGTTATAAGAGGTTGAAGTATAGATGTGTGGCCTACCTGAACATGGCAGAGTAATAATTGTTATATATTGTTTTAAGATCAAAACAATTTCCACATCCACTGACATACAAATGACCTTAAGACCTTCAGATTTGACTGTAATTCCTGCTACGTATGAGTTTATAATAAAATTCTAATAGCATAATTTATATTATCATATAAACAATCATACATTTTTTAGTTGACCGGTGTTGAGTTCACGAGGGGTTGATTGACATGGAACCCTATTATTCTTGTTAATTTGAAGGATATTCTAAAATATATATCACATAAAATGCATTAACACAGTTCATAATTCCGGTATCATTATATTCATAGTGTGTCAGACGGGTAGGTGGTATATTTTGGCAAACCTTCTGGTTAAATGTAATCGTTAACGGTTGGCCCTTTTCAGTAGGTTATGATATGGATACACTGTTAACACAAACTATAGTTGCATTGATCCGAATATTGTTGTACTCGAGTGTGTATAAGATGAAGATAATTAGCCGGTCTCAAGACAAGATTTTCATTGTCACAACAAATGTCATCTAGTACTGTAACCCAGACATCTGTACTATCTTGTCAGCGAGACAAGCTGATATGTTCAACTTACGATTATCGTTACCGGTATTATAGCTGTCATACTTATATCTAGTATTAGGATTATAGGACACATGGGCAACAGATAAAGTAGGAATACAGTTACGTCCTGTTCAGTGTGGAGTTTAGTACAATGTTCCTGAAATAAGGGCTCAGGATTTGTGAATATATGTATTGTGTATTGCAGTATATATGTATTGTGTATTGCAGTATATATGTATTGTGTATTGCAGTATATATTGCGAGTATAACCAGATTGATAGATAAATAGACAGATAAATTAATTAGGTGGCAGTAGGATGATGATAAATGTTGGCCCTAGACTACATCCCCGGTGTGTATGCTGGTGCTGGCCCCATAACCTCCTTAACACATCACCTGCAAACGTTCATAATGGCACACACCTGCATCGAGTAATTAACCTCTTCACCCCGATCACGTGCCGGTATATTTTAGTTTATTATGCTGGTATCCAGACGGTTATCACTACAATGGCTTAAGGGGCCAACCTCGCTTTGTTTTCGCTCTCCCTCTCTCTCTCTCTCTGGGTTGTATCCATTCAGCCTACTGTTTTCAGACGTTTATCCCCATCCAGGTGTCGATTTATACCTGGCGAGCGATAGCTAGCCACCATATTTTGGATTATGACTTAGACAGTTGGCTAAATTTGTACATTTTTCGATAGAAAAATGTCTCTGGCGAAGCCGGATTTCTCCATAAAATGCTGGCTCGCTATCGCTCGCCAGGATTTTGTTTACACCTGGAGTGGGATAAATGTCTTAAAACAGTAGGCTGAATGGGGCCGACTAGATACAATCCAGAAAGAGAAAAAAAAAAGCAGGTCACACCCTTTAAATATTTGGACCGTTTTACTGAACAAGGTAGTAATCAGGAGGGTAAAAATGATCTCAATTAACCCTCTGACTTCCGCAAATACTTTCCAAATTGTGGCACAGTGTTAAATGATAGCCCGAGTCAAATTTAAAAAGCGCTATTGTGTTGAAACGAGGATAACTTAAGAATAACCAATTAAATTCAAAGAGTATACAAGTGTTTTAATTAATCCCCGACTATGAGAGACATTACAAAGAGGAATTAATTCGAATATAATATAGAACATACTGTAATATTATCTCAGTGCACACGTCAAACGGAAAGGTAAACATTTTCCTTGGTTACTTTTATATAGAGTTCTAACGCTTCATTGGTGATGACAATGGTTAAGGTGTCTAAAAATCTGTGTGATAACCCGGGTTTGAATCCTGGTGGATCACATAATATATGCTTTCATTAATTTCATTGGAGGTGTTTGGTGTTGTGGTGAAATTAATAAAAAATATAATATATTCTCAGGGCATAATTACTCAGACTTCTATATTTTACATGGGAGCATAATATTCATTGCCTTTGTAGTTAAGGGGAGGTTTTTAGTTTGGTCCCTAGATATCGATCAAGCTTAAGATTACACCCCCTTGAGCCCTTTCAAGATAAATTTGTACATTTTTCGGTAGAAAAATGTCCCGGCTGAAAGCCGGTTCCTCTTAAATTACAGGCTGGTTATCGCTCGCCAGGATAAAATCGACACCTAAATGGCAAGAAAGGTCGTAAATTTGACAGAAATGGGTCGAAAGTTCTTAAAATCGTCAAAATAATGGGGCGAACGTCTTAAACTTAGAAAAACAATGGGGCTAAACACGAGGGAGAAAGAAGGCAAGAAAAAATCCCTCAAGTGGAAATCTCCCCTTAAGTCGATAAACAGCTTAGTGGCTCAGGATTGAAAACTACATAATCCTGTAGAACTTATTTCTCACCTTTTACTGAATCATAGCTATTATGATTAAGATTCAATGACAGATACTTAATTCTTTTGGGGCGGGATTGTTTTTGAAATAGTGCAAATTGCGCAAATTTGCACTATTTCAAAAACACATAGGTTCAAATTTTGTTGATTCTTAGCATGATTCAATTTGGTCACTTGCCCATTAAAGGGGTAATTGGTTTATATATCTTTTCCTAGTAATGCAAACAATGTAATGGAGCCAGTTTAATAGAATTACCACATTTTCTTCTAATCTATATATTTATACAATTAGTGAATTGGTTTTCCATTAAAAGGAGACAAGAGAGATATTGGTGAGAGGCATGGTGACATATCTTGTCTAAAACGTAATTAGAATTTGAATATATAGTACAAACGAAAGATACATATTAACTGTATTTTGTTTCCATTATTTAACTGTACTGTATATGTTACTATAGTCTGGGGATTTCCAGTTGGCGGTAAAGTCCATAATTATGTCCTCATTTTTATTATTCACCTATTACGATGATTTGACAGTGGCATATGTTGTTATTTATGAGCAGTTGGCAATACAAAAAATAGAGACACAAAGCCGTTTCATATGTTGCCAGTAAGTACGAATAGCTCAGCTGCTAAAGAATGTATTTACCCTCAGCTGAAATCAAACATAATCTTGGTATTCATACACTTTACAAGGAAAATGTATGGTGATGATCGTCTGCAACCCGCAGTAGAACCCTTACTGACAATTATACTTTAACCTGCTATCGGAAATGTATTATTATTTTTGTTAACAGCTTAGCGACCTAGATGTGTGTGAGATTCTTATGTGTTGTATTGTTTTGTTTTTCTGATGTGGTGTGATGTCCCTGTCTCGAGTCGGCCACCCCTATATAAAAAAAAAAAAAAAAAAAAAAAAAAAAAAAAAAAAAAAAAAAAGGGGAAAACTGAGGAAGGTGCCAGAGTACATACATACATACATACATACATACATACATACATACATACATACATTGAAGAATTAGAATAAAATAATAACAATAAAAGGAATAACACACTAATCATACTATATGCAGTATTATAAACAACGCCAGTACACACTTGTCATTTATAAAATCTGTGTATAAAATGTTGTATGAATTTGCAGACACAAAACTCTACAACACTGAACCATTTCCCTCTGACAATTCCTGGCGATCAGGGTTCACGAGAAAAAGATTTGCCGGACGAAGTGCAAACTGGTAGCGAACCCCCGAGTTGACGGTCTGTTCGCCGGTAGTCTTTTCGCACCCTTACTTTTACTTACGTTCAAAGAAGTTTACCCACCTTATCCCATTCAGTACCGGCGACGTCCTTTTCACTATATTATTTCAACTATTAGACGATTTAACTCAACTTAGGAAGGACATTTACCCATTAAAAGGCTACAGACTATCTCAATTAGTCCTTGTAGCTACCTTATACCCTTCCAAAGCTTCATACAATCGTCTAAATGTAGCTCAAATAAAATACAAAAAAGACGTCGCCGGTACAGGAGGGGTTAATCCAAACCTATGCTAAGCTTTGATTTGCTTAGTCTAACCTAGCGCAAGTTAAGGTAAGCTAACCTCAACCCTAATCTTATTTTAGCATAAACTATCATAAACTGTGTTGGTGGTGTAATGGCTTAGATGATTGTGTTCTGTGTGTGGTGTCCCGAGTTCGAATCCCGGGAGGTTCATATGCTTTCATTAATTTATTCTAGTGCATTGGGGTTTGTAATGGAGGATTAATGTTAAGAACGGGGTGTTCCTTAATACCCTATCCGAACCAACTTACCTAAGCTCAAACTATCCTCAAACTCAAAACTAAGCCTAACACAAAATATCTTCACCTGATCATAGTGGATCTAATCAAACCTATCCATAACAGAAATCAGAGTGGATAAAACAAAATTACTACACGAAAACAAATAAACAACAAAGTACTACATGCCAAAATAATAACAACAAATGAATAAATGAAAACAATAAATACAAACAAATGATTACATGAACAAATAAAAACAACAAATTACTAAAGGAAAAAAACAACAACAAACTACTACACGAAAACATATAAACAAATAATTACTAAATGAACACAAATGAACAACAACAAAGCACTACATGAACAAATAAAAATAACAAATTACTAAATGAAAAATATGAACAAATTACTAAATTAAACAAATATAAACAGCAAAGTAATACATGAAAAGATATAAACAACATATTACTACATGAAACAATAAAAAAACAGCAAATTACTAAATGAAAAAATAAAAACCACAAATACTGGCTAGCGAACATACCTGTGTAGGAAAACTCCTTCATCCCCCCTTCCCCCCCCCCCGTCCCAGTTACAGTATCGGGGTCAAGCTAGCGCCGGCCCAAACCAACACAAGCTAAAGTTTTTCACCCGCTAAAGTTTTTCACCAGCTAAAGTTTGTTCCGAGCAAACCCTCTCCCACCCGCCTGAACCCTCCTCCAGTCTGGTAGAATTGGAAGAGGAGACGCTTTAAGGGGCAGTGGCCGTTTTTTGGTTTCTTAATTCATGTATTCATTTATTCTTTTAGTTTCCTCGCTAGACCTCTATCAAGCTTAGAAAAACGCCCCCTAGACCCAGCTTCAAGATAAATTTGTACATTTTTCGGTAGAAAATTGTCCCGGCCGAAGGCCGCTTTCTCTTAAAATTACAGGCTCGCTGTCGCTCGCCAGGAAAATAGTAGACATCTAAATGGCACGAAAGGGCTTAAAATTGACAACGAAATGGGGCGAAAGGTATTAGAATCGCCAAACTAACGGGCCGAACGTCATAGAATCTGAAAACTAATATGAGGAAAAAGGGGGACCAGAAAAATGGCCCATGTTCCCTTAAACCTTTCTGTACAGGTGACGTCTCTTTTATTGGATTCCAGCTACATTTAGACGATTTTATGAAGCTTAGGAAGAACATGTGGTAGTAGCTAAAAAGATAAATTGAAATAGTCGGTAGCGTTTTAATGGGTAGACATCTATCCTAAGCTGAACACAATCGTCTAATAATTGCCGGAATATAATAGAAAGGACATCACCTGTACAGAAGGGGTTAAAGGGGGAGTCCGATGATCGTTTTTCCTGGCAACTTTATTTGACATTTTTGGTCTGGCTGCTTCTGAATTCAACTGTTATTAGAATTCAGACTCCTTCAATATAGTTGCTGATAACCATGAACAAAAAAGTTAAGGCAATCTAAGAAAAGCTAAGACATAATAATGTAAACATAAATGTAACTAAACTACAATCTAAATGACATAAACTAAGACAAACTAATGTCAATGTACAGTATGTGAAACTAAACTAAAATCTAACTAAATCGAAAACAAAGTAATATAAACATAAATGTAACTAAATTAAGATCTAACTAACTATATCTAAGACAAAATTAGACACGATGATCTACCTTCAGTCCAATTAAGATCTAACTAACTATATCTAAGACAAAATTAGACACGATGATCTACCTTCAGTCCAATTAAGATCTAACTAACTATATCTAAGACAAAATTAGACACGATGATCTACCTTCAGTCCAATTAAGATCTAACTAACTATATCTAAGACAAAATTAGACACGATGATCTACCTTCAGTCCAATTAAGATCTAACTAACTATATCTAAGACAAAATTAGACACGATGATCTACCTTCAGTCCAATTTCCGACACCAGTAAACCAAAGCCTTTCCGACACCAGTAACTGTTACCGTTCGAAGGCTACGCACAAACATAACAAATAAGAACATGGTGTGAATCCGCCTTTAAGGGTCTGAGATTTCCACTTAAGGGATTTTTTTTTTATTTTCGAACCTCCTTCTCCCTCATGTTTAGTCCTATTGTTCTTCAGATTTTAAGACGTTCGCCCCATTCATTTGGAGATTTTAAGAATTTTCGCCCCATTTCTGTCAATTTTAAGACCTTTCGTGTCATTTGGGTGTCGATTTTTTACTGGCGAGCGACAGCGAGCCTGTTATTTAAGAGAAACCGGCCTTTGGCCGGGAAATTTTTCTACCGAAAAATGTACAAATTTATCTTGAAAGGGGTTCTAGGGGGTGTAATCTTAAGCTTGATGGAGGTCTAGGGAGGAAACTAAAACATAAATGAATATATTAATAAATAGACCCCCCAAAATAACCACTGTCCCCTTAAAGTTTTTATTGTCCGCAGTACAGACAGACTTGACGGGTCTCGGGAACGGAAGGAAGAAGTTGCCAGGGAACGATCAAGGGGTGCAGGTGTTGTGTTTCTTTGATGAAGGTGTTAGGGGGAGATGGGTCGTATTTCTAGACCCCTTTCTCCCTCGTGTTTATCCCCATTAGTTTTGAATTTTTAAGAGGTTTGCCCCACATTAGTTTGTCGATTTTAAGACCTTTCGCCCCATTTCGTTGTCAATTGTTTTACCTTTCGTGTCATTTAGCTGTCGATTTTCCCTGGCGAGCGATAGCGAGCCTGTAATTTAAGAGGAACCGGCCTTTGGCCGGAAAATTTTCTACCGAAAAATGTACAAATTTATCTTGAAAGGGGGCTTAGGGGGTGTAATTTCAAGCTTGATGGAGGTATAGGGAACAAACTGAAAATCCTCCTTAAAGTTTTTATTGTCCGCAGTACGGACAGACTTTACGGGTCTCGGGAACGGAAGGAAGAAGTTGCGAGGGAACAAAGGGGTCAGGTTTTGTGTGTCTTTGATGAAGGTGTTAACCCTTTCATGCACAGGGGGTTGCCATTTAGTATCCAGAAATATAATTGTCCACTTGCGAGTTTCGGTATATAAGGAAGTTGGAGCTGTGGCCATCAATATTTAGCAGAATTACCAGCCAAAATACGGTCATAATACATATATAAATAAAACAAAACCAAATGTTTTATACTTTTAATCCTTCAGAAACACACAGTAGTATTTCATTTATCTTTAATATCGATGTTCACGGTTCCAACTTCCTTATAGCCTGAAACTCGCAAGTGGTCAATTGTCTGAATCTCATAAATACCTCTCCAAAAGTAGTGTTCTGCCCACAGCCCACTCAGAGACAACTGCAGAGGTTGAAGTAGCTGAACTAAAGGTTTCTAAACACCCTTGATGGTCACAAAGGCTTTAAAGTATCCCAGAAAGGGTGTACATCGCATATTGGTGCTCGAAAGGGTTAAGGTCGTTTTCCACAATCCCACATCAAATTATTATATATTTAAGCTAACATAAAGGCAGTATAACATCATATTAAATTACAGCCTAACCATAATATATATATACTTAATAACCTAAAATATCCTACCCTACCTTAACCAAACGAGAAGTAACGTAACCTATTTTTAACCCTTTGAGTACCAGCGACGTGTTATATTTCATTCTAGGTATATTAAGGCGATATTAGGCAGCTTAAGAAGGATCTGTCGTAGTTAAAAGGGTTGGTTGAGATAGTTTGAAGCCTTATTATTGCTAGAGGTCCTTGCTAAGCTTAATAAAATCGTCTAATCATTGCCAGAATACAAACAAAAGAATGTCACCGGTACTGCACGGGTTAAAGGACCTAAGTAGTATTTATATTCCATCACTACCTATATTTAGGGGAGACTTTCACTTAAGGGGGTGTTTTGCCAGGATCCCTTCTCACCAGCTTAAGGGGAGATCCTTCACTTTTGTCAATTTTTTTATATAGTTATTATTTTTCTAGTTTCCTCGCTAGACCTCCATCAAGCTTAAAATGAAGCTCCCTAGACCCCTTTTCAAGATAAATTTGTAAATTTTTCGGTAGAAAAAGGTCCTGGCCGAAGGCCAATTCCTCTTAAATTACAGGCTCGCTATCGCTCGCCAGGAATAAATCGAGACCTAATTGACAGGAAAGGTCTTAAAATTGACAGAAATGGGGCGAAAGTTCATAAAATCGCCAAACTAATGGGTCTAAAGATGAGGGAGAAGGGGGTCTAGAAAAGCGACTCGTCTCCCCTTAAAGCAAAAATGTTAAAATATAAAATAAAAACAGGTTTATAATTACAACCTAACCTAACCAACTGTAACCATAATATACAGTATAACCCTTAGCTATCCTTTTATACTCTAATTCAAATCAACCTTAAATATTCATAACAAAACAAAACCATTACTTTTCATAACGATTCACTTGTAGCGAAAGACGTTTGAGCGAACTAACTACTGACCAAAATACCCAATAACAGCGAACTAACTACTGACCAAAATACCCAATAACAGCGAACTAACTACTGACCAAAATACCCAATAACAGCGAACTAACTACTGACCAAAATACCCAATAACAGCGAACTAACTACTGACCAAAATACCCAATAACAGCGAACTAACTACTGACCAATATACCCAATAACAGCGAAGTAACTACTGACCAAAATACCCAATAACAGCGAACTAACTACTGACCAAAATACCCAATAACAGCGAACTAACTACTGACCAAAATACCCAATAACAGCGAACTAACTACTGACCAAAATACCCAATAACAGCGAACTAACTACTGACCAATATACCCAATAACAGCGAAGTAACTACTGACCAAAATACCCAATAACAGCGAACTAACTACTGACCAAAATACCCAATAACAGCGACCTAACTACTGACCAAAATACCCAATAACAGCGAACTAACTACTGACCAAAATACCCAATAACAGCGAAAAACGAGCACAGGCAGTAAAGGAAGCGAGAGTAAATGAACAAGAAACCCGCGTCCTCAACTCGGATTTGCAACTTTTTGTATCTACACATTTTATTTGTATAGTAACATAGTTCTTTCCACTTCAGTTGTCAAAAAGCAAGAAAGACTACCCCCGACAGAGCGTTCCAAATCCCTTAGACGAAAAGAAATAGGGGACATACAGTTGCCTCTCAATAACTTTCAAATCCCCCAGGGATCCCATCGTAAAGCTTCCAGAAAGACACGGAAAAAAAAGGACAGGAAAAAATGCAGCGTAGAGATTTCCCCTGGGAAGCGATTTTATTTTTTTCTACAACGGAGATGGGACAGTTTGTGCAGTCGTGGACAAGAATTTATGATTTTTTTTTGGGGGGGGGGGGGGGGCGAGATCGACAATAATGATAAACTGCATTGGCGAACACTTATCAGATACTTTCTCAGCCACAAACATCAATTACTTGAATACACAAGTTAATACTAAATGTGCTCCTTATTTTGTAATCATTAGGAGGAATTCAGGTATGTATAAATTGACCACGATTGTACGTATATAAATCATGACTGAAATGATCAACCTTGCTTAACCTCACCATAATGTATCTACTATAATTTGTTATGCTCTAACGTTTTCCATATCTATATAAGAGTTGAACCTAGCCAAACCAATCGTAAACTAATCTAATTTAATATACTCTAACCTGTTCCGTGTCTAGCCTATATCTGTTGAACCTATCCAGACTAAGCTTTTTTAATATACTCTGACTTCATCCTTGACTATACAACAGTTCAACCTAGCCTAACCCATGCTAAAGTAACCTTATTTAACGTACTCTAATATCTGCCATGTCTATAACTGATAACAGTCTAACCAATCCACCATTATATATATATATATATAGAGAGAGAGAAACATTCTAACCACTCCCTTATCTATACAACTGCAACATATAATTTAAAATGTATGTATGTATGTATATATATACTCAGGCCCAATCCCCACTTTTCTTTTCTTTTTGTGGATGGGGGGGGGGGGGTTGGCCGACTCAAGGCAGAGCCCGAATAGGGACATCACAACAGAAAACATTGAACACACTAACACAAAATACAAATCCACACACATCTAAAATATGCACATAGTAAGGGTTATTGTGTGCAGGTAGGGAGTCAGTCAGATAGAACACCGTGCAGCCAACGTAGGCCTACCATTTGTACAGTCTTCAGCCATAATAAGTGTATACCCCTTTGAATCTCTGAACCTTTAAGGGGGATACGGGAGTAATTATATATTTACTAGTTTACATATATTTTTACTATTGTTTTTAGTTTCCTCCGTAAACCTCCATCAACCTTTTAGAAACATCCGCCCAAGAACCTGCTTCAAGATAAATTTGTACATTTTTCGATAGAAAAATGTCCCGGCCGAAGGCCCGTTTCCTCTTAAATTACAGGCTCGCTATCGCTCGCCAGGAAACAATCGACACCTACATGACACGAAAAGTCTCAAATATTGACAAAGAAATATGATGAAAGGTCTTATAATCGCCAAACTAATGGGCCGAATGTCTTAAAACCTGAAAACTAATGGGGCTAAACATGAGAAAGAAGGGGGACCAGAAAAACGACCTTATCTCCCCATGATAAAACCAAGTAATGAAACATCTGGATTATGACTATATAGGGCCTTGTGTTGTATGGCTCTCTGGTTCGACACATAGTCAAATGGGTGGGAGGCACTTATGACCTACGGGTGCACAAAGTATCTTAAGGGGGGGGGGGGGAGATGAGCGTATTTAGTTCATTATTTATGTGTCTTTTTATCATGTTTTTAATTTCCTCCCTAGACCTCCATCAAGCTCAACACACAACACAAAATAATAATAACATAAAAAACAAAATACAAAATAAAAACCACCCTCCAGGCCCCTCCTTCAAGATAAATGTGTACATTTTTCGATTAAAAAAAAATCTGGCCGAAGGCCAGTTCTCTTAATTTACAGGCTCGCTATCGCTCGTCAGGAAAAAATTGACACCTAAATGATACCAAAAGTCTTAATAGTGACAAAGAAATGGGGCGAAAGGTTTCAAATTCGCCAAACTAATGAGCCGAACGCCATCAAATCTCAAAACTAATGGGGCTAAACATGAGGGAGAAGGGGGTCTAGTAAAACGACCCCCCCCCTCCCCTCAAGTCGGTTGTATGAAAGACACTCGCTGGGTGCTCTACAAGGTTCGAGGAGCTGGGTCTGGGGTTGAATCGCCTTTGAAGACCGATTCGGGTTTCTGATCACATAGCTAGAGGGCAAATTGGGACCTTATTCACGATAAAGATGTGACAAGAGTTTAATCCGTTCTGTACCGGCGACCTCTTTTTTTAGTTGTGTTCTAGCTCGATATCGACGACTTTATGCAGCTTAAGAAGGATCCGTGTTAGTAGAAAAGGGTTAGGTGAGATAGTTCGAAGGAATTACAAGGAACCGTCAAAGGTCTCCCTAGTCTGCTGATACATAGAGATAGTATATACAATATAAATAGTGTAATGATATTGTGTATTTATATTCCTGTTATTTGTATTGTATAACCTCGTGTATTATGTCCTTGTGTACAATAAACCATATTCTGCATTTACATATTCGCATTGTTATTTCCCAGTTAATGACCCCACTATGCATCGCTGCCCTAATAATAGAGGCACTTCAAATAATAATATTAATCCCTTCTGTACCGGCGACGTCTTTTGTTTTTATTTCAGCTACATTTGGACGACGTTACGAAGCTTAGGAAGGATATATGGTAGCTAAAAGGATTAATTGATATAGTCTGTAGCCTTTTAAGGAACAGACGTCCTTCGTAAGCTGTACAAAATCGTCTAATAGTTGCCAGAATATAATGAAAAGTACATCACCGGTACAGAAGGGGTTAATCATATACAGTATCTTTGCAATGACCACAAGAAACACATACTCGAACCTCTGACCACATGTCTTGAGGACTTGGAGTACCCTTGGCGATAAGATAAAGAATGAGCTTAAGGGAAGGCACACCGTTTTTCTGGACCCCCTTCTCCCTAATGTTTAACCCCACTAGTTTTGAGATTATAAGATGTTCGGCCCATTAGTTTGGCGATTTTAGCACATTTTGCCCCATTTCGTTGTCAATTTTTAGACCTTTCGTGCCATTTAGGTGTCGATTATTTCCTGGCGAGCGATAGCGAGCCTGCAATTTTAAGAGGAACTGGCCTTCGGCCGGGAAATTTTTCTACCGAAAAATGTACAAATTTATCTTGAAGGGGGGTCTAGGGGGTGTTTCTCTAAGCTTGATGGAGGTCTAGGGAGGAAACTAAAAAAAATATATGTGAATAAATGAATGAATAGACCACACAAACGGCCAGCCTCCCCTTAATCAGGTAGTTAGTATGAAAGATGAGCAAGCATATTCCACTTCTAGATATTTCTGATAGTCAGTGCACTTAAATTTCTTGTCACTCCTCCAAGAAGAACCCTCCCTATTTCACTCAAATATTTTGGAGATTTGAAGACGTTTCATTTTAATAATGTTGCGATTATAAGACACTCCATTCAGGTGTCGATTTTTGTTTTCCAAGAGACTGATAGAAAGCCTGCAATTTAAGAGAAAACGGCCTTCTGCCGGGACATTTTTCGACACTTAAATTGCATGAAAGGTCTTAATATTGGCAGAGAAATTAGAACAAGTCTTAAAATCACGAAACTAATAGAGTGAACGTCTTAACATGTCAAAACTAATGGGGCGAAACATAAGGGAGAAGAGAGTAAAAAAAAAACAGAATAGGGTTCTGTTTTACTCCTAACCTCCACTCGGAAGTAGTGCAACAATTATATTTCTAGCATATCTATTTTTTATTAACTTCACCACAACACCAAACACCTCCAATGAAATTAATGAAAGCACATGTGCGATCCACCAGGATTCGAACCCAGGTTATCACACACAGATTTTTGACACCTTAACCATTACTCCATTTAATACATGGACATTTCCTAAGCTGATTAAAGTGGCATGTGTTAGCGATATAAAAAGTCAAAATCCCGTACCATAGTCCTATAAATATACACGACATACTTTTCTCTCTACTGATTACGAGCAACCATTCTAATACTAAATACAATCGTCTAGAGTCTTCCAAACAACACTGACTAAGACATGATCGGGGAAGTGTGTCTGAATGATTAGATCCCAAGACAAGTACCCACTAGATCGGGATTGTTATTCTGTTATATTTAGTGAATACATTATTGTGAGTCAAGTTGTACAGTCGGCCAATATTCCAGGTGGCCAGGGTTTCTTATATTAATGCTATGTAATAATGCCATGTATTACAGTAACAAATAAGAGTGATGCCAAACTAAATTTTTATTATTATTATTATTATTATTATTATTATATAGACTTGACCTACCCACTAGTTTGTTTAACTATTTTTTTTTTCATTTCTCCTTTATATAATTGTAAATCGATTAAATACTATATATAAAAGAAGCCCTGGGTTAGCTAGAATGTTGGCCGACTGTACAGTGCGTCTAGTCTATTTGTTTCACCCCGCAAAAAAATAAGTGTTACAATACCTGTTATTTTGCTACTTATTGGAAAACTGTTGAATCCTACGTTGTCCATCAACATAATGCCAAGGTTTAATAATCAACAACTTATTTCGCTACGAAAAAATCAGCAATGAATGAACAATATAGATGACATGGCATTAAACACTGACTGCAGTTTCAATACTGTGTCATTAATCGCGGCCATAAAATACAACTTTTCTGTTTCCCATTCACAAATAATGCAGTGGAATTCAATTTAGGAGCCTATGCTCTTGGCGGCAAGTTAACTCTTTTAGTACCATACAGTTCTTTATCACTGTAAACTGGATAACATTACAATTTTACTATTTTTTTTTTTTTTTTTTTTCTATGTGATTGAGGGAGGCAAAAGGCATAACTGCCTATAGCGAGTGCCTCCCCCATAGTTGAAAGAGTGACAGGGCCAAAATCAAGGGACGTTCGAGCCAAAATGCCTGGACACACGGAGTTTGAAGCAATTTAAGTCATAGGAAGAGGGAAAGACTGATTCTGGGAGAGAGTTCCAGAGCTCAGCTGTTGAGTAGAAGAAAGTTTGAGAGTAACGTTTCACTCTTGGGTTGGAGAGTTGCACAGAGTAGGGGTGGGATTGAGTTGCAAGACGGGTACCACGTGCCCTACGTAAAGGAGGTGGTATGCACTGGGATAGCTCTGAGGAACACTGATTATTATAGTAGCGATAGAATAGCGAGAGAGATGCAACATTGCGGCGGAGAGAGAGAGATTGAAGAGAGTTGGTGAGTGGACGGGAGTTAATGATACGAAAGGCCTTCCTTTCAACTTTGTCTAGGAGAGCGGTGTGAGAGGAACCTCCAATACAATACTCAATACAAGGGCGCACTATGCCCCTGTACAGAGCAAGAAGCTGTGCAGGGGAAAAGAACCCTCTAAGGCGGTTGAGCACACCCAGCTTCTGGGAGGCTGCCTTAGCAAGACTGGTAATATGGTCCTTACAAATGAGAGCAGAAGAAAAAGAGACACCAAGAATATTGAGAGAAGATGAAGGGTTGATTTTTGTATTGTTGAAGAATAAGGGATAGTCCGCTGGGAGATCCTGACGGGTAGATAGATGGAGAAATTGGGTTTTGGAAGCATTAAAGTTAACAAGGTTTTCTCTGCCCCAATTGGAAATAGTATTTAGATCAGAATTTAAGAGTTCTATGGCTTCATTACGTTTGTCGTTGAGGGATTGCTGGCTGGGGCGTTCTGAAAAACTAATGGAGTAGTGTAAGGTTGAGTCGTCTGCGTATGAATGGATGGGAATTAAGGTACAGTTAAGGAGATAATTTATAAAAATTAGAAAGAGAATAGGAGATAGGACAGAGCCCTGAGGAACACCGGAGTTTATAGGGTGAGGAAGTGAACAATGGCCTTCCACAACCGCGGCTATGGAACGGCCGGAAAGGAAATTAGAGACAAAGGCACAGATGGAGGGATAGAAACCGAAGGAGGGTAGTTTTGAAATTAAAGATTTATGCCAGACTCTATCGAAGGCTTTCGATATGTCTAGTGCAATAGAAAAAGTCTCACCGAAGTCCCGAAAGGAGGATGACCAAGAGTTAGTAAGATATGAAAGAAGATCACCAGTAGAGCGACCCTTAAGGAAGCCATACTGGCGATCTGAGAGCAGATTATGAGAAGAGAAATGCTTAAGAAATTTGGAAGCAAGAATAGTTTCAAAAACTTTAGAAAGACAAGAGATAAGAGCAATTGGACGATAGTTGGAGGGTTGAGAGCGGTCACCCTTCTTTGGGACAGGTTGAATGTGAGCAAACTTCCAGCATGAAGGGAAGACGTTAGAGGATAAACAGAGACGAAAGAGTTTGCCTAGGCAGGGAGTCAGCACGGAAGCATAGTTTTTGAGAACAACAGGAGGAACACCGTCCGGACCGTACGCCTTATTAGTGTTAAGCCCAGAGAGGGTAGAAAGTACATCTTTAGAAGAGATTAGGATATTAGGCATAAGTAAGAGAGAGGAGTGCGGAGAGGGAGGAATAGCACCGGAATCATCCAAGGTGGAGTTTATAGCAAAAGTTTGAGCGAAGAGTTTAGCTTTGTCAGAGGAAGAAGTGATGGTTGTGCCATCAGAGTGGGAAAGGCGAGGGAAAGGCGAGGGAAAGACGAGGAAGAGAAATTGTTGGAGAGGTTTTTGGCTAGATGCCAGAAAGCTTGGGAAGAGCTAGAGTTGGATAGTTCAGTGCATTTATTATTGATGAAAGAGTGTTTGGCAAGTCGAAGAACAGATTTGGCTTGATTCCGGGCAGAAATATATGAAGAATGAGAGTCTTGAGTTTTAAGGCGTCGGTACCGTTTGAATGCTTCCTCCTTATTGCGGACAGCAGTAGAACAGGTGTGAGTAAACCAAGATTTTTTAGCATTAGACTGAGAGAAAGAGAATGGAATGTATGCTTCCATGCCCGATAGGATTACCTCGGTAATGCGTTCAGCACTCTCCGAGGGTCCTCGGCCATGGAAGCAGAAATCATTCCATGGGAAATCAAAGAAGTTCTGCCGAAGAGCCTCCCAGTCGGCAGCGCCAAAGTGCCACAAGCGCCGCCGGCTAGGAGGATCGGGTGGCTGTACTGGAGAGATAGGACAGGTGACAGAGATAAGTTTATGGTCGGAGGAGCCCAAAGGAGAGAAAAGATCGACAGTATAAGAAGAAGGGTTAGAAGTTAGAAACAGGTCAAGAATGTTGGGCCGATCTCCGATGCGATCCGGGATACGGGTGGGTTGCTGAACTAAATGCTCTAGGTCATTTAGGATAGAAAAGACGTAGGCTTGTTCACCAGGTGGATCAGTAGTGTGAGAGGAGAGTTGGCGGTGGTGAACGTTGAAATCTCCTAATATGGAGATTTCTGAGAAAGGAGAAATGGATAGAATGTGTTCCACTGTAGAGTTTAGATAGCCAAAGAATTTGGGAAAGTTGGTAGAGTTAGGGGAAAGATAGACAGCATAGAAATATTTAGTAAGAGAATGACAGGAAAGTTTGAGCCATAAAGTTGATAATTCAGAGGAGTCGAAATCGGGAACACGAGAGCAAGTGAGTTTGTTGTGCACATATGCACAACATCCGCCTTTGGCTTTGAAACTAGGATAGAGAAAGTAGGAGGATACAGAGAAGGGGTTGCTGGATGTTGCTACAGACACCTGAGTTTCGGTGAGGAAGAGAAGATCAGGTTTGTAGGAGGAGAGATGGTGCTTAACAGAGTGAAAGTTAGAGGAAAGTCCGCGAATGTTGCGGAAATTAATAGAAAGAGTAACAGGCCGAGGTCCAGGTAATTGTGTGGGGTCGTCAGGGGATGGTCGGTCGGGTGAGGGGGCATTTATGGTCCCCCCCCTCTGGGGACTCCAAGGCTGGGCTAGAATTCATAATTTTTTTTTTTTTTTAATTTTGGTGTGGAGGAATGAAGTGTGGTGTGCATGTTTAGTGTAGTGAAGTGGATAGGAGGAGGAGGTGTTTGTGAGAGCTAGCTGGATTGCTCTCAGTGTAAATGAGGCACAAAGAAAATCAGTAAGAGAGGCCAAGCAAATGAAACAGGAGTTCCAGCGACTCTTTATCACATGCCTACAACCTAACCTGGGTCTAGCCCTGATCGATTGGTGCCTACAATCTCCCCAATCTGCATTGGAAAGCCCTCTAGTAATACACAAAGGTAAGTTCACTCTGAAGTAAACCTTTTGAATACTTCCACAATTCATTCCTACATTGAATATAATCGTCTAATGAGAGCCTAAAAGATATGAAGAAACGTGTTCTCGCATACTGAAAGGATCAAGTATGATGGAGTGCATTGCCTAACGCCACCTGTTGGCCTTGGACGAGCTACAGTTTGCTGAAGATCACTGCTGACAATCCCCCTATATGTGGGTATAGAGGCTAATGCAGAATATGAAAAATATAGCCAAAACAATTAATACATAAATATAACAAAATAAAATAATAAAATATAAATAAATATATAAATTAATAAATATATATGATAAGATTAAATAAATATGCAAAAATACTATTAAAATAATAAAAACAAAGAAGAATACAAAGAACGAATACAACAAATCATAGATATGGAAACACTGAAGAGAAGGAAATTACGAAGGCAGAATAATCTAGCAAGACAACATAAGTGAAATAATGAGTATCGAACAGGTACACGAACAACAAAGGTAGACAAGAGAGCGAACTGAGAGCGAAATGGTTCAGCGAAAACATTAGAAAACAGAGAAGGAAACAAAAAGAAAACACCAAAAATAACCAAGGAAAAGACTCAGACAGGAAGAAAAAGAATGACCAATAAAGGATACTAGCCAAGAAAAGGTGGAGAATAGATCGAATAACAAAGGTAGGGGGCGATGTGGAAACCAAGTAACAGATGGTATGACGTCTCGGTGTGTTTCAAAGAGGAATAGCTGAAGCGAGGAAATAGGCAAACGCTAGACATGCAAAACGATGAGGAACGAAGATAAAATTATATGAAAAACAGAGGGAAACTACAAATAAACAGTCTAGAATGGATATAACACTAGAAGCTAGCAAATTATTATTATTACTATTTATTTATTTATTTATTTATTTATTTTATTTTTTTGCCAGACGCCGTAATTACCGAGAAGGGGTGGCGTTTGCCACGAATTGGTAGGTCAAGCTGCCCAGGCTTGACATCTACCAATAACATTTTGACAGTGAGGACTCGATCTGCCGACCCTTTGATCAGCAACCGACGCTTTACTGACTATGCAGAAGCTACATATATTATAGTATTATTTTATCAGAGATAATTCGTAAGTAAAATATAATCGTGTATTGTTAGACATAAGTAAATAAAAATCATACTGAAGAGGTTATGAGACAGATGGGGTGTATTAGTTCACTAGGTGTCTGTGGAGATATGTCAACCACAAATAATTGAATAAACAATATCTATTCTGCACTGTTAAAAATATAAGAAAAAGTGAAAAAGACATGTCAAGAGAAATGCCTCGAGGCGTGCTGTCATGTGGAGAGATTTGCCAATAGGATGTGTGGGAGTCAAGAGGATAGAAGTTCAGTAGCAAGTAAAAATAGAAGGATACATTTTGGCAGGATAAAATGGATGAATGTTTGAATGAAGAGATACTCACCCCCACTCACTCTAACACTCTCTCTCTCTCTCTCTCTAGTGGCAGAAGAAGAGAGGTTGTTATTGAATGACGATGGGTTTCTTTGAAGGTATGCAGATGAAATCGCTGAATCTCTTACTTAATCTGTGCTTCTGTCTTCCCGGAATTTGAGCTTGTGATACTAACCATTCACTATATTTCTTCAAACACGAATTGGGAATTTGAGCTTGTGATACCAACCATTCACTATATTTCTTCAAACACGAATTGGATAGTTTTTTGGGATAGGAAATATTCGTTTTATGAGAGACGGATATAGTACAGGTTGGATAAATGGATTCATGGAAAGTCTAGATCCGTACTAGTGCTTGGCAAAAGATATATATATATATATATATATATATATATATATATATATATATATATATACAGTATATGTGTGTGTGTGTGTATGTGTGTGTGTGTGCACGGTGACCTGTAGAGCAATGGCAGCACGTTTGACTCACAATTGAAAGGTCCCGGGCCCCATTCCCAGGGATGGCGAACCGGTTAGGTAGTCACCATACACCTTATGCCTCTGTTCACCTAGCAGTAAATAGGAACCTTATGTTGGTGGACATTAGTGACGTATCACTAGTGTGGTATCCTGGATAATATGCAGTCCCCCCCCCCCCCCTTCTTTGGGTACCAGGCTAGATAACTCATTCAAGTTATCCTTCACCATAAGCTCTAGGGAGATGACCGACTCGGCCAAGCAAGCTTATAATATTTATGTATAACGTGAAATTATGCCTTCGATACCGTAAAAATTAATCTTCTATAGCGAGATTTTAGTTAATAGGGAACATATAATGCTTCCCTTTAATATTTGAGCTATAAGTTCACTATACCAAATAATATCAGTTCTTGGCCAGCCAGAGCTACGACTAATAGCTCAACACGCCCATCCAAGAGTCTGTGCTAAGGGGAGGTATTATGTTTTTCTGGACCACTTTCTCCCTCATGTTTACTTCCATTATTTATGAGGTTTTAAGACGTTCACCCCATTAGTTTGGCGATTTTTAGAACTTCGACCCATTTCTCTGTCAATATTAAGATATTTCGTGCCATTTAGGTGTCGAGTCTTTTCTTGGCGAGCGATAGCGAGCCTGTAACGTAGTAGGCCTATCGAAAAATGTACAAACTTATCTTAAAGGGGGATCTTGTTTTTTTGTTTTTATTTAATTAAGCTTGATAGAGGTCTAGGGGGCAAACTAGAAAGAAGAAGGTATATAACAATATGAAAATAAAAATAGGTAACAGAATACCCTCCCCTTAAGCTTGAGTCTCCAGTCCCAGGGTATACGAAAACAAATCCCAAGACACAAACAAGGTCAACAACTCGTGTAACCCCGCCTACAGACTTCAGATAATCAAGCTTCAACAATTATCTTGATTTTTAGCTAGAAATCGGTCCGTAAAAATTAAAAATAAATAAAATGGTCGGTGCCATAGCAGATAGTCAGTCAGTCAGTCATAATTTTATTTCATAAAAAGAGATATATATACACTTTTTACAGAGTTATTTACGTAATATACATTAAGCTAAAAGTCCTTAGCGCATAGTTGGTTCTGTGTTCTGTACATAAACAATTCTTGATCTGATAGCATTGATATCATTTAGCAATAAGTTATTAAATCCATACTCATGCAGGATTACTTTTTCAACATCCTTTACAGAAAAGATCTATGTAACATGTAATACATTTTCTTCTCTATAAAACTACATGGATTTATGAGATTTCTATATAAAAATCTTATTTTCATCCAGTTAACCAAATGCTTAAACACCATCAATACACATTCTCTACAAGCACTGTGGTTGCTCTCCCAGTACTTCATATTCAATATTTTCTTTATTGCCTTGTGGTATCCAATGGAAAATTGCTTAAATGGTATATAAAATTTTCTATCATTAAACCAAAGTTCAGCGCCATAAAAACTCAAACAGTAGCTTTGAAATAAATTAAAAAATACTTCAGTACTCGTGTTGCTAAACTTTCTTAAAAGACAATTAAACTCCTTGTAAAACTTATTTCTGCATCTTATCATATCCAAGTCATTATTAAGATTACAATCAATTATAAACCCCAAATATTTGTATTCAGAAACAATATTTAATTTGTTATTGTCTAAATATATGAAAGGATTCATTTCCTGTCCACACTTATATTTAAAGATCATACATACTGATTTTGCAGAGTTAATAGATAAATCTAGTTGTTTAATTTCATGATCCATAATATCTATCAATGTTTGCAGACCTCTAACCGAAGGAGCCAATATTACAAGATCGTCTGCATAGGCGATCACATTGCTGACTTGTAAACCTAGTCTACAGCCTACATTACTTGCGGATAATTTACTTAATAAGTCATCAATATAAATTGAAAAAAAGATAGATAGACAGATAGATAGATAGATAGATAGATAGATAGATAGATAGATAGATAGATAGATAGATAGATAGATAGATAGATAGATAGATAGATAGATAGATAGATAGATAGATAGATGTAAAGTTATATATTTTATCCCTACCATACAAAGGCGTTATTTTCAGTATGTTCTGACAAACGCTACAAGTTTTCATTCAACCTCGGAAGGATGGATCTCTAAGAATCTGAAGGGTATAAACTCCTTAAGGGGGGTGACCTGTTTTTGTTCTGTCCTTTCTATCTTTCTCTGGCTTGTATCCATTTGGCCCCATTCAGCCTACTGTTTTAAGACGTTTATCCCCATCCAGGTGTCAATTTTTTACTGGTGAGCGGTAGCGAGCCAGCATATTTTTTATTTTTGTTTGGCAGCAGGCTAAATTTGTACATTTTTAGAAAAATTTCTCCGGCGAAGCCGGATTTCTTCATATAATGCTGGCTCGCTATCGCTCGCCAGGAAGAAATCGACACCTAGATGGGGATAAACGTCTTAAAATAGTTGGCTGAATGGGGCCGAATGGATACAAGCCAGAGAAAGAGAGAAAAGGACAGAAATAACAAAGAGCAGGTCACCCCCGTTAAGGCGGGATGGGCGTATTGATTTAAGAACATAAGAACATAAGAAAATGGGAGTCTGCAGAAAGCCGATTGGCCTAAGCAAGGCCCTGTCCCACACAACCCCAATTACAAAGCCCAATTATAGGCTCAACACTCTAATACCCTGAGGATCATCTTACCAAAACGGTTTGCTCTTTGATGTATCTTTTATTCTTCTTTTAGTTTCCTCCCAAGACCTCCATCAAGCTTAAAAAAACACCCCAAGACCCTCCTTCAAGATATATTAGTACATTTTCCGATAGAAAAATCCTCTTAAATTACAGGCTTGCTATCGCTCGCCAGGAAAAAATCGACACCTAAATGGCAGGAAAGGTCTAAAATTTACAACGACTTGAGGCGAAAGGGTGTTAATACCGGTAAACTAATGGGCCGAACGTCCTAACATCTCAACACTAATGTGGTTAAACACGAGGGAGAAGGTCCAGACAAAACAAGCCAACCCCCCCCCCCCCTCCCCTTAATTAATGGGCGATATTGCATTAGACGGTCGCGGACACAGCGTACCCAGGTTATTTAAATAGGTCACCCGTCAGCTTCCGTCCCCTGGAGGATGCCTGGAGGTTGTGTCAGCCAATTAGCGGACTACCCTGACATATCCTTGGTGCTACTGGCGGGAATAGCTGATGTGAAAAAAAGACGTAATATTGGATTTTTTTCTTTTTTCAGTACATCTTTTACAAACCAAATAAAACAAGAGCAACCGAAAGAGCATGTCAATTATGAACCAAAATAGTACAGCAAAACAAAATTGAATACAAATTGTCAAAAGCTAATCCGAGTTTTAACAGCGGGTCCATAGGATAAACAATAACATAAATTACCTGTAAATTATAAGCTAAAAAGGATACCTGTATAGAAGTGATGTGAAACAAAAAGTAGATACCCCAGCCTTTCATGTTTTGTTTTTTTACTTAAAATATTGATGCCTTATTTACTCAAGTTATTTAGTATAGCCATGTAATAAATCAACTGTGCCTTGTTGCATTGACGTATCATAGCAATATCAATAACACCTAGTATGATGCATGGGTGAAGCTCGACAGGATCTCTGAGTTTAATTTAATATTCATGAAATAATAAATAATACAGCTATATAAGTAATTAGAAAGATAGGAGGAAATATTTGATACGAAACAACTACTGTGGCTTAAAACATGTAAGTAACAAAAATATAGTATAAATTTAAAGGTCATAGGTATATAAATTATGATATGCTATTCAAGGTACAACATATATAAATAGTGAAATCAACTGAAATATTTATTTTTTAATATGAAAATTATATGTTGCTGGACCTAGTTTAAATTTATGGTGAATCAATAGTATATTTACCTGAGCATAAGAGTTCATTTACGCAATGCAAACAAATAGGATAGCGCTGTAAACAATATTTGTTTGCAAAAACCCTAATATTATATAAGAGTGAAGTTGGACGCAGTAGCAGAATGTAGTGATCATACAGATGTTAACCCATACAGTACCAGAGACGTCATTTGTATTATATTCTGGCAACTATTAGACGATTTGATGTAGCTTAGGAAGGACCTCTAGCAATAATAAGACTTCAATATGTCTCAACCAACCCTTTTAACTACCACAGATCCTTCCTAAGCTGCACCCTATCGTCAAAATAGAGCTATAGTACAATATAACACACGCCGCTGGTACTCAAAGGGTTAATACATATTTTAGTAAGTTTCTTTCTATTTTTTAGCTGGCGAGAAATTGGCTTCTTCCCATCTTAACTACTCAGCTATTACAACGTTATTATAACCAAATATATTGTTAATTACGAAAACTTGTCAATAATATGATGCCGAGACATGATAGTTTCATATTTTTCCATTAGTTATCGAGTGATGAGCTGCTAACGGAGTCAAATTTCCGTCAAGTTAAACAATATCGAATATAGTTCCGTATATATGGAGCAAGAAAACAAGAAAAACAAATAATAATAATACAATATAATTAAATAGAAAATAAAAATAAAAATAGGAAAAGTGGGGATTGGTCCTGAGCATATAGATAGATAGATAGATAGATAGATATATTAGTTATTTATTTCTAAGGAAGGGGTGAAGTGCGCAATAGATAAGACGATCATATTAACAGAGAGAGCTTTATTAGTAGCATCAACATTAAATAATGAATATGTTGACAAGACACAGCCACATTCTACTGAATATGGGAATGTTGAATTATTATGTATTTTCCACCAACCAACTTCACCTCTAAACTCAATTAATGAAATCAACAAATACATGTGGCACTCCAAGGACTCGAACCTAGGATACTCACATCGAAATTCCGCGCACTTATGCATTAAGCTATCAAGACATACCAAGAAAGTGTGGAAATATAATACAAACAATAACATGGCACCAGACAAGTTCAATGTATAGACTAGCTGAAAGGAAATAACAAAATACAGGAAATGTATGATACAAAATAATGTATATATCAAATTGGTATATATCTGAATATTATTAAACTAGACTGGCGTATTATAAAGTATGAATGCATAGTGTATTAAATATAAAGAGTAAAGAATATGAAAGGATAGAAGGAGGAATGAAAGGTCAGGAAGAGATCAGATGAGAGAGAGACTTGACTAAACTTCATAACCTGTATTTTCCGCCCCACAGAGTGAATGCGGGCAGAAAATAATATGTTTCCAATAATAACTTGTGATAAAATAATTCAGTTACAATTGGGCACCGCATATCAATGTTTTGCTCATGTGCAACATGGGCCTATGTTACTAATCATAAGATCAATACAGACAGTACAGTTTCTTGAGATAAGATTCCAAGATAAACCTATACTCTGTTTCATTTCATCTGACGGTAAATTGAATCCTTTATCAGCTAATTTCTCGATACTTAATGGAAAAATATGAAACAACTATGTATCTGCATCATATTGAGACCAAGTTTATATAATTTGCACCATATTTCACTACGAAATATTCAAAATAACTTAATAATCTTGATGGGAACTTTGCAATTTACCGTCAGTTAAAAAGAAACAGAGTATAGTTTACAGGGAATCGTGACAACAACTTGCACAGTGAAGAGAAGCAGGAAAAGAAGAAGACGAAGACGAAGAAGAAGAAGAAGAAGAAGAAGAAGAAGAAGAAGAAGAAGAAGAAGAAGAAGAAAGAAGAAGCAGAAGACGAAGAAGAAGAAAAGGAAGAAAAGAAGAAAAAGAAGAAAACAGAAGAACAAGAGGCAGAAGAAGCAGTTGAAAAAAAAAGAAAAAAAAAAAAGAAGAAGAAGAAGAAGAGGAGGAAGAGAGCCCGAACCCTTGTATAGCCTACGTCGCCCCTTGACTGAGAAATTCGTCCACCTTCAGCAGAGAGAGGAATTGGAGGGGATGGAAGGTGATAACGGGTGGACTGGCTAGGTGGTGGAGGCTTTGTAGTGTGTGTGTATGGGAGGAGGAAGGAAGGAAGGGTGGGAGACGAGTAGGAGGGGGAGAAGGAGGGAGGAAGGAAGGGGGATAGATGAGGAGGAGGAATGAAGGACGGAGGAGAGACGAGGAGGACGGGGAGAAGGAAGGAAGGGTGGAAGACGAGAATGAGGGAATAAAGGAAGAAGGAAGGGAAAGACAAGGAGGAGGGGCAGAAGGAGAAAGGAAGGAAGGGTGGAAGACGAGGATGAGGGAATATAGGAGGAAGGAAGGGGGAAGACAAGGAGGAGGGGCAGAAGGAGAAAGGAAGGAAGGGTGGAAGACGAGGATGAGGGAATATAGGAGGAAGGAAGGGGGAAGACAAGGAGGAGGGAGAAGAGGGAGAGTAAGGAAGGGTGGAAGGCGAGGAGGAGGGAAATAAGAAGGAGGAAGGAAGGGTGGAAGACGAAGAGAAGGAAGAAGAGGCAGAACAGTAGAATTTAAAAAAGGGTGCAGGAGGAGGTAGGAAGGGTGGAAGACGACGAGGTGGGAGAAAGGGAAGAGGAAGGAAGGGTGGAAGACGAGGAGCAGGGAGAGAAGGAGAATGAAGGATGGGGTGGAGGAGGAGGATCAGAAGGAAGGGTAGAAGACGACGAGGGAGAGAAGGAGAATGAAGGAAGGGTGGACACGAGTAGAAGCAGGAATACAAAGGAGAACAAACTGCAACAGACCTATTGGTTCTTACGGGTCAGTTTGTATATCTATAACTACTAATCTATTGACTACAAGGTAGATAAAAGGATAGCAAAGAAGGCTCCTCCCCACCCACCACTCTCTCCAGCTAATGTTGGCATGGAAACAGTTGGAAAAATACCATATAGTATGGAAAACTGACACGGAATTTCGGATAGGATAGGGAGAAAATGAAGTTGATTTGTAATATAAGCTAACTCTATTACTACAATTCTGAAAGGGAACAGGTGTATGAATATCAATATACATTTCGGCATGCGTTGTCACTTCATTGCGCGTTATTCTGAAAGAAACTGTGTTAATTGGGGGTTATTTGCCAAGTGTTTATCCAGATGGGGAGGAAGAAGAGGGAGAGAAGGAGGAGGACAGAAGGGGTGGAGGAGGAGGAAGAGGAGGAGAAAGGAAGGATGGAAGACGAGGAGCAGGAAGATGGAGAGAAAAAGGAATAATGAGAAAGGGGAAAGAAAGGTGGAAGAGAATGAGGGGAGGAAGGGGAGAGGGTGATAAAACGGAAGAGGAGGAGAAATGAGAAGAAGAAGAGAGCAATGGAGGAGATGGAATGTTATAACATAATATGATGAACTTACAAGGTGGAGGAGGTCTTCAATATAGTGTATAGGAAGAGGAGTGGATGAATAAGAAAACACATAGGAGGAAGAAGGGAGAGAAGGAGGAGGTGGAACAGAAGAAGGAAGAGGAATACTAAAGGAGGTGCAAGGTGGCAAGGTGGAGGAGGATGGAGGAAGAGGAGGAAGAAAATTATAACGAGGAGAAGGATGATGATTTTAGGAAGGAGGATAAGAAGAGAGGGACACAGATCAAAGAAAGGATGTGGTCATATGGAGGTAAGTGGGAGGAAGATTGAGTGGAAAGGAAGGAAGGGTGGAGAAGATAGAAAGTAGGAAGGAGGCCTGGGTGGAAGGATGGAAACAAGGATGCAGACGAATGAAAGAAGGAAGGAAGGAAGGTGGAAGAGAAACAGGAGTAGGAAGAATTACACAACCATAGGAAGGAGGAGGAAGACAGTATGAAGGAGGAGCAAGATAAAGGATAAGAGGTATGAGAACAAGAACAAGAACAGAAGGAGGAGGAGGGGGAGGAGGAGGAGGAACTGAGGAAGACGAGACAAAGAGAGACAAATAAAAGTACAATCATAAAGTGCAATGATAGATAAGAAAAGACAAGGATACCAGAAATAAAAACTGAAAATAATAAACAAAACAACAAAGAAGGAAACATGGGATGAGAAGGACAAATAAAGGAATATCATGATAAACGTTGAGAGAGAAAAAGAAGATACATGAACGTAGGGGAGATGGAGATTGATAAAGACAACCGTAAATTCATACAGTTCACATTATATTCGATGTATACAAAATATTAGGAAGCAATTTAATATATATCTAAGAATTATGAAATTAGTATATCACGTATTAAATCGATGTTTATACTATTGGCACGTGATTGTTTATGAAGGTTTAAGTTTAAACAAAATATATACCCTTTTCATGTAGCGTATTTGAAATACAAATCATGAATAAGTAATCATATAAATAAGAAACAGAGTAATTTTCAACTTTTCACTTCCCTTTCTTCTAATATACAAACACAAAGTATGAGGGTGCAGTGACAAATTCCAACTGTTTTCTCTCTCTGTCCATCAGACCAAGTTTTTGATCGCCTTTGTCTGTTTGAGTGTTTTAGTCTTGTCTGTCAGTAGGATTTCTCAAAACTTGGACACAGATGTAACTTCGTCAGTCCCTAAATTTCATTAACATTTGTCTAGTATCCAATGACGCTCCGCACCATCCGATGATATTCGAACTGCACAGGTCTACCCATATCAACCGTGGTGATGGGCTGGTCTATCAGAGTGAGAACTGAGCGATCTCTGCCATACCCATAGCTTACTCTGACTGTTCCTTTTACTTATATATTTTCTAGATCTCAAGTGACGGCGTCTCTAACGTGGATTGACCTCCCAATCTACCATGATTGGAAGCCTAAGCGTCACATTCTTCCTTTGCCCCTCAACTTTCTCTTCATAATTGCTGAGGGGCACAGGGCCCTGGGTGGGGCTTTGGTTTCCCGGGCGTTTCCGCACCCTCCTTAGCTCCCCGCCATGGAGTGGCTTCGGTCACCCAGGCTTTATTGTGGTCGGCAGGGAGGGTTCTTTGGGGGCGCTCGATTATGGCCTTGGCCTTATTCGGGGCCTTGGGGCTGTTCGGCCAGGCAGCTTGAGGAACAACAACAACAACCCATATCAACCATGGATCAGAAAGGCTGTGAATCAAATCGGCCGGAGACAATAATGGCCACGGACAATGATGGCCTTGGACAAAAATGGCCACAGACAAAATGGACATGAACCAAAGCAGCACCTCATTTTAGACAGTTCGGTCTTTTTCCGCCACGAACCAAATGAACCTTGAAATCAAACGAAAGAAGATCAAACTGGTCAATAGGCCAATAACGATTTGACTAAATCAACCGCTTGGCTCTGCCAATATTAGCGTCAGACCTATTGTGATCCAAAACTACTCATAAGATTCAACAATACAGTCTACTTAGCCCAGTGGGGATTTCAAACTGGGAACCACCACAGCAAAACTGGTTGTTTCAGGCAAAGTATGTAGTACAACTTCGTCTTATTTTTAAAATATAATCAATATGTTCCTGTAATTGTATTTCATTGTTCTCAACCAGAGAAATGTTTCCCCTTATCATGTCCCCTTATCCCCACAATCATGAACGAAGTTCAATTCAATAGCTGTGATTAGGATGTGAGCAGGATAAGACGGTGGAGTATAAAGGCTTCATCTTGTCATATGAAGTGATTTGCTCGTAAATATTATTCTTTTCGAGATTGTGTTATGAGAAATAAGTTACATCTGCATTTGAGGATAGATAAGATCGAAAAAGAAAACAAACACTGACACACACATACAAAAGGAGAGAGAGCAAGCAATGAGAGGCCAGAGTATTACCAACTCCCATCTTAATACGACCAGCCCACCACCAGAAATCCATTCCTTAAAATAAACAATGGTGCACCTCACACGAAGCAAGACTAGAGGACGACTGCTGTAAGAACATTGTAATCATAATCTTCCTACAAGCGACTCGTCCCATACCATACTGACCATCATGATGTTTGAAGCAGGACCAAGCGACGTTTCTGATAACTTCAAGCACAGAAGAGGTGGAATATTCACATTATCGAGCATATAGGACTGGCGAAAATTAACATAAAAAATATGGTGTTCAGTGTAAACAACATGAGAGTTTTGGCTCTTCCTCGAGTCCTCTCCAGGTGCGAAGAGGTTCACACTTGAAGGGGATGTATGGAATATAAGCAATATTAAACTTTCGGGTCTTTACTAGTTCCACTATATTCGTTATGAAGGTTTAAGTTCTCCAGCCCAGCACTAAGTTACATCTTATTTAGATATATATAACGAAACTTACTAAATCGCAATATGCTCCAAGCTGCCGATGTCTGCTTAGACGACATATTATCATCGATATATGGTTCAATTTTAGTATTATATTTTATTTATTTATTATTACTATATATAAATTTTTTAAAAGTGTTGGTGGCTAAGTTCGCAATTATTAATATTTTAATAAGACAAATATTTAACTGTCTTGATGGTGTAATGGTTAGAGCGTGTAAGTTCTGTATGTGGTATCCTGGGTTCGAATCCTGGGAAAATCACATGCTTTCCTTAATTCCATTTGTGGGGTCAAGAACGATTTTAATAATATGTTCTATAATTTTTTTTTTTTTCGTGAATCTATCTTTACATCAATCAAAAGCTGTGCATCAACTAAGTTAACTATCTACTGTATTTATTTATCTACTAAATATCTACTATCATTCCACCTGTCTGTCTGAGGTGTACAGTCGCGCTAATAAGTGATGTCTCGGCACCAAGTATGTTTTGATCAATAATTGGTATCAGCACTATCTAAGCATTAATTTATCGTTGCGAGTGAGATATACTAACATGTTCCTACACTTACCCACCTTATTCAACATCTGACAGACATTAATACAGCACAGAGGAAGTCAAACGTAATGACAGCTGGGACATGACTTATTAGCGCGACCGTACGTACTGCTTGATAATTCTAACCCAGACTACAGGTTGAGGCGGTACAGTACGACCTGATTTCTTGCGGGGCTGTACATACCTCCTCACCCTAATGTTACATTCAGTTTGGCTCTCTTCCCACTACACTTACTGACCTACCCTACATCTATACCCATTAACGTACCCTATTGAACTACCCTACATCTATCCCCATTAACCTACCCTACATCTATCACCATTAACCTAAACTTACTGAACTACCAACATCTATCCCCCTTAACCTATCCTACAGAACTACCCTACATATATCCCCATTAACCTGCCCTACATCTATCCCCCTTAACCTACCCTATATCTATCCCCATTAACCTACCCTATATCTATCCCCATTAACCCACCCTATATCTATCCCCATTAACCTGCCCTACATCTATCCCCATTAACCTACCCTACATCTATCCCCATTAACCTACCCTATATCTATCCCCATTAACCCACCCTATATCTATCCCCATTAACCTACCCTACATCTATCCCCATTAACCTACCCTACATCTATCCCCATTAACCTACCCTATATCTATCCCCTTTAACCCACCCTATATCTATCCCCATTAACCTACCCTACATCTATCCCCATTAACCTACCCTAGATCTATCCCCATTAACCCACCCTACAACTATCCCCATTAACCTACCCTACATCTATCCCCATTAACCTACCCTACATCTATCCCCATTAACGTACCCTACATCTATCCCCATTAACCTACCCTACATCTATCCCCATTAACCTACCCTACATCTATCCCCATTAACCTACCCTATATCTATCCCCATTAACCTACCGTACATATATCCCCATTAACCTACCCTACATCTATCCCCATTAAGGTACCCTACATCTATCCCCATTAACCCACCCTATATCTATCCCCATTAACCTACCCTACATCTATCCCCATTAACCTACCCTACATCTATCCCCATTAACCTACCCTACATCTATCCCCATTAACCTACCCTACATCTATCCCCATTAATCTTCCCTATATCTATCCCCATTAACGCAGCCTACCCTCCCTATATCTATCCCCATTAACCTAGCCTAAATCTATCCCCATTAGCTTACCCTACATCTATCCCCATTAACCTACCCTACATCTATATATATATATATATATATATATATATATATATATATATATATATATATATATATATACTGTATATATACAGTATATATATAGTATATTCACGTAAGAAAGAGGAGTAAGTCATACTTGTTCTATTTTGTTATTTTTTTTTTATACCTACCACTCCCGAGTTAAGAGCGACAGTGCGACTCTCATAAATCCCCCCTCAACCATTTCAACCATTTCCTTATTTAAACGGCGAGGGCCTCTATGACTAAATGCTTGTCCCCTTGCCCTGGATTTTGTGTACAAACACTTTCTCCGTCCACAGGGTAATACTTCTTAAGATAAATTTTTGTTCTCTCTCTCATTGATGTCCAGTGAAAATACCCCCTATATCGTCACCAATTCATAGCATAGAAGATGCCCGACCATATTCGAAGATGCTGTGAACTACTGTATAGCTTCTCTCTCCAAATCAAGTGACGTGTATACATCCGGTGTCGCCATCTGGTCTGGCAGAAAGGAAGCAACACCTTAAAACTCCACTGTGACCACCTAAATCGACATAAGAAGCACCCAACATCTCGAAGCTTCAATCGATAACCTCGGGGCCTCACAAGAGTTACAGGCTACTAAACAGCCTACAGTCTCGAGGTTGAGACATAGGAAGAACAAAAATGAGTTTTGAATTGATTAAATTATGTGGGGGCAACTGAGGCTAAGTTACCTTACATTAAGACGAGTAAGTTAAGATTAATTAACGTGATCGTTCTTAATAAAAGAACAAAAGAGCTAAAGTAAAGTTCTATAGACACTTGGGTTACAGGTAGAGAGACACCTGTTCCTATAAATCACTCCGGCAAGGTATGTCTATACGCATATCTGTACAGTCATGGTCAAGAGTACCGTACACCCTTCACAACTTGGTCTTTGAATAGCTCTTTGGCTTTAGCAGAACATTCGCAAAAGCTTCAGCAAAACTTTCATAGTCAAGCTTTATCCAGGTTTGTTTACTATACTCTGTTGAACTGAACTCGGCTTCCAAATTTGCACTCTATACGTATAATACAGTGGTGGGAGGAGTGGTCCAGGAAGTTGAATAATTAAGAACTGTATTGATGGTGTAATGGTTAGAGCGTGTAAGTTCTGTATATGGTGTCCTGTGTTTGAATCCTGGGAAAATCACATGCTTTCAATAATTTCATATGGGGGGTTATTGGTGCTAAGAACGATGTTAAAACTAATGTCCAAGATATAACGTAAAATACATGGTGACAAATAAGAACAACTGAGAGAAGGGTGGCATATGATTCAGAGATAAAATGAACCGAGTTAACTTAAATCTAAAGTCCACCTAAAGTCCGATTTGTGTAGGTAACATTATGGCTTTTGCCCACGACTGTAAGCATGTGTGTGTGTGTTTGTTTGTCGCTTCGGGGTGAATGTACTTGCGACAGCGAGTCAACATATAGCCCTCTCTGTGTGTGACTCCGTGTGTTTATTTTTATGTTTCTAACTGTATGTGTGTGAGTGTCTCTTTGTGTCTTTTAATGTGTGTGTGTGTGTGTGTGTGTGTGTGTGTGTGTGTGTGTGTGTGTGTGTGTGTGTGTTTATTTTTATGTTTCTAACTGTATGTGTGTGAGTGTCTCTTTGTGTCTTTTAATGTGTGTGTGTGTGTGTGTGTGTGTGTGTGTGTGTGTGTGATTCCGTGTGTTTATTTTTATGTTTCTAACTGTATGTGTGTGAGTGTCTCTTTGTGTCTTTTAATGTGTGTGTGTATGTGTGTGTGTGACTCCGTGTGTTTATTTTTATGTTTTTAACTTTATGTGTGTGAGTGTCTCTTTGTGTCTTTTAATGTGTGTGTGTGTGTGTGTGTGTGTGTGTGTGTGTGTGTGTGTGTGTGTGTGTGTGTGTGTGTGTGTGTGTGTGTGTGTGTGACTTCGTGTGTTTATTTTTATGTTTCTAACTGTATGTATGTGAGTGTCTCTTTGTGTCTTTTAATGTGTGAGTGTGTGTGTGTGTGTGTGTGACTCCGTGTGTTTATTTTTATGTTTCTAACTGTATGTGTGTGAGTGTCTCTTTGTGTCTTTTGATGTGTGAGTGTGTGTGTGTGTGTGTGTGTGTGTATGTGTGTGTGTGTGTGTGTGTGTGTGTGTGTGTGTGTGTGTGTGTGTGTGTGTGTGTGTGTGTGTGTGACTCAATAATCTTAATTGATTAATTTCATGCCAACACCAAACACTCAAATGTAATTAATGAAAGCATGATATTCTTGCGGGATTCAAACCTGAGATACCACATACATAACTTAAACACTCTAACCATTATACCATCAAGACAGTTCAAGGTTCAGCACATGACCACGATAAATATCCATTTATCGAATACTGGATATCAATCTAATCATGTACTGGACCCAACTGCACTATGAATAACGTAATGTTTATGTGAGAGGAAAGAACACATTATTGGGCGCAAATCTCAAAGGACTGACCTCGCAACATACTTGTTCCCGAGCCTATTGAAATGTGCTTAATTGATTTATTCCACTCCCAACACCAATCACCCTAAAATTAAATTAATGAAAGCATGTGATCCTCCTGAGATTCGAACCTAGTATACCACATACAGAAGTTAAACACTCTAACCATTACAGTGTGTGTGTGTGTGTGTGTGTGTGTGTTTGTATTTACTGTATATATATATATATATATATATGCAGTATACAGTATAATTAGTTATCTATTTCCCTCTCAATATATGTTCTTTACTTCAAATTAGTTCTCTGCATTTCACATTCCTTGCCTCCTTCATATTTCGCTACTCAGTGTGCAGTTGGGTCTGAGTACATGATTAGATTGATATCCAGTATTCGATAAATGGATATATAATCGTAATCCTATACTTAACCTTTAACCGTCTTGATGGTGTATTGGTTAGAGTGTTTAAGAGATGTATGTGGTAACCCAGGTTCGAATCCCGGGAGGATCACATGCTTTCATTAATTTCATTGGGGAGGTGTCTGGTGTTTGAAATGAAATTAATATATTATATAATAATAGCTAATGAATAATCAAATTAGATTAATGAAGTATATTTCATCTTATTCAGAATCTGTGGAAGTCATATAACATCCCCATAAGGTGAAGCAGACCGTGTTCTGGACCCCCTTCTCCCTAATGTTTAGCCCCCACTAGTTTTGAGATTATAAGCCCATTAGTTTGGCGATTTAAACACCTTTCGCCCAATTTCGTTGTCAATTTTAAGACCTTTCGTGCCATTTAGGTGTCGATTATTTCCTGGCGAGCGATAGCGGGCCTGCAATTTTAAGCGGAAGCGGCCTTCGGCCGGGACATTTTTCTACCAAAAAATGTACAAATTTATCTTGAAGGGGGGTCTAGGGTTTTTTTTTCTAAGCTTGATGGAGGTCTAGGGAGGACACTAAACAAAATATATGAATACATTAATTAATAGACCAAACAAACGGTCAGTCTCCCCTTAAGAGTGTTTATAATGTTATTGTATTTGTATCAACCCTTCTATCTAATCAACCCTTTATTTGTCCTCATCATTATCGCATTATCCTTCTTATTATATCACAACTAATGTATCCTCTTTTGTTTATTCTCTTATAACAGTATTCTTCCGAATTTGTCAATCCTGTTGATTATATTTGTATTTATTACTTTGCTACTAAATGACGCCAATTTTGCATTGGTCTTGGTGGTGTAATGGTTAAGGTGTCTAAAAATCTGTGTGTGATAACCCGGGTTCGAATCCCGGTGAATCACATATATGCTTTCATTAATTTCATTGGAGGTGTTTGGTGTTGTGGTGAAATTAATAAAAAAATAGTTTATTATAATTTATCAATAGCCATTTAGGAAAGACCTGCGGGTTGCGGAGGGATCATGGAGCTAAGCAGTATATGTACTTTATATATTCGACGTAAATATTGGGTAAACTATCTTGTTTCTACTCTTTTGATGTCTGGCGATTATTTTTTGTTTTTAATAATTTGTGTAATAAGAAAAAATAATATAATTACACCGAGCGACATCGGATTGAAGGAGTTAAGGGGAGATGGGTCGTTTTCCTGGTTTACTGCGTTTAGTTCTGGTGCCTTTCCTATAAAATGATACAGCACCTTGCCCTGAACCCAAGGTTGACTGCATTTGTAATTGAAGAAATATTTTCTTTAGTACTGTTTGTTCAATAACCTAATAGATCTTAATATAATTTCCCCTGCCATGAACAAAGCCCCAGGGCAGCACTTCCTTCTCACATCTTTCCCACATTCTCTCCGAAATACTGTTGCAATACTTGGAGCAGCAGTGTTTTGGAGGGCAAGTAACCTCGAGGGGTCGCTTGACCTGTTGTTGATTGTTTCCCTTTGTAGTTCCTTTGTACTCCCTTCTTCCACATGTTTAGCCCCATTAGTTTTTCAGAATTCGGCCCATTAGTTTAGCAATTTTAAGACCTTTCGCCCCAATTTGTTGTCAATATTAAGACCTTTCGTACTATGTAGGTGTTGATTATTTTTTTCCTGGCGAACGATAGTGAGCCTGTAATTTGGGAAGAATCGGCCTTCGGCCGGGACATTTTTCTACCGAAAAATGTACAAATTAATCTAGAAGGGGGATCTAATGGATATTATTTTAAGTTTGATGGAAGTCTAGGGAGGAAACTACACAAAATATATACTGTATATATGAAACAAATCGACCAAAAAAATAAACCCATCTCCCCTGAAACCGATGTCCCACGAGTAATATAAGCGACGGAATGGATCGAAGTATGATATAATATAACTGTGCTGTAAAATAGCGTTAATTATCTGTTGAGCTTCATCTCTGTCTTGCATAAATTATGAACCTGGCTTTCCATAAGATTGTTTACCAAATATAAACGTCTGTACAATACATATATATATATATACTGCTGAGCTCTGGAACTCTCTCCCTGAATCCATCTTTCCCTCATCCTATGACTTAAATTGCTTCAAACTCCGTGTGTCCAGACATTTTGCCTCGAACATTCCTTGATTTTGGCCCTGTCAATCTTTCAACTCTGGGGGAGGCACTCGTCACAGGCAGTCCTGCCTTTTGTCTCCCTACAATATATATATATCACCCCAAATTATGTGATAACCACTACTAACCCTTTCTATACGATGGCGCCAACATAATTATATTCTGGGTAAAACAAGATGGTTATTTTCTTCTTAAGATGGACCTTTAGAATTAATAGAGCTACAGACTAACTCAAAACTCTCTTTTATGCCCTCAGAATCTTAATTATTTAATACAATTTTCAATTTAAAGCAAACAGATTTTTGTTTATCCCACTGAAGCAGCTACGCTTGATCCGTGCCAGACTGATAAATATTCCTTGTCCTATTATTTGATTTTCTTCTGACAGTATGTCTACTCCATTAACAGCTAATATATCGGTTAAAATATATCAGCTAATATACGGACTATCTGTTGTCAACGCCCAGCATATATTGCTAACGTGTTAAGGGGAGGTATTTAGTTTCTTCTCTAGAACTCCATCAAGCTTAAAATTACACCCCCTAGACCCCCTTTCAAGATAAATTTGTAAATTTTTCGGTAGAAAAATGTCCCGGCTGAAAGCCGGTTCCTCTTAAATTACAGGCTCGCTATCGCTCTCCAGGATAAAATCGATCCCTAAATGGCACGAAAGGTCTTACAATTGACAGAAATGGGGCGGAAGTTCTTAAAATCGTCAAAATAATGGGGCGAACGTCTTAAAACTAGAAAAACAATGGGGCTAAACATGAGGGAGAAAGGAGTCAAGACAAAAATCCCTCAAGTGGAAATCTCCCCTTCAACAAAAAATAGAATGATATAACAAACAGTACTAAGGTGTGTTGCTAACCACTTCAGGTCTCACCCCACATCATCATCATTATGACATCACCGGACGATTGATTAACTAACTCCCCTTCCCCCACCCCCCCCCACCCCACTTGTGACGCAAGGGGGTACACACAAGTGGTTCTCGTATCAACTCTGACATGATCGGTTTTTATCGCTCAAGAAGATTTACGGTGAAAGATTAGGACGCGTATAAATTTCGCTAAATGAGCGCCCCGATGCAGGAGATTGTTACCACTATTTTTGGCCGAGATAATGTGTGCGTGTCGTTAAGGGGGGGTCACCGGCTTTCTTTTATCTTTCTCTCCTGTTCTCTCTTTCTCTGGCTTGTATCCATTCGGCCCTATTCAGCCAACTGTTTTAAGACGTTTATCCCCATCCAGGTGTCGATTTCTTCCTGGCGAGCGATAGCGAGCCAGCATTGTTTGGAGAATTCCGGCTTCGCCGGAGACATTATTCTATCGAAAAATTTACAAATTTAGCTTGCTGTCAAAACAAAAAAATATATATGCTGACTCGCTACCGCTCGCCAGGAAAATATTGACACCTGGATGGGGGTAAACGTCTTAAAACAGTAGGCTGAATGGGGCCGAATGGATACAAGCCAGAGAAAGAGAGAAAAGGAGAGAAAGATAAAAACAAACGGTGACCCCCCTTAATTAAGTTGTAGATTTATTGATCATCATTGCTTTTTTGATGAGGGCATAATTATATTTGCCTGATAAAGTGATATATACCGCGAAAGGTGTCAATGAAGTTTGTGCTATCTTTCCTACTCTGTTTTCATAATTCGTACCTAAATTAATATATTGCCTGCGACACGCTCACGTCAATATCCTATTTCTTAAATATTTTCTCCAGTTCTTCTATGATTTAATAAAATTGATGGAGGTCTAGCGAGTAAATGTATTACTAAATAAATATATACATAAATAGAAAAAAAATATATATATATACAGAGAGAGAGAGAGAGAGAGAGAGAGAGAGAGAGAGAGAGAGAGAGAGAGAGAGAGAGAGAGAGAGAGAGAGAGAGAGAGAGCGAGAGAGAGAGAGATTCAATCACCAGGTGGTATCAGAGGATGTGCTATAAGGCCTTTGAAGTGGCAAGCAATCTATGTGAAGGAGGTACGACTACACAGTATATACCGTATACCAAATACAGAAATATTTTGAAATATTATAGAGACATTGACTGAAATAGGCTACACACAATTAATATTATGGAGACATTGACTGAAATAGGCTACACACAATTAATATTATAGAGACATTGACTGAAATAGGCTACACACAATTAATATTATAGAGACATTGACTGAAATAGGCTACACACAATTAATATTATAGAGACATTGACTGAAATAGGCTACACACAATTAATATTATAGAGACATTGACTGAAATAGGCTACACACAATTAATATTATAGAGACATTGACTGAAATAGGCTACACACAATTAATATTATAGAGACATTGACTGAAATAGGCTACACACAATTAATATGGACCAACAAAGGGGGATAGTGCTTGTTTTTTGGTCTATGTATCTATCTATTTATATATTGTTGCGTTTCTTCGCTAGACTTCCATCAAGCATAATAACTGCGGGTAAACTTATTTAAGAGCAAAATAAGCGGATACTAAATTCCTTCTTTATAGCTAGTAGCAAGTGAAATAATTACATATATGAAAGAGATCCCTTAGTTACTAAAACAAACAGATAAATACAAAATCACGAACAAATTCTTATCTGTAGTTCTAAAATTATCCTACAAATACTGAAACAATATTTAAATCATAAGAATATAATAATTATACGGGATGAATAACAAGTATCAATGCATAAAGAATCATGGTAAACAACTAAATATTTAAGGGGAGGTTTCTAGTTTGTTCCCTAGACCTCCATCAAGCTTAAAATTACACCCTCTAGACCCTCTTTCAAGCTAAATTTGTACATTTTTCGGTAGAAAAATGTCCTGGCCGAAGGCCGGTTCCTCTTAAATTACAGGCTCGCTAGCGCTCGCCAGGAAAACATTGACCCCTAAATGACACGAAAGATCTTTAAAATTTACAGAAATGGGGCGAAAGTTCCTAAAATCGCCAAACTAATGGGGCGAACGTCTTAAAATCTCAAAATCAATGGGGCTAAACCTGAATGAGAAAGGAGTTCAGTAAAAAATCCCTCAAGTGGAAATCTCCCCTTAAGGTGCCTACATGACGTTTCTGCCTGGCATCCGGACTCTGATGGTGGAGGTGGTTGTGGTGGTGGTGGTGGTGGTTGGCATGATGGTGGTGGTGGTGGTGATGATAGTAGTAGTGGAAGTAACTGTGTTGGTGGTGCTGATGACGGAGATGGTTGTGGTCATGGTGGTAGTGATTATATTGGTGATGGTGGTGGTGTGACAGTGTTACTGGTGGCGGTGGTGATTGTGGTGATGTTGATAGTAATGGTGGTGGTGGTGGTGGTGGTGGTGGTGATGGTTGATTGGTACAGTTTAATTAGCCAAATTAATTTACAATTATATTACGCTAAGTATATAACAAAAAACAAACAAACACACATTTAAGTTATTGGTGGTGGTGGTTGGGGTTGTTGGAGGTGGTGGTGTATCAGAGGCACCACACTATATACTGGTAATAATTCCGGGTTACTGACCTCCACCAACACTTGATACTCCACTACGAGTCATTATACTCTATGGTAAATATGTAATATTCATATTTATTCACCAATCCACCAATTATTCTGAGATAATTGTAAAATACAGAAAGACAGAAACGTATGCATGCACATACCATATACAGTAAATATATATGCATATTCAACACTTGGATATGCGTACACTGTAAGTGCTAAGCATAATGTAGTAATTGTATACAGTTGTGCTCTTTATCCTATACACGTGCAAAATAATATAATGCATACGGTAGTTAATATCTATAAATGGATACTAGTAAATATTGATTCAAATAATTCCTTCATATAGTTCGATAAACCTATCGTGATATAATTTCCGTCTACTGAAGACTTAATTAATAACGCAGAACACACGCTGCTATAATTGCTTCCGTTGGCTGAATATTAGAGTGGGTTATCACACATGAAATAAGAGATAGTAAAGGGTAAAGGTTCTTGCTTACAACCGATACATATTTTAATTATTTTATTATGCTGTATGCAACTGCCATTAATCTGGAGGCTAATGACAAAAATATATACAGTATATATACAGTATATATATATACCGGTATATATATATATATATATATATATATATATATATATATATTAAGGAGATGGAGAAATCCTATTCGGAGGAAGTATTTCATTCCATACCAAGTCGTCGGACCCATTTTCGGAGTACCTTGCATGGGATTTTTACAACTATTCCTAAGCAACTCGGGTTAAATTGATTTCATTTGATTCTCCATCTGCCAACCTAGATGGAAAAATAGACAAATAGATAAATACATACAGGCAGATAAACAGATAAACAGATACAAAATCAAACACAAATATATCACATACAGATAAATATATGGGCAGTTAAATAATTAAGCACAAACAGAGAGAGAGAGAGAGAGAGAGAGAGAGAGAGAGAGAGAGAGAGAGAGAGAGAGAGAGAGAGAGAGAGAGAGAGAGAGAGAGAGCGAGCGAGAGCGAGAGAGACGAAACAGAGATACAGAGAGCGCGAAAGCAAGGACGAGCCAGCAAGAGAAAGAGCAGATCAGATCACAACCATACTCATCTATCAAAGCAAGTTACACCCCTCGCCCGAATCATCAGCCCCTTACAAACCACATCAGGCGAGGTCCAGGGGTATCATTATAGGAGGGCGCAAGATCACGACCCCCTCATCAATTATTTTTTTGTTCTTCCTTTTACACACTTCCTCCCTGGCTTCCTTTTACACACTTCCTCCCTGGCTTCCTTTTACACACTTCCTCCCTGGCTTCCTTTTACACACTTCCTCCCTGGCTTCCTTTTACACACTTCCTCCCTGGCTTCCTTTTTTTTTTCCTTTTTTTCCTTTGGGTTGGGTCATAGAGTACTGTTAAGAGGGGTTTATTCATATGACTGTTCTTTTTATACGCGATAGACAGATAGCTACAATAATTACAAGGAATAGTAGGGAGAGATATGCTATTTGAATAAGGAATGATTGTACACTGCAGTACACTCATAAAGTGTGCTTAGTACCATTTACTCTTTGTAACTGATCTTCCTAGAGAAGTGCTTACATTTTATAAGGGAAGATTATTACAGCTATAGCACATCGTTTATGTGAAAGCAATCCACATAAACAAGTGCAAGAATACAAAAATACAATGAAGCTTTTTTCACGTAATTCTGGTAACATTTGATGATCTTACTCAACTTTGGAAGGCCATCTAGCCATCAAAGTGGTAAAGTCTATGTCAATTACCCTCTGGTTTCCATATTTCCTGTCTAAGTTGATTAAAATCATCTATTTATAACCAGAATAAAAGGAAGAGAAACATCAGCTTATCGTGAACGGGCAAACCCTAACTTTTTCGCATGTTTGCGTGTGGTATGTCTACAGTTTTATATCCTATTACATTCCACATTCCAAAAGACATTTAGAAATTTAAATATTTCAATTAGTTGTTCTCGCCATCTATGTGTGTTCAATAAGCAGTGACCAAAAGCTCTCAATTGGTCCTCTTAGCTCAGTCTCTTAATCTATGGACTAAGTTTTGAAGACCTTGAATGAATTATTTTTAATCGCTTTATATCATTGTGAGTGCTAGAGACCAGTAATGCACAGCATATGCTAAAACGTCTACATTAGGACATTAAGTCTATAGAGTGTAACGAGTATCTCATTTCTATATTGAAACTGCCTCCTATTATAGCCCCATTAAAATCAAATGGATTTTATTTTTACTTATGGAGTGAGGAAGTATATGGATGAAGGCGGTGCTGGTTGGGAGGAGGGGCGTCGACTGACTGGGGACAGAGGTGCATGGGGGCGGTTCGTTCGTGGCCACCCCTTCGGGGATCGCGTCCCAGTCTACTAAGTTGCCTACGCCTTCTTTGAAGAGCGCGATAAAAATAATAAGTCAATAAATAAATAATAAATAAATACATAAAATGCGTGCGTGCGTGTGTGTATGCATATTATAGGCATGCTTAGGGTATGCGTGAGTGTCAATGCGTGGGTAAATACAGTATGTAAAGTGTATGTGCGAAAGTATGTTCTGAAGTTTTTTCCAGCCCCCCATCCATCTCCCAGAGTGTCTCAGCTTCCTCAGTTTTCTTGCCTCCCCTCTCACCAGACTCACACTTCTTGTCCACCACCACAGAGTACTTTTAATGCAACCCTCATGGGACACTCAGTACGGTCACTGAGAACAAATTATGGACAGCTACTGTATGTGTTGCTCTTGATACAAATGTAACCATTTAGCTTAAAGTATGGATTTGTTTGATTTTCTATTTAAATATATAAATTATTTTAGATTTGATCTATACATAATACAACCATTAATCAGGTTTCTTTGAAATTATTGTCTAGTCAGTATGAGGAGGCTTCGAACTTTTCTAAGGGACTGTACAAAAAGTATAACAATCTTCCTAGGAGCAGGATAACGGAACCTAACCTAGTCTAACTTACTCTGATCTACAGCATGTCTGCATTCTGTAAATATATTATATATAACACCACAATCGATAATCAAAACACACGTAACGGCAATATTTAGGTAGTTATTCAGGTGAAGAGCAATGTTGACATTTGTAGAGTCTTGTACATAAAGGTCTGTTTGTCCACACTATTTTACATATGGAAGTAAAACTAGCGTAACTGAATTAAGAGTGTAGCTCGTTATAAACCAGTTGACTACACAGGTGATTAAATAACTAAACATACTACACTCTAAATTCAATCACATTGATGTTGCTTCCATATACATTAGATTACGTGGAATACTTGGGTTTATGTAGAGGACTACTGTATATGTTACCCTATTTTGGTTGGATAACAAAGAAGCTGCACGCTGCACACCCTGTTCGATTTTATTCCCATTGTGCGCGCTACTATACTAGGTCACCCAACGTCTTGGAGGGTTAATATGGTGTGTGTGTGTGTGTGTGTGTGTGTGTGTGTGTGTGTGTGTGTGTGTATTATAAGTGTTGGCTATGACTCTTTTTGTCATTTTCGAGAAATCCATTTTTAGTTTTTAAGTACCGGTAGTGGAAAAGGTGCCTTCTATTACTTCTCTGGTAGTTGAGTTTTCTATGTTACGTGACTTGCCAATCTATCCACGGTATACTAATTTTCCAACCAAATCATAACATATCACAGAAAGCCTGGAGTAGTCCAAGAACACAATACAATACCATGGTACTTTTAATGTACACGTGTACGAAAACGTCAAAATCAATAGTTCAATAAAAACACTGCTCATAAACTGTGACATTTTGATATTACTATACCTTTTCCTTAACAATTGTCATGTGTATCTAATATATAATTGGTCGTGACTAGTACTATTTGTTCAATGTAGTATAAGTGTTGAGTATACAGTATGTCCCTCTCTCTTGACTTTACACACATTATAATCAAGGTTTTAGGAAAATTATTGATCTATGCAGTATTTTTGCAATTGAATCTTTTCGACACAAAAGTTATTATCCTACCGATTGCTTTGGTGGCATGGATGGAAATGCAAAATCCGAAATTAAGAACAAAAAGTACCTTTAATGTGCAAATAATGGCGTTGCTGAAACAACCATCACAGATATTAGTAAATAATAAAATGTCGGGAAAAAGCTTTTAAGTTCAGTTATGAATAAAAACACCATATGAGGAGGAGCACTTTAATGACAACGTTTAGCATATAGCTTCATTGGCCTGATGAAGCTACTGTATATGCGAAACTTTGTCATTAAAATGCTCCTCCTCATGTGGTGTTTCTATTAATGTTGTCAAATGTTCCGAGTATATTATTTTGTATAAAGTTGCATAGAGACAAGATCAAAAGACGATGTGCAAGCTTAGGAAATAATCAGAGGTATTTTTCCCTAATTTCCACATGTACCTTTATCATCGGCCAATCCTCATATCCTGGCTTTAACCTCGTATCCACGATATTGCTTTCATTATCCAATTCACTACTGGTGACGTCCTTTTCACTATAATCTGGCAACTATTAGATAAATTTATTAAGCTTAAGAAGAAACTCTACCCATTGAAGGACAACAAACTATCTCAATTAATCCTTTTACCTATCACAGATCCTTCCTAAGCTTCATAAAATCTTCTAAATATATCTAAAATTAAATAAAAGATACGTCACCGGTACTAAAAGGGTTATAGGTACGTTACTCTCGCCCTACCTTCATAGTATCGAACCCTTAAGGGGAGATTTACACTTAAGGGGTGTTTTCTGGACCCCTTTCTCCCTCAAGTTTAGCCCCTTAGTTTGTAATCTAAAGTCGGTCACCCTATTAGTTCGGCGATTTGAAGGCCTCTCGCCCCATTTCTGTCAAGTTTAAGACATTTCGTACCATTTAGGTGCCGCTTATTTCCTGGCGAGAGATAACGAGGAACAGGCCTTCGGCCTGGACATTTTTTTACCGAAAATGTACAAATTTATCTTGAGGGAGAGTCTTGGAAGGTGTTTTTTTAAGCTTGATGGAGGTCTAGGGAGGAAACTAAAATTGTAAATAAAATATACATAAATGAGCTAATAAATACGCCCATCCCCCCATAAATACGCCCATCCCCCCATAAATACGCCCATTCCCCCATAAATACGCCCATCCCCCCATAAATACACCCATCCCCCATAAATACGCCCATCCCCCCATAAATACGCCCATCCCCCCATAAATACGCCCATCCCCCCATAAATACGCCCATCCCCCCTTAACACACAAAACTTCGCCGCTACATCGTTTACCAATCACCAGTAACTTCTCTCATTCCTCACACATTCTTTGTACCCTCATTCCTCCTCCTTCAACATTCCTCATTCCTCCTCCTTCCACACATCCCTTATTCCTCCCCCTTCAACACATCCCTCAGCTGCCTCCTCCTCCTTCAACATCCCCCATTATTCCTCCTTCAACATTCCTCCTCCTTCAATACATCCCTCATTCCTCCTCCTTCAACATTCCTCCTCTTTCAACAGCCCTCATTCCTCCTCCTTCAACATCCCCCATTCCTCCTCCTTCAACATCCCCCATTCCTCCTCCTTCAACATCCCCCATTCCTCCTCCTTCAACTACCCTCATTCCTCCTCCTTCCACACATCCCTCAGCCTCCTCCACCTTCATCCATCACTTCCTCTTTCAATCCACTCCCACACTACATTTTTCGATAGAAAAACCACTTTTCATCCAGCATGCAGGCCCCTGTCTTAAGAGGAGATGGGCGTATTTATTTGCTTATTTATAGTTTATTATTAAACAAAATTAGTTTCCTCCCTAGACCTACATCAAGCTTACGAAAACACCCGCCCAAGACCCTGCTTCAAGATAAATGTGTATATTTTCCGATAAAAATATGTCCCGGTCGATGGCCGGTTCCTCGTAATTTACAGGCTCGCTATCGCTCGCCAGAAAAAAAATCGACACCTAAATTACACGAAAAGTCGTAATATTGACAACAAAATGGGGCGAGAGGTCTTAAAATCGCCAAACTAAGGGACCGAAAGTCTTAAAATCTGAAAACTAATGGGGCTGTAAACATGAGGGAGAAGGGGGACTAGCAAAGCGACCCATCTCCCCTTAAACACTCTTCTCTCAACTGGCTCCTTCCCCGCCCCGCCCACCCCAACCCCGCCCACCTGCAAACACCGCCCACGCAGCTACTATATCCTTTGTAGTACCGGCTAGGAGAAGGATTTAACTGGAGCTTATACCATCTCGCCGCACCATTACTTTTTGATGCTAAGGATAATGGTGCATTGGTGTTGAACAAGTCACCAATTATGTCCTTTCGGGAGGTGACCTAGCTTCAGAGTCACCAGTAGGACGTCATTGATAGCGTACTGTTTTGTGACGTCATGGTAGGATTCAGGGACATCGGGTCGCGAAATTTCCTCAGTCTGCCCTCACCCCACCGTCTCTCAAACCCGTTTTCTCCACCTAGCGCGTGCAATACCCCTAGATTAAATAATACGCACGTGAGTTCCTAGAGTGATATAGGAAGGATAGTGAGGTTAAGGATATCAGAAGATAGGATTTTGAGGTTGAACGTTGTGATGGTGTGACGTCACGGACACGCGCCTCCTATCATTTATGAGGCGAGCAGCTGGTGGCAACGCGCAGTCCGAGCAGGGACGACGTCGAGTGAGGGAGTCTGTCAGCTCTCAGGCCGTGTGCGAGAGAAACACATTTATATTATATCCCCGTCACTTCCTTCGCGTGTTGACGAGTGAGACAAATTGAAACTAAATCCCGGACAAGTCGAACTCCAACAGATAATCGCCGGTATTCCCAACAGCTGTCATCATCATCTAAGGCTGCAGTTTTATCAATTTACTACAACTACAGCTTATTACTACCAGAGCTCCTCACTGGCTACCACTACGGGAGGACTTAAGGTAAATGACGTAGCACTGTTTTAAAGACACGGCAGGTTAGATTGACAGACTATACCCCAGCTGTCACTACTGTCACAGCCCTTTAAACACCCGAACACAAGACTCCCGTGATAGCTAAACGAATCGCTTGTGAACGTATGGTGCTTGGTAATTACGAGTTTGCTTGGTAATTACGGTCACGGGCGAGCAGATTAGTGTTATATAGAGCTGTACGAGGGCAATAGTAGCTCTAGAACCCTCAACATGCGTGCTCTGGATGGGAGTGGTGTGTGTGAAGGGGGAACATATGTTATCTCACGATGATGTGTGCTGCCACGTCGTTTCCCCCTCCCCTCCTCCTCCACTCTCCCCTCCCCCACACCATCCCACTGTGCTGCTCCTCCCACTGTCAACGCCAGATACACACAAGCCCATTTTCTGGCAATATATCTGGTCAATTATGAGATTTTCGGGCAACATGTCTGGTCAATTATGAGTTGACAGCATGACTAGTTATATAGGAATTCTGCTAACTATGATCATTTACTTTTAGCTTAGTTACCGTACCGATGTCGATACCAAAGAACCCCCGAACGTTTGCCACAATTAACCCCTTCTGTACCGACGACGCGTTTTTTTTAGATTTCATTTGCAGTGTGACGATTGTTTAAGCTTAGGATGGATGTATGGTAGGCTAAGGATTAATTGAGACAGTCTGTAATCTTTTAACGGGTAGATGTCCTTCCTAAGCTGAATAAAAATCGTCACATAGTTGCCAAAATGCAATGAAAAGGATGTCCCCGGTACCGAATGGGTTAATGCTGCCGGAAGAGACCGCTCGTGTGGCTTGGCCCTGTCACCCATCCCGGTGATTTGACTGACGTTTGTTTGATTGATAATTAAATGTTCACCCTTTGCTAATGCTTTCCTGGTTTAAGGGGGGATGGGCCGGTTTTTATGACTCCCTTCTCCCTCGTGTCTAACCCTATTGGTTTTTAGATATTAAAAAGTTTTGCCCATTAGTTTGGCGATTTTAAGACAACGCCCCATTTTGTTGTCAATATCAAGACCTTTCATGCCATTTAGGTGTCGATTTTTTCTTTGCGAACGATAGCGAGCCTGTAATTTTAAGAGTAACCGGCCTTTGGCCGGGAAATTTTTCTACCGAAAAATGTACAAATTTATCTTCAAGGGGGATCCTGGGTATTTTTTTGTTTTAAGTTTGATGGAGGTCTATAGAGGAAACTAGAAAATTAATAAATTAAACAAAAAAATCGACCAGATGGGGTTGACAGTCAAGGTTTAAAGGGAATATGTGAGTTTGTCTGGTTAGTCAGTATCATTATTATATTCAATAATAGTTATCGTGTGGTCATCAAAAGAGTGTAATTATATACTCTTATACCATGCAGTGTTACGTTGTATGCAGTTATATAAGTGTTGTTTGAGTGGCAACAAACAAGTGTATGACATGCTCCCAAACTGCAAAATTGTATTGACTACAATAATATACGTTTTGGTAACACACAGCATATAGCACACAGACAGACCTCTAAACAAAATCATATTCCTAAACCATAATAATAGCATATAAATAACCAGACAACACAGTGCTTGCCCTCATCTTACTTAAGGGGAGATCTCCACTTAAGGGATATTTTTCTTGACCCCTTTCTCCTTCATGTTTAGCCCCATTGCTTTTGATATTATGAAACGTTTGCCCCATTAGTTTAGCGATTTTAAGAACTTTCACCCCATATTAAGACCTTTCGTGCCATTCAGGTGTCAATTTTATCCTGGCGAGCGATAGCGAGCCTGTAATTTAAGAGGAACCGGCCTTTGGCCGGGAAATTTTTCTACCGAAAAATGTACAAATATATCTTGAAAGGAACTCAAGGGGGTGTAATTTTAAGCTTGATGGAGGTCTAGGGAACAAACTAAATACCTCCCCTTAAGGATCACCAGTACGGTATAAAATCAGACCATGTATGATTCTCATAAAAATGCATGATCACATTTACTCAACAAACCACAGACAGTACTTCCAGACCACGTGCATTTTGTAATAACAATTAGCATGATAACAGCCCCACCCAATACTAAATATACATGCTATGCCATCCGACATGTGTTATACAATACACTGCATAACAAATATCTAAAAAATAAAATAAAAAATAAAAATATATATTATTTTTATTAATCTCACCACCACACCCCCAATGAAATTAATTAATATATACAAAATAGTCCAGTTCTCATGGAAATAGCCAGCCAACACACCGCATGACCTCAACTTATTCCAAAGATCACATATAAAGGCCCTTCCGGTGTTCAAGATCACATGCAAATTTGATGATAGAGCCAGTGCATGACTTCATCTTCACACACACACACAGTTCCAGACCACATACAGCTGTGTCAAGTTTCTGGTTCCCCGTTAGGAATATATAGTGTGTGTGTGTGTGCAGGGTAATTATTAGTGGACGACCGTGGTGTATTGTGTGTGTGTGTGTGTGTGTGTGTGTGTGTGTGTGTGTGTGTGTGTGTGTGTGTGTGTGTGTGTGTGTGTGAGATAGAGAGAGAGAGATACAGCAAGTGAGTGAAAGAGACAACACCATCGATCAATTACTGTTATGCAATATTAGCAAACAAGAGAGAGAGAGAGAGAGAGAGTCAAGACAAATAGATAGATTATTCAAGCCGAACTACCGGAAGGGAATACGAAAAGCTGATTAAAGGGAAGGGTGAAGGAAGAACTGAGCGTGTCGGCTTTGATGTTAGGAGGATAGGAGGAGGAAGAGGAGGAGAGAAAGAAGGAGTAGGTGGTGGAATAATAAAAGGAGTAGGAGGAGGGGAATAATGAGTAGGTGGTGGAAGAATAAAGAGAGTAAGAGGAGAAGGAGGGAAAGAAGGAGTAGGTGGTGCAATAATTCAAGGAGTAGGAGGAGGGAAATGAGGAGTAGGTGGTGGAAGAATATAGGGAGTGGGAGGAGGGAAATAAGGAGTAGGTGGTGGAATATAGGGAGTAGGAAGAGGAGGAGAAGGGGAAGAAGGAGGAGGTGGTGGAACAATAAAGGGAGGAGGAGGAAGAATAGTAAGAGGAGGAGGAGGAGGAGAAGGGGCAACGTAGCAGCTGATGTTTCTAGAATTTTCACGAACAAGGTTGCCAGAGGAAGAGAGGCATTTGAGAGCGAGAGAAACCCATCGAGCGAGCAAGGAAGGGAGGAGGAAAGGAGAGGAGAGGAGAGGGGAGGAGAGGAGAGGGGGAGGGGAAGGGAGAATAGGGGAGGAAAGGGGATAGGAGGAGAGTGCTTGGAGAGGGGATAATTGAGCACACTGGCAACACCTACCCCTACCATCATGAAGCATTTGTTATTGTAGTTGATATCTAAAGTTATGGAGACACATTTCCGTTCCCTCAGCACCCCGACTTATGTGCCTCTGTTTACATACAGGGTCGTGAGAATGTGTGAGGGTGAAAAACTACCTGCCCGAGGAGTGTTTTTGATGTCATTATGTAAGTCACTTACTTCACTTACTTCATTCTCTCTCTCTCTCTCTCTCGTTCGTATACCAGTAGTGCAAAACTATTGGTCGGTGTTTATGTTAGTTATTCATATCTCTCTCTCTCTCTCTCTCTCTCTCTCTCTTGCTTGCTGGCTTTCCCCCCCCCCCCCCCCTCCCCCCCGTTGTACGATGACTCGGCACTATAGCGGTGATGTAAGGTAAGGGAGGGAGGGAGGGAGCCTTAGGGAGTGTTTGGGGGGTAGTGCTTGTGAAATGCTTTAGTTTGGGGTGTTTTGGTAGTGGACGGGTAAAAAAATGAACGGATTGTTAGAGGTGGTGTTATTTAACCCTCTCAATGTGATTATAATTATATATATATATATATATATATATATATATATATATATATATATATATATATATATATGTATATATAATTATATATATATATATATATATATATATATATATATATATATATATATAGAGAGAGAGAGAGAGGGAGAGAGAAAGTTGGTTAAAAGCATGGAAAATTGTCCTAATTGTCGGTGGTTCGAGCCCTTCTGAGATTATAGTATATATATATATATATACAGTATATATGTGTGTGTGTGTGTTTTGTGTGTGTGTGGGTGTGGATGTAATTTATGTACCGGAAACGAAAATGTTAGGCAAAAATCATCCTAAATTATTGGTCATCGTCAATACATGAAGAATCATAACAAAAACAATCAACCACAAATCAACAATAAATACAACAATAACGACCACAAACAATAATCAACCACAACAATCAACCAGCACAAACCACATCAATCAAGCACAAACCATAACAGTCAACCGCCACATTCAATCATAACACAACACTAAACCAACCACAACCACCACAGTATTCAACCATAACAACAATCAACCAGCTCCACCACAATTAACAACGATTATATTCAAGCATAACCTCCACAATCGACCCCAGTTACAACCATCATCCACAAACACCATAATGAACAACCACATAGACATTTAACTGTAACTACAACAATCAAGTACAACCATGATAAACCCCAAAATCAACTAATACCAGAATCAACTACCATTAAATCAACAACCACCACTCTCAAGAGCCACTAAGTTAACAACCACACCATACTAACAGCAAATTGTGCAAAAAGCACATATTCCATCCAGCATTGTTGCGAATTCCGGCTGAGGGTAAAAATATATATTCAGGTAGCTCACGTATATTTGTGATATATATATATATACATATATATATATATATATATATATATATATATATATATATATATATATATATATATATATATATATATATATATATATATATATATATATATATATATATATATATATTATATATATAGAGATAGAGATATATAGAGAGAGAGAGAGAGAGAGAGAGAGAGAGAGAGAGAGAGAGAGAGAGAATCATCAATAAAAGGGCAGACAGACAAGGCAATGCAAGAAGTCCTTCATTCGTCCTTCCCCAGCAGTAGCCAACAGCAGGAGCATGGAAGCCACCGTCCTCGCCATATGACTGTGTGACTGAGAGGATAAACTAACTGTTCAATCAGACTCTTGTGCGCCGACCCGCCGAACCTCCCACCGTCTGTTGCTGGGAGAAGGAGGGGTAGAAGCCATTTTAACCCTTCCGCCGCCCGTATGTAGAGGCGAGATGTTGCAAAGTGAGGGTGGAGGAAGGGGGGAGGATACGCAATTATAACCCTTCCGCCGCCCGTACGTAGAAGCGAGGTGCAATGTGGAGGGGGATGCAGGCGATTTTGGGCTTTGCGGCATCCGGGTTTAAAGGCGAAAGCGTTGGTCTTCCGGGTTAGCGCAAGACACACCGCCGGGGGTCAGCCAAGCAGGGTGGTTGGAGTATTGGGAGGAGAGGGAGGAGGAGAAGAGAGGAGGGGATGGGAGGTAGGAGAAGCAAGAGAGGACAATAGAGAGGGGGAGGTGGAGGAGAGTAAGATACAGGAGGAGGAGAGGAAGAAGAAACAAAGGGAGACTAGAAGGAAGAACGAATACAAAAAGAAAAGGTAGTGAGAACAAGAAATCGACAAAATAATAGAAAATATAAAGATTGAAGTGGATTCAGATGAAAAGAAGAAAATAAAAGAGGAAACACGTTGTGGTGCAAGACAATGTGAGGATTAGAGGAGACATAAGAAAGACAAAACACAATAAAATCAAATATAGAGAAAGCGAAGGATTGAATTAATAATAAGAAAGCAACTAGCAACTGCACATGCTATTATTATGATGCACGAATTAAATCATATTCAGTTATCAAGCTCACGCTCCCATCACGCGAAGTTCAGGTAAGGTTATAGGCTATAGTCTATTTTGTCAGGTGATGATAAATTAAACGTCTTAGCAACTGATACCTCGAGTCTTAATGGAAATATATGAAACTGCTATATCTCTGCGTCATATAAATACCAAATATTTATTAACAACATATTTCGGTACAAAATCTCCGTAATAGTCGAGTAATCATGATGAGGACATGACAATTTACCCTCAGCTGAATATAAGCAGACTTATAGTAATAGAATTATGTAATGTGTAATCAATATCGCAGAGCAAACACATTTCTAGGCTAGCTAAAATATCAGATCGTAGAACACAGGATAAATTCTAGGCTAGTTCTGAGACAATTTATGGTGTAATATATGTATCTTTCAAAGTAAAGCACAGGAAGAGCTCTAGGCTAGTTATAGGATCATGTATTGTTAAAAATAACTAAAAGCTCATGGCAGACATAAATTCTAGTTAGTTTATAGATCAAAATGAAAAATAATCTCACTCTCTCTATTATCTTCCAACCCTCCAGCCCAAACCCAACACATCACATAGGTAATTTATAAGATCGCACTGAAAATAAACGTCACCTTCCCTATTTTATCCTCATTCTCCCCCTGAACTCCGTACTGAAAATACACCTCACTCACACTATTCTATCCTTACCCTCCACCCAAACCCCATACTGAAAATATAACTCACTCACCCTAACCTATCCCTACCCTCCACCCAAACCTCACACGGAAAATATACCTCTCTCCTTATTCTATCCATACCCTCCACCCAAACCCCACACTGAAAATAAACCTCACTCATCCTAATCTATCCCTACCCACCACCCAAACCTCACACGGAAAATATAACTCACTCTCCTTATTCTATCCATACCCTCCACCCAAACCTCACACGGAAAATATACCTCACTCTCCTTATTCTCTCCATACCCTCCACCCAAACCTCACACGGAAAATATACCTCACTCTCCTTATTCTATCCATACCCTCCACCCAAACCTCACACGGAAAATATACCTCACTCTCCTTATTCTATCCATACCCTCCACCCAAACCTCACACGGAAAATATACCTCACTCTCCTTATTCTATCCATACCCTCCACCCAAACCTCACACGGAAAATATACCTCATTCTCCTTATTCTATCCATACCCTCCACCCAAACCCCACACTGAAAATATACCTCACTCTCCTTATTCTATCCATACCCTCCACCCAAACCCCCCACACATGATGCTACCCGAGAGTAGACAATGACTAACCCCTTGATGATTATGCTGCGTTTTGACAGTATATTCTGGCTGTCCTTGGACGATTTTATACCGCTTAAGAAAGGCCTGAGGGAATGAAAACGGTAAAAACAATATAATTTAACACTCTGCCTTCCATATTTATTAGAAAATAATCGTGTAATAATAGCCAAAACACAGAAAAGAAATACTGTGCGTGCAATTGGCTTACGAGCTTTCTGTTGACGCCTTAGTGATATGCTTGGCTCCATATATAGTCAGCTCAGGTACTTATGACACTTCAAGCAATAAGCATAATACTCTTCCTTGTCTATCTTCACTCGTCTTTGTTTACATGGTTTTCATATTTTGACCTCTCACTCACTCACTCACTCACTCACTCACTCACTCACACACACTCTCTCTCTCTCTGTTTATCTATTATTTACGTTACTTCCTTCTCGTTTGCATGTTTAATTTCTTATATTATTCTCTTTAGCAACTGCGGTACTTTCATATTTCCCTATCTAGTGTCAAATTATTTTAGTGTACATAAATAACATGTATTTACAGAGTAATGATAAGCATAGTCCATCTTTTCCTACTAGTCTCACTACTGTTTCTTGTATTAATATACAGTAAAATCTGTTAATTCATTTGTTTATTATTTTGTTCTATTGATTAATATATCCGTTCAGGAAAAGTAACATTAATATTATACACAGCTATCACATAACATATACTGTATATAATGTAATTGATTTAACCTAAATACGATATTAAACCCTTACATTCAGTATATTGAGAAATTGTAATTCAAACAAATTAATACAATATAATACATAGAAACTATGTAAATATGACTATAGTCGGTATATTTCCAGCTGACAGTAAATTGAATCCCTTAGGGCCTAATTCATTGACATTTAATGGAAAAAATATGAAACTACCATGTCTCTGCATCATATTAAGGCCAAGTTTAAATATATAGCACCATTTTCACTACAAAATATTCAAAATAACTGAGAAATCTTGATGGGAACTTTGCAATTTACCGTCAGATGAAAAAATATATAGTAGCTTATGCACTTTATCGTATGCAGTTCTTACAAAAGTCGATGCTTCAGCAGAGTTATATATACTGGTACTATGGATAAGACAATTATCAATTAATGCATGCCAAAGAAACATAAGAAATATATATATATATAATTAATACAAATGAATGTACCATGGACGTCTACTATTAGCAGTGTCGTACAGTTTCCCTTTCGGCTGACTTAATATTGTTTACATTTTCCCCCCTTTGCCCCCCCCCCCCTCTCTCTCTCTCTCTCTCTCTCTCTCTCTCTCTTTCAACCCGTTCGTTCACGCTCTCTTGACATTCATAATTATTTTCAGACCAGTCCTCGCTCTTTTTTTCCGTCTCTTAATATTTTAATTCTCAAAGTAGAGATGATGTTTTATGTAATGGTCATGTCTTGTTTCCGTACTTATTCTCTTCCTAGTTATAATAATGTTTGTGATTCTTTTTAAGCTTGTATATAATTATTTATGTAAGGCCATTGTCTAGACTAGTTAACCATTTTATTTGTATTATCTATCCTTTGTCATGGTAACTCCCCCCCCCCCTCTCTCTCTCTCTCCCTAACACACAGATATACACGAACAAGTTGAATGGAGAGTGTTGGGGAAGGGCTATGAAGGGGAAGAGGTGAAGGCCCTGTTTGCCACTTTTATTTAACCTACCTATCTATCTATATCTCTGACTGTCCATCTACTGTATCTACCTACTTATCTATCCATGCATCTATCTATCTATCTATCTATCTATCTATCTTTATCGATATTTATAATATCGAATGTTTAATGGTAAATGACATTGACGCAGTAAAATCTAGAATTACTTTTATTCAAAGCCGTGAACCAACTATGAGATAAATGTGCTTCACAATTCTCTTACTATGTACAAAGTTTTATGTAGCTTTTACGAAATAAAATATTGAGTCTGAGTCTATCTATCTAGCTATCTATCATACATCAATCCTGCCTCTAAACCCTTAAGGGTGGAAGAGCGGAGGTGTAGGATTAAAGAAGGAAGGAGGTCAATCCTACAGGGTGGAAGAAGAGTGGAAGGGCTGAGATGGAGGAATAAGGAAGGATAGAAGGAGGTATATCTTTAAGGGTGAAGGAAGGACGGAGAGGCAGGATTAAGGGGAGGCAGACTGTTTTTCTGGACCCCTTCTCCCTAATGTTTAGCCCCACTAGTTTTGAGATTTTAAGACGTTGGTTCCATTAGTTTGGGGATTTTATGACCTTTCGCCCCATTTCGTTGTCAATTTTAAGACCTTTCGTGCCATTTAGGTGTCGATTATTTCCTGGCGAGCGATATCGAGCCTGTAATTATAAGAGGAATCGGCCTTTGGCCGGGACATTTTTCTACCGAAATATTTACACATTTATCTTGAAGGGGAGTCTAGGGTTTTTTTCTTCTAAGCTTGATGGAGGTCTAGGGAGGAAACTAAAAACAATATATGAATAAATTAATTAATAGACGAAACAAACGGTCAGTCTCCCCTTAAGGAAGGAAGGAGGTTGAGGCCCTACAAGCTACTATATAGATCTCCAATATAACCCTTCGGGGCCTGCGTCAGGAGTCCCCCCCCCCCCCCTCTATTGTATACACTTTCTACGTCGTCTACTTCTTCGTCTTCTTTTTTAGTCTTGTTCTTGTTACTTCCCAGTATCTTAATGTTATATTTAATCTTCTTCAACTAGTTTTTATTATTTTCCAATTACTCTAATTATATATCTAACTCTTCTTCCTGGTTATCGAATCTCTTGCTCGCTCTCCCCCCCCCCCCCTCTCTCTCTCTCTCTGACACACACACACACACACACACAGTTGATACTAGACATGACAGAACCAACTCTAATACAAACAAAAGCTCCCATCTTGTCGAGAGAGTTTGAAGCGTTCTTTATAAAAAATATTGAAGATGGTAGTCCTTCCCTAGATTGCCAAGTAGCGATTAAAGTTTAGTCTTTGTTCCTCACCCTACCTAGATGACTAATTACAAAATGGAGGATGATCATTTGTTTGTTTATTTTATTTGCTGCGTTAGACGATCATAATGTGACTAAGATGTATATACGGTACATAACAGAATAGAGGAAATATAAACAAATTCAATGTAAAGAAGATTGATGCACTAAATGATGTCCTCCATTTATAAGTAATTTGTAGCAAATTTATATAAATTGTTATGAATTGAAGGCAAAGGAAATTTAGCTTCCCTTCCTCGTATTTTCCATTGATCCAGGGTAAGAGTAATATATGCGGGTAACTGCTTTACGAGTATTTGCCATTGGTGGTCTGGATTAAAAGAAAAAGTATGTTGTATTTTTTAAAAGTTAATATATTATCAATTCATGTATTAAATTAACCACAATTTAAAGAAGCAATCCTCATCATCTCCTGTCACTGTGACTATAAGGTTTGGCTACTATACCATGTTCCAAGTCAGTATGTCAGAAATCGTGAATCCTAACCTCTGTAGCTCAAAAAGGGCTTGAACAAATGGGCTGTAAGTTTCCACACCTATTCCCCGGCTGACCCGTCCCATATGGTAGATGTATTAGCGAGAATACTCTAGTCGTTTGTGAGTTATAGAGTTTAATCTTTAAAAATGTTGGCCAACTTATTTGGAATAGGGTATATCACCATAACCTTTGACTATTATAAACATCAACATAATAAACACCATTATCAGCAATATTACATAATAAACACCATTATCAGCAATATTACATAATAAACACCATTATCAGCAATATTACTTCGAGAGTCCGAGTGTCTGGTTGAAAGCCTATACCAAGACCATCTGTTTCAAAAAGGTTTATTTATGTCATCACACCACTACTAATTACACCATAACCACACTATTACAATCATCATGCCACCATACCACTAATAATACCACCATAATCATCACCACTACAATCATCATGTCATCATACCACTATAATCATGTCACCATACCACTATTAATACCACCATAATCATCACCAATATCACTATACCACTACTAATACTACCATAACCACACCACTACCATCATCACCATCACAACCATGACAACTCTATCACAACTATCACATCACCACAACTACCACACCACCTCTAGCACACTATGACCATCACCAATATCGTCACCATTCTACAACTTCCGCCACGTGACGCCACCAGAACGAAATGAAAACCAAAAAAAAAAAAAAAACGGGAAATACATCGCTATCGGTCCTGAGAAATTGAGAATCCCTGGAACCCGTTTTTTTTTTTTTTTTTCTTTTTTTGACGCGCGGACGCCGACCTGTGACGCAAAGAGAAGAGAGAAAATATTAGGAAGGGCTTAACCCCTTCTGTACCGATGATGTACTTTTGATTGTATTCTGGCAACTATTATACGATTTTGTACAGCTTAGGAAGGATGTATACTCATTCAAATGCTAATAAAGACTGTCTCAATTACCCCTTTTAGCTACGATATATCCTTCCTAAACTGGTCTAAATGTAGCTGAAATTAAATAAAAAAGACGGCGCCGGTAAAGAAAGGGTTGAGGGGAGATGGGTCGCATTTATTTACTAATTAATAAATATTTGTATTATTTTATTAGTTTCCACTCTAGACCTCCATCAAGCTTAAACCCCCCCCCCCCCTAAGACCCTTCTTCAAGATAAATTTGTACATTTATCATCATCATAATAATAACATAAATAATAGTAATATAAATCATTACCACTATAATGATCAAAATGAAAATAATAATGCAAATGCTGACGATAATAATTGTGGTGGTAGTGCATGTTGTTTATAACGATAATGATGATCTGAGCAGTAGGCCTTGTGGTGTTTAAGACAATGATGATAATAGTGATAAATATAACAGTCATATAGCCAAATAAGATGGCTCTCTGACGCAAGGGATGGAGAGAAAAAGTTAGGAGGGGCCTTCAGGGGTAGGTAGTCGCTTTTTCTGGACACCCTTCTCCCTCATGTTTAGCGTATTAGTTTTGAGTTTTATAGACGTTCGTTCCATTGGTTTGGCAATTTTGAGACCGTTTGCCCCATTTATTTGTCAATATTAAGACCTTGTGCCATTTAGGTGTTGATTTTTTCCTGGCGAACGATAGCGAGCCTGTAATTTTAGGATGAACCTGCCGACTACCGAAACAATTTACAAATTTATCTTGAAAGGGGGTCTAGAGGGTGTTTTTTTAAAGCTTGATGGAGGTCTAGCGAGGAAACTACAAAATAAATTAAAATATGAATATATAGACTAAAAAACAAGCACGACCCCCTTAATCTTGTTTCTACGCAACAACCAATGCTTCTGGTCAAGAGTTTTTAGTCAAAGTAGCTTGATGATAGTGAATGTGATATTGTTACTGATAATATAAATGATACTGATAGTTATTTTATGATGATGTTTATGATAGTGATATTAATGACGTTTATAATATTATTTTATGATGACGTTTGTGATTTAGTGATGCTAATGGTGTTTGTTATTATAGTGATGATGTTTGTGATATAGTGACGTTAATGATGTTTATGATATAGTGGTGATGACAGTGGTGCTTGTGATATAGATGATGATGTTCGTGATGGTGATGATAATGTTTGTGATATAGATGATGTTTCCTGCGTTATGCAATAGATGATGATGTTCGTGATGGTGTTGATAATGTTTGTGATATAGATGCTGATGCTTATAATATAGACGATGATGTTTGTGACAGATGGTGATTACAATGATGTTTGTGATATAGATGGTGATAATGATGTTTGTGATAATGATGTTTGTGATATAGATGATGGTGATAATGATGTTTGTGATAATGATGTTTGTGATATAGATGATGGTGATAATGATGTTTGTGATAATGATGTTTGTGATATAGATGATGGTGATAATGATGTTTGTGATAATGATGTTTGTGATATAGATGATGGTGATAATGATGTTTGTGATAATGATGTTTGTGATATAGATGATGGTGATAATGATGTTTGTGATAATGATGTTTGTGATATAGATGGTGATGATAATGTTTGTGATATAGATGCTGATGCTTATGATATAGACGATGATATTTGTGACAGATGGTGATTACAATGATGTTTGTGATATACTGTAGATGATGGTGATAATGATGTTTGTGATATAGATGGTGATGATAATAATATTTGTGATATAGATGTTGATGATAAAGATGTTTGATATACTTAATGTTGTTTGTGATATTGATTGTGATAATAATGAAGCTTGTGATATAGATGATAATAATGATGTGTGTGATAGATTAGTATGCTTAAGATATACTGTAACTGATGTGGATGTTTATGATGATGATGTTGGGAGATGAAGACGATGATTATGATTAAGATGATGAAGGTGATGATAATGCTGAACACGTTTATGATTATAGAAAAAACAAAACAAGCATAACCAAATGAAACAACGAAGTCCAAAATATATATATATATATATATATATATATATATATATATATAATACAAAAATAACCCTCATTCCCGCAAGTCACTGAAGATTGAAAGTAGCGTACAAACGAATTACCGGTAACGCTCCAAAAGAAATAATTGCCGACTTACGAGTTTCGTTTTATAAGGAAGTTGGAGCTGTAGACAACGCTATTTAATATAATTTACAGCTAAAATAAGGTCTTAGTACATTTATAAATACATAAACTCTATTCAACATACGATTTATACATCAGAAACGTACCGTACATTATTCTTGCATTTCTGTTTGATATCGATGTTCACAGCTCCAACTTCCTTATAGCCTGAAAATCGCAAGTGGTCAATTGAATCGTAGAGTCCAGGGCACAATTGCACACTTATTTGTGACTGGAATTATAAAAGAAGTTGAACAATCGATACGTTTGTCACTCAAATGAAAAGAAGGCATTTACTTTCACTTAGTCTTTCGCGCACATGAAGTGTCCAATGTATCATAAAATAAATAAATATACAACTTACACAGAAACAATTTAATTAGCTGTGCACGATAACAAATGGTCTAACTGACTAATTGTGGTTAGCAATGCGTAACAGGCTAATTACTGATCCACTTTCATTAAGCTGAACTAATCTGTTGTACACTCGACCAAAAAACAATCTTTACACTATCGTTCTAAACATTCTGGAAGTGGGTCGAAATCTTATGATAATACCTGACAGACGTATGTTTCACCCGTTTCATTCCGTTCACACTAGATTATTTACAGCCCACCAGTGTAAAGATTGTTTTTTTGGTCGAGTGTACTTGCCATTATTGATATAAAGCAATGTTTTAGCAAGTAGTAATAAGTTTACTGGTATAATAAATGGTCATATTGGTAGTAATAGGTAATATGCAAGACAAACTTTGAGGCGAACTAAACTAATTGTTGCTGTTTGCGTACTGTACGATTTTTTGTTTGATTTTAATATATTTATGTGGACCGCCTAGAAGTTAATAACAACACAAATTTGGTCAAATCGATGTTAAGTTATACCAGAGAGGTAACAATGTAAAAAAAAAAGGCCCGTTTAGAACTAATCGGAACAAAAACGACACAAAATCCGCGTAAAACTGTTGCCGTGAAATGTCCTTAACTAACAGGCCAATCAATTGCTCTTGTTATCACCGCACGCACGGCAGAGTCGCGGGGCTCGATCACGTTGTACAGGCCCGCAAAAAAAGTCGGGGCACACCTTCCCCACTGCAACTTTCCTTTCCTCTCTTATGGGAGCCCATTTCACTTCTTTTCTTCTCTTTCTCTCCCCCTCTCTTTGGCTTGTTTCCATTCGGCCCCATCCAGCCTGCTGTTTTATGACGTGTACAACCATCCAGGTGTCAATATTTTCCCAGCATATATATATATATATATATATATATATATATATATATATATATATATATATATTTGTTTTGACAGCAAGCTAAATTTGTAAATTTTTCGATAGAAAAAATTTAATGTCTCCGGCGAAGCCGGATTTCTTCATACAATACTGGCGAGCGATAGAAGAAATCAACACCTGGATGGGGATAAACGTCTTATAACAGTTGGCTGAAGGGGGCCGAATGGATACAAGCCAGGGAAAAAGAGAGAAAGATAAACAAAATACGATGACCCCCCTTAACCCAGACAAATGACCACTTGCGAGTTTCAGGCTATACGGAAGTTGGAGCCGTGAACATTTATATAAAGCAGAAAGGCAATAATATAGTAGGTTTGTGATAGAGAGAAAGTATAATTTTTCTACCGAAAAGTGTACAAATTTATCTCGAAGGGGGGTCCTGGGAGCAAACTATCTCTCTCGCTTTATCTTTATCTTTATCTCTCTGTCTCTCTCTCTCTCTCTCTCTCTCTCTCTCTCTCCATTAACACGTGTCAGGAAGCACGTGTTGCCTATCATCAAGAGATACCCTTTCAGTATACGATACCGACATATCAATATTCTCCAGGCTAACCATAGACAATTAAGTTTAGCTTAGGAAGGATCTCTATATATCAAAAGGCTATCACGTGTCTCATATAATCCTTGCCTTCTATACACATCCCTCCTTAGCTTAATACAATCGTCTGGTGTTAGCCAATATACAATAAACATGGGTTGTCGTATAATGAAAGAGTTAAAAGTTCCCATAAACCCATTGAGGATAATGACGTAATTTGGCAGTTCATTCTGACCATCATTAAACGATTGTATACAGCTTAGGAAGGATCTGTGGAATTGAAAAGGGTACAAACTATTTCAATTAACCCTTTGACTTCCATATAACCTTCCTAATCAAAACAGAATCGTCTAATAATAGCCAGAGTACGTAGCACCCGTCTTGCAACACAATCCCATCCCTACTCTGTGCAACTCTCCAATCCAAAAGTGAAACGATATTCCCAAACCTTCTATTCAACAGCTGAGCTCTGGAACTCTCTCCCTGAATCCATCTTCCCCTCATCCTATGACTTAAATTGCTTCAAACTACGTGTGTCCAGGCATTTTGGCTCGAACATAGTTTGATTTTGGCCTTGTCAGTCTTTCAACTGGGGGAGGTACAAGTTACAGGCAGTGCTGCCTTTTGTCTCTCTCATCCACATAGACAAAAACAAAAACAAAATAAAATAAATAAAAGACAAAAACAAAAACAAAATAAAATAAATAAAAAGTCGAAACGCGTCATACTCCCCAGGGGGTTAGTTAAAACACACAGTTCTTGCTTATTTCATAATTATTTAGATTCGACGATAGGTTTTTATTTATTTATCTTTAGGCCTATATTTATATTTATTTTGTTTTGCTATTATATGTTCGATGTTATAATTCAGCTTAGGACCTTTCAACATTATGACTAAGCAAAAGTAATATGGGGACAAGTAAATGGAAAACAAAATAATTATCTTGGTAAAGCTGCGCAAGAGAAGCGAGAGAAAAGGTTAAACGTAATCACAATTTTGTCATATACTAATACTAATTAAAAAGTAAACGATAAACTAAGAGAGAGAGAGAGAGAGAGAGAGAGACAGAGACAGAGACAGAGAGAGAGAGAGAGAGAGAGAGAGAGAGAGAGAGAGAGAGAGAGAGAGCAAGGAAAACAAGGAGCATGCACAGGACTATAACCACCTTAAACCTTGTGACGTAAGGGTGAGGTAACTAGACACGGGAGGGGGAGGAAGGATGGGTGGAGGGTGGGGTGCAGGAGAGGTGTGGGTGGGAGGGAGGGGAGGGTGAGGGAGAGGAGGGATGAGTGGGAGGGAGAGGAGGGAGGAGAAGGAGGGGTGGGTGGGAGTGAGGGAAGGAAGGGAGGATGGGGTTGGGGAAGCAAGGGCGGGCGCATGGGCGGGAGGGAAGATGGGGGACCAACGGTGGGTGGGAGGAAGGAAAGGTGCGCGGATTTGCAAGTGGGAGGAGGGAAGGGAGGAAGGAAGGATTGGAGATAGAAAGGAAGACGTAGTAATGGTGGGAGGGAGGGTGGAGAGAGGATAGGAAAGAAGAGTGAGAGGAAGTAACAAGAAGCTGAAGAAGAGAAAACAAAGACGGAAGTTGGAAGGAAGGAAGGAAGGAAAAAATAGCTGTGGGAGGAAGGGGTAGATAGCATGGAGGAAGGACAGGATGGGGTATAATATAGACAGGAAGAAATAGAAGGAATTAAGCAAAGGAAATAGGAAGAGAGGGAAAGATGGACGTCGAGAGAAAAGAAGGAAAACATAAACAAAGGAATAAAGGAAGCAAGAGAGTGGTAGAATGTATATGGGATGGGATATGCGAAAGATACGTGTTTGTAAACGGAATGCTTCGTCATGTACTTACGTAAGGTTGGAAAATAATTATAGACATATATACTGTATAGCAAGACGTAACACAGAATAGCAGAGTAGAAGTTGATATTTAGGTAAGAAGACAGTAAGTGCAGAGGAGTACCATTCGCATAAATATAAAGGGAAAGATATAAGGTATAAAAGATATAAGTGAAGACAAAATTGAAGGTAAAAGAAGAAAGGAAAGGAGGGTTTGAGGATACAGGATAATACGATGAAGCATAGATAAGATATGACAAATACTTAAACAAAAGACCAGGGAAAGAAGCAGAACTAAACAATACACAATTGAAGGGAGCCAAGACAAAAGTGCAGAACGATTGATAAGCTAACGGGATGCGAGAGAGTTACAAGGAGTTACAAGGAATAGTTAGTATCTCAGAGACCTTGCGGTCCATTCTGAGGAGATACTCTAAGGAGAGAGACTGTTTAGTGCACTACACTCTTTACAGAGTGTGCAAAATACTATCTACTCTCTTCTTGAACTGCTCTACTGAAGAACTGTCTACAATTTCGGAGGGAAGTTTGTTCCAGGCAGAACAGATCTTATATGTGAAAATGTTTCCACAACTACTAGTGCTGAACCTTTTCAATTCTAATTTCCAGCCATGGTTGCATGTTGTATTCACATTGAGAGAGAGAGAGAGAGAGAGAGAGAGAGAGAGAGAGAGAGAGAGAGAGAGAGAGAGAGAGAAGAGAGAGAGAGAGAGAGAGAGAGAGAGAGAGAGAGAGAGAGAGAGAGAGAGAGAGAGAGAGAGAGAGAGAGAGAGAGAGAGAGAGAGAGAGAGGCCAAAGGAACAAGGCCGTATAGCTCATAATACTGTATACCGCTTTGATCTACTGTACGTCTGTCCTTAACCTATATTATCACATCACATCTATCAATACAGTATATCTATCTACGGTATCTATGTCTTTCATATACATATTTCTCGCTCTCGCTCTCTCTCTCTCTCTCTCTCTCTATATATATATATATATATATATATATATATATATATATATATATATATATATATATATATATATACATATATATATAATATATAAATTGTATATATCAATTAATATATCTTATTTATTTATATAAGAACATAAGAACATAAGAAAATGGGAGTCTGCAGAAAGCCGATTGGCCTAAGCAAGGCAGATCCCTGTCCCACACAACCCCAATTCAATTACAAAGCCCAATTATAGGCTCAACACTCTAATACCCTGAGGATCATCTTACCAAAACGGTTAGAGATTAACGCAGGATTATGGGGGTCTGCAGAGCACTGATTGGCCCAACCCGTCTGATCCCCCTTCACATCCAACCCTTCTTGTCCATATGCTTATCCAATTTTATCTTAAAGCTCCCTACCATTTTAGATCCCACTATAGCACTTGGTAGTCCATTCCACCCCTTTACAACTCTGTTACCAAACCAATATTTGCCTATATCTTTTCTGAAACGAAATTTATCTAATTTGAAACCATTGGTACGAGTTCTTTCGCTATCACTGAGCTTTAGTACATTTGTCATGTCCCCTTTGTTAATCCCACTAACCCACTTGAACACCTCTATCATATCCCCTCTAACTCTGCGTCTCTCTAACGAATGTAAACCTAATTTCTTCAACTTTTCTTCATACGGAAGATTTCTAATATTATGGATCATTTTTGTCATTCTACGCTGTACTCTCTCCAATGAATCTATGTCCATTCTGTAATAAGGACACCAAAATTGGACAGCATAATCCATATGGGGTCACACTAATGACAAGTAAAGTTTTAAGATAACATCGGCAGTTCTGTTACTCACACTCCTAGAGATGAACCCGAGAATCCTGTTTGCCTTATTACGAACGCTTATACACTGTTTTCTAGGCTTCAAATCATTGCTAACAAACACACCTAGATCTTTCTCGCAGTCTGAATTTTCTAATTCTAAATTAGCTAGTTTATATTTAACATTTGTTTGTATCTTCCCTATCTTTAATACCTTGCATTTGTCAATGTTAAACTTCATCTGCCAATTTACTGACCATTCATGTAAGGTATCTAGATCCCTTTGGAGGCACTCTATATCGCTATCTGAATCAATTGATCTCCCCATTTTAGTATCGTCTGCGAATTTACTTATCCTACTAGTTATACCTAAATCTAGGTCATTTATGTATATAAGAAACAACAGGGGACCTAATACCGATCCCTGGGGGACACCACTTATGACTGCTCCCCACTCTGACTTGGTACCATTTATGCTGACTCTCTGTTTCCTACCAATTAGCCATGACCTAATCCATCCCAACAACGATCCTCCTATTCCATGTGCCTCAACCTTTCTCATCAATCTCTCATGAGGGACTCTGTCGAAAGCTTTACTGAAATCTAAATAAATAATATCATATGACTTGTCACTATCTACTGCTTCATATACCTCTGAGAAAAAGCTAAGCAAATTAGTAAGGCAAGAACGTCCCTGAGTGAATCCATGCTGAGAAGAATTTATTAAGTTAAATTTTTCTAAGTGGCTTCTAATTTTCCTAGCAATAATAGACTCTAGCAACTTTCCTATGATTGATGTGAGACTAATTGGATGCTATCGATTTATCACCTTTTTTGAAGATCGGAACTACATTTGCAAGCTTCCAAGCTTCAGGAACTAAACCTGTTTCTAATGACTTGTTAAATAAAAATGCTAATGGACTACTTAACTCATCTCTGCATTCTTTTAATACTCTAGCATATACCTCGTCAGGACCAGGCGATTTTTGAGGTTTCAGTCTGTCAATTTCCTTAAGCACATCATTTCTACTTGTATACAAACTGTACTAACATATATTCTATACTATCACTATATACCATATTGACTTCTGGAATCTGTGCCAAATTTTCATTAGTGAAAACGGAAAGAAACTGACTATTTAATGTACTGCACATTTCTAAATAACTTTCTGTTATTTCTCCTATTGAAGTTTTTAGGGGGCCTATTACATCTCTAACTTTAGATTTATATAGTTGGTAAAAAGCTTTAGGGTTATTTTTTGAGTCACTGGCTATCCTTATTTCATAATTTCTTTTTGCTTTCCTGATTTCCTTTTTGACCTGTCTTGATAGAGTCTGATAGTATATATGTAGATGATTTTCGCCTTTCTTTATTTTTCTATATATTCCTTTCTTTTTTCCTATATTAGCTTATTAGTCATCCATTTTGGTTGGTTCTGCGTCGATCTAAATCTTCTTTTAGGAATATATTTATTTTGAGCATTGTGGAGTGAAGCAATAAACTGGTTATATGTAGGTGGCAAGTTTAACTCTGACATATCCTGTATTAATTGCCTAACAATAGGGTCGACCCTTAAGTCTCTTCTTAGCCCACCATAATCGGCTTTTCTGAAATCTGGGATAAGTGTCGTATTCTCTTTAGCATTCCCTGTCCATTGTATATTAAAATAAATAGATTTATGATCGCTATTTCCTAGGTGGTCACCAATCTCTACATCATTTATCATATGTTCATTGTTACTGAAAACTAAATCAAGAATATTAATACCTCTAGTCGGCGTATCTATGAATTGAAATAAAAAACTATCTTGTACTACCTCAATAAACTCTACTGAATCGGAGTCGCGTATTTGGTGCTGCCAATCAATGTTCGGAAAATTAAAATCCCCCATAATGCACACATTGCTAAACCTTGATGCTATTTTAATTTCCTCCCATAACGATGTTCCGCCATTTCTACTCATATTAGGCGGTCTATATATAACTCCAATAACTATGGTCTCACTACCTTCGTTAACCTCTACCCAAACACTTTCATTATCATTATTTAGTCTAATACCTGATTTAATACAGCTTTTTAATGTACTCCTGACAAACACTGCTATACCCCCGCCCCTCCTACTTGTTCGGTCATATTTAAACAAACTATATCCTGGAATATCAAATTCTGCTAAAAAATGCCTAGATTCTGTATTAATCCACGTTTCAGTTAGCGTTATTATGTCTATATTTTCTGTGCTAACGAGTGCTCTAAGTTCGTTCATTTTGTTACATAAACTCCTACAATTTGTATAATATACCCTCAACCTATTACTTTTATTTGCAGCTAATGTTCTATTGTGTTTAGCTAACTTATTATTTCCTGTTGAACTACTAGCTCTAGACGGAAATTCTACTCTATCAGTATTCTCATCTTCACTATCAGTTACATGTGTAGTGTTACCGATACTACTATTACACATCACTATATCCGCACTATCTTGACTGATTATTTCTATTTTACTCACTGGTTTGTCACATGAAGTACCTGCTCCATATGGAGACAGTATTTTACTTACACACCCAGGTTTTTTTTAACGAAACCCCGCAACAATCTTGTCCAGTTATTATTTATGTATACTGTATATATATTATATACATATATGCATTTATCCCTCTCTAAATTTACCTATCAATGTTATTTCAATCTCTTAACTTGTCCATATAGGCCTACGTCATAAGCCAAACCCAAATACTTTCACTCATCTGCATTCATTAACAAACCTACATAATCATACATAACCCCTTCGGTTCGCTATTCTTAATATTATTCTGGCAAGTGTTAGAACATTTTCATTAGCGTAAGAATTATCTGTGGAATACAGTGGAATAATTGGTAATGCGTGTTACTCCGTTGATAGACGGCTTTCCTGCTATGAATAAAATCATCTAATGTTTGCCAGAATACGATTGTATTGAAGTTACATAACTGGAGAGACCAATCACTACTACTACTACTACTACTAATAATAATAATAATAAAAATAATAACAATAATAATTAAAACAATAATAATAAAATACTTATAAATACCTATAGATGATGACTAAATAAAGGTAAGCTACTGTATGTGCGATACTTCATAACAATAATAACAATAGCGCACCGTCCTCCCAGCCTATTTCCAGTTAGGCCCCCTCCAGTGTTGGGATTTATCAAGTTATCTGGTACACAGGGGACAGCAGGGCGTGACTTAAGACATTCCTAGCTTACCTTTACTACTCCTCCCTATAATACTACCTCTAACTCACTCAATCACACATACACACACACACTCTCTCTCTCTCTTTCACACACCTGTTTCTCCTCATAATAATGTTTCTTATAGCTCCTCTACACCTTCCCATAGGTTATCGGTCTTCCATCTATCTCTAACTCTCTTTACCGTACCTCTTAGCTTTAACTGGTTCATCAAACGCTGTTACTATTGCTTGAGAGAGAGAGAGAGAGAGAGAGAGAGAGAGAGAGAGAGAGAGAGAGAGAGAGAGAGAGAGAGAGAGAGAGCTACGACCAAGCACAGGAGAAGGCAGCAATAAAGTTACTCCGCGCCAGACTCAAGATCATAACGGAATGGGGGAAAGGGTGGCAAGTCAAGTTTGCTGCTCAAAAAACCCAGTTCATGGTAACAACAAGATCAAATACTAATGTAAAAATTAACTTCAATGGTAAACTAATAAACTCACAAGAAGAAATTAACATCCTAGGCATGACTTTTGACAGAAAGCTAACTTTCAAAAAGCACATCGAAAATGTTGCTCGAGCTGCTTCTAGGAAACTAACTGCATTAAGAAGAGTTTCCTGACTTTTGGACAGAGAGGGAAGGGAAGTGCTGTACAAGGCACAAGTTAGATCTTCAATGGAATACTCTTTACTCTCATGAGGTGGTGCAGCCAAGAAACACCTTAGCCTTCTCGACAAAATTCAAGCCCGCACCAGACGCATAATTGATGACAACCAAACACCAATTTAAAATTCCATCGATAGCCTTCAGCACAGAAGAGATGTGGCAGGACTGTGCACACTATTTAAGATACAAAAACAATATATTCCACACTTACAGCCAATGAGACAACAACAGCGAAATCCTCTGCGTACCACAAGAAGAGTGGAACAAGCACCATCTGCACTTAAGGAGCCTCGCTGCCATACCTCTCATTACCAACGGCAGTTTTCGAGCAGATACTCCATATTGTGGAATAGATTATTAAGATTTGGTTTAAATCCACATGAAAACACACTGCAGGGATTCAAAAGTAGTGTCAATTCTTGGCTTAAGGTCATAGACAATGGGTAATTAAAAAAAAAATATATATATATATATACCGGTATATAATATGTATATATGTGTATGTGTGTACATATATATATATATATATATATATATATATAATAAATATATATATATATATATATATATATATATATATATATATATATATATATATATATATATATGTGTGTATATAATAATAATATAATAATAATAATAATAATAATAATAATAATAATAATAATAAAACGAAATAGTAAGAAATAAAAAAAAAAAAAAAAAAATAGGCTACATATAATAAAAAAAAAAAAAAATATATATAAGAAACAAAATAAATAATGTTCTAAAATTATTATTAAACTTGGTTAAGCTTTGAAATAGGAGATATGGACACATCATTCTCCTTTAGCTTAAAAAAACAATATTTATATTAGCTTCTGCCCAAGAAGCTGAGTATAAGTTACCAAGAAAATTCATTCAGTAAAAAAAAAAAAAAAAAAAAAGAGAGAGAGAGAGAGAGAGTGAGTATATATTCTTGCATTACCACCAAGTTGGCTTCTCACCATATCTTCCAGCACCCTTCTATCCCTGATCACCACCGTCCATCTGTCAGGCCTTATCCCCCACCCTCTCATTTCCGTCCCTGGAGTCCCATTTACCTCCTCCTTTACCGGGATCCACCTATACCTCCCTTCCTACCTACCTACCTACCTACCTTCCTTCCCCATACCTACCCTCCTACCTAACTACCGTAATTCCCCATATCTACTTATCCTCCTACCTACCTACCTTCCTTCCTACCGACGTACCCTCCTCATACCTACCTACCCTCCACCCCCATAGCTACCTACCTGCCCTGCTACCTACCAACCTACCCTCCTTCCCCATACCTACTTATCCTCCTACCCTCCTTCCCCATACCTACCTACCTACCCTCCTCCACCACACCTACTTACCTACCCTCCATTCAACCTTCCCCATACCTACCTACTCACATGCAGCCCCACCTATACCTACCTACCTACCTACTCACATGCAGCCCCACCTATACCTACCTACCTATCTACTCACATACATCCTACTTTCCCATACCCACCTACTCACATGCAGCCCCACTTATACCTACCTACCTATCTACTCACATACATCCTACTTTCCCATACCCACCTACTCACATGCAGCCCCACCTATACCTACCTACCTATCTACTCACATACATCCTACTTTCTCATACCCACCTACTCACATGCAGCCCCACCTATACCTACCTACCTATCTACTCACATACATCCTACTTTCCCATACCCACCGACTCACATGCAGCCCCACCTATACCTACCTACCTATCTACTCACATACATCCTACTTTCCCATACCCACCTACTCCCATACATCCTCCCCCATCCCTACCTACCAAGCCTCCACCCCCATCCCCATCCCTACCTACCTACCCAGCAGGCCTCCACCCCAATAACTCGTGCTACCCTCCCTGTCACGCCTCTCTCGACGACCCTCCCGACTCCCTTTCTCACGCCTCCTATTTTCAAGTCTTGTTGTCGTTGTTTGTATTATCCTAGTATCGCTGGAGATGTGCGTAGTGCCTGTGTATTGTAGTAATTTGTACGCTTAGTTGAATGTGTGTCTGTGTTCACATAATAGTAAAGAATGGATATATGGGTTTTGACGAGAATTGGTCAGTGACTTTATTTCCTATGCCAATTTCCTCAACTTTCAGTTAACACTGTATGACGCCTGGACCCAAATGCAACCCATTGTAGATCCCATGAGTCTAGTACACTAACATTTGGCCTTGAACACAGTGAGCAGAGTATCCATCATCCGTATTTGCACCTGTATGCTATATTCACAATTGCATTATAATCCAATACCCTATTACGTTCTTCTCAATTACTCCTAATCTATGTTCTTCATCTCCATATCTCTATTTAAACGTGTTCCACATGTTGTTTGCACAATCATTTCTTCCTCCATATGCCCAGTTCTTTTATCTATTCTTTAATTTCTGTTTCAAGTCTCCTCCCCACATCTCACCTATTCGCCACTACTGTTCATTATAATTTGTATTTCTTCCATATTTTGTTTATCTTATTCATTTCTGCTCATTCTTTCTAATTTATATTCTCATCCAAATTCGTTCGCTTATATTCGTATCTACTATACACGTGCTCTATCCACAATCCACCAACCACCTCACTACTCGTCATGCAAATCATTTACACAATAATTATTACTCGGGCACCATTCAAATGACGAACAACCTTGCCAGCTGACAATAGGCTTCCTGTACAACTGGCTCCCATTATGACTGTGTGTCCTTAAGGGGTTAGTGCTTGTTTTTTGGTCTATGTATGTATTAATATATTTAGTTTCCTCGCTAGACCTCCATACCAACATACAAAAACACCCCCTTAACTCCCCTTCAAGATAAATCGGCCGGTTCCTTCTAAAATTACAGGCTCGCTTTTGCTCGCCAGGAAAAAATCGATACCTAGATGGCACGAAAGATCTTAATATTGACAAAGAAATGAGGCGAAAGGTCTCTAAATCGCAAAACTAATGAAACGAACGTATTACAATATCAAAACTATTATGCTAAACATGAGGGAGAAAGGGGTCGAGAAAAAGCGACTATCTGCCCCTTAAATTTCTATCGCCGCTTTTTGTTCGTTTAGATTTCTCAAATGTTCCTCTTCGTGCCAATTAGCCACACGTCTGACATTTGTGCGTCCGAGTTACAGTTCGTATATAGTCATGCAATATACTATATATATATATATATATATATATATATATATATATATATATATATATATATATATATTTTTTTTTTTTTTTTTTTTTTTTTTTTTCCCAATTTTAGGAGTATATAATAGCAAGCAAACATACAGTCTTCACTATTTTGTTTCTATTACTGATAAGCCTTTTTTGTATTTGTCCATTTCTCTACCGATTTCTACATATCAGAATCAAAATAGCATAAATAATAAAACAAATATTCTGATCTGCTTTCATAAGTATTTCGGTGGATAAATATTAAATCCGGAGAGAAATATGATGCGGTAGCTACAATTAGTATTTATTAAGGAAGCCCACCTCGCTTTTTTTGTTTTATCTTTCTCTCCTTCTCTTATCCATTGTATCCATTCGGTCCCATTCAGCCTACTGTTTTTTAGACGTTTACCCCCATCCAGGTGTCAATATTTTCCTGGCGAGCGGTAGCGAGCCAGCATATATATATTTTTGTTTTGACAGCAAGCTAAATTTGTACATTTTTCGATAGAAAAATGAAGCCGGATTTCTCCATACAATGCTGGCTGGCTATCGCTCGCCAGGAAGAAATCGACACCTGGATGGGGATAAACGTCTTAAAACAGTTGGCTGAATGGGGCCGAATGGATACAAACCAGGGAAAGAGAGAAAAGGAGAGAATTATAAAAAACAAACGGTGACCCCCGTTAAACCGACCTACTTAGGTAATAATAGAGTAACAGCGGGCGGTTATTTATCTTCCACTTATCACTTTGCTTTTAGCTTTATTGCCTTCCTTGTCATCGTCGTTCTTTCTCTTGCGCACTCTCCCCTGCCCCCTACTCTCTCTCTCTCTCTCTCTCTCTAAATATGCATATATTTGCGTATCTATATTCCAATCATACCTATTTCTTTAAAACCCCCCCCCCCCTCTCTCTCTCTCTGCCTCCCCCCCCCTCTCCCCCCCCCCCCCCCCCAGCGTTCCCTCCCTCCCTCCCCCGTGGCATCAGTGGTGGTGGTGTGGGGCGTCGTCCAGTAACGCCCCACACCCACAATACACCCCAGGGTATTGTGTTACGCGGGTGCCTCCCCTCACCACCACCAGCCGGGTTGGCATCCCGGGGTGGAGGACGCCAAGGGAGGGGTGTAACACTCGGCGACACATATTCGGATTAACCCCATTCAAGATTATGACGCATTTTGACATTTTATTCTGGCTATCATTAGACGATTGTATACAGCTTCAGAAGGATCGGTGGCAAATATAAGGGTCAAGACTACAGTATCTCAATTAACCCTCTGACTTCCATATACCCTACCTAATCGGAATAAAATCGTCAACAAATTGCCGAAAAACAGAAAAATAAATACTTATTGAATCTTGAAAGGGTTAAATGAATACCCGAAATGCATATATATATATATATATACCGGTATATATATATACCGGTATATATATATTAGATGATCCGTTTCAGTTCGAAAACAGTCTAAGGCTAAAGTACTGTTGATAATATTGTGTATTGTATTGGATTATACCCAAAAGAATCCTTAATCCTAGGTACAGAAAGATCACTTCTTGGGAGATGGGTTATTTATCTAGACCCCCTTCTCCCTCATGTTTAGCCCCATTAGTTTTCAGATTTTAAGATATTTGTCCCATTAGTTTGTCGATGTTAAGACCTATCGCCCCATTTTGTTGTCAATATTAAGACCTTTCGTGCTATTTAGGTGTCGATTTTTTTCCTGGCGAACGATAGTGAGCCTATAATTTTGGAAGATCCGGCCTTTGGCCGGGAAATTTTTCTACCGAAAAATGTACAAATTAATCTAGAGGGGGGATCTAATGGATGTACTTTTTAAGTTTGATGGAGGTCTAGGGAGGAAACTAAACACTAAATGAATATACAAATATATAGACCAAAAATATAACCACATTCCCAACCACCAACACAGAGGCACTGTCTAATAGAGACGAGGAATGGAAAGTAGGCCAACATTTATAGATACTTTGGTAATCAGGCATTTGTGGTCAGAGAGCATAAATGTTTTGTGGTTAATGTTTTGAGTGGGGCACGAACTCTGGACACCAAGTTGCGGTGTTTGAGGTAGTTATATCACATCCACGTTAGAACACCGAGCAATCTAAAATGGGGAGAGAGAGAGAGAAAGTGAGTGTGTGTATGTGTGTCTCTGTGTATGTGTGTGCGCGTGTGTGTGTGTGTGTTACCATCAGCAGAGTACGACAGGACCAGGATACAGTGCAAGGTACGGAGGGGTTCTGGGGTGTCCACACTCATAACCTACTGCTCCAACAATTGTGCATATGCTTGGTATTAAATCATTTTAAAGTGTTTGTTGGTGAATGAAAGGAGTGTTGGATGCTTAAGGGGAGGCAGACCGTTTTTTCCGGACCCCCTTCTCCCTAATGTTTAGCCCCACTAGTTTTGAGATTATAAGACGTTCGGCCCATTAGTTTGGCGATTTTAACACCCTTCGCCCCATTTTGTTGTCAATTTTAAAACCTTTCGTGCCATTTAGGTGTCGATTATTTCCTGGCGAGCGAAAGCGAGCCTGCAATTTCAAGAAGAACCGGCCTTCGGCCGGGAAATTTTTCTACCGAAAAATGTACAAATTTATCTTGAAGGGGGGTCTAGGGGGTGTTTTTCTAAGCTTGATGAAGGTCTAGGGAGGGAACTAAAAAAATATATGAATAAATTAATTAATAGACCAATCAAATGGCCAGCCTCCCCTTAAGTATATTAGCCATGGCCGTGCACTCGTTCCTTCCTTCACCTCTGACCCGACCCTCCCGCGCTCCACCTTGGCTTAGGGGGCCCACCTAGCTTTGTTTATCTTTCTCTCCCTCTCTCTTCAGCCTACTGTTTAAGACGTTTACCCCCATCCGGTGTCAATATATTCCTGGCGAGCGATAGCGAGCCAGCTTATATATATTTTTGTTTTGACAGCAAGCTAAATTTGTAAATTTTTCGATAGAAAAATTTCTCCGGCGAAGCCGGATTTCTCCATACAATGCTGGCTCGCTTTCGCTCGCCAGGAAGAAATCGACACCTGAATGGGGATTATCGTCTTAAAACAGTTGGCTGAATGGGGCCGAATGGATACAAGCCAGAGAAAGAGAGAAAAAGAGAGACAGATAAAAAAAAGCAGGTGACCCCCTTAATGTTTCACCTCCACACTTTACAAACTACCTGTGTTTTTACTGCCTGCCTACCTACCTGCCAAACAATACCCAGCCTCCCAGCCAATCTATCTCTGCCACAATGTTCCCTTTCTCCGTAACCCTTTCAAGATCCAAAACGGATTGCTTTTTCTGTTTTCTGGTAATTATTAGACGATTATATTCAGATTAGGAAGGGTATGTGGAAGTCAGAGGGTTGATTGAGATAGCCTTTGCCCTTTTAATACCCACAGATTCTTCCTAAGCTGCATACAATCGTTTCACGATAGCCAAAATATATTGGTAACAACGCGTCAGAGCTTCAAGGAGTTAAGGGGTTGTTTTTAGTTTGTTTCCTACTCCTCCAGCAATCTTAAAATGTCACCCCCTTGACCCCCTTTCAAGATAAATTTGTACATTTTTCGGTACCGGCTGAAAGCCGGTTCCTTTTAAATTACAGGCTCGCTATCGCTCGCCAGGATAAAATCGACACCTAAATGGCACGAAAGGTCTTAAAATTGACGGAAATGGGTCGAAAGTTCTTAAAATCGTCAAAATAATGGGGCGAACGTCTTAAAATTAGAAGAGCAATGGGGCTAAACATGAAGGAGAAAGGAGTCAAGAAAAAAATCCCTCAAATGGAAATCTCCCCTTAAAATGCGTGTGCTCGTAACACATCTGGTACACGTTGAAGTAATATGGATACATCTTACATTGATGCGTTTCTATGGCATTCATTCCGAGCACATGTTGTAATATGCCTTGCAAAACATGATGGTCAAGAGTCAGATAACAGTGTTGGAATTGTTATGCTAAACCATTATCATACCCTAAGGGGAGATATCACAGATACCACTTGAGGGACTTTTTTCTGGACCCCTTTCTCTCTCATGTCTAGCCCAATTGCTTTTGAGATTTTAAGATGTTTGCCCCATTAGTTTGGCGATTTTAAGAAGTTTCACCCCATTTATGTCACTTTTAAGACCTTTCGTCCCATTTAGGTGTCGATTTTTTCCTGGCGAGCGATAGCGAGCCTGTAATTTAAGAGGAAGCGGCCTTCGGCCGTGACATTTTTCTACCGAAAAATTTACAAATTTATCTTGAAAAGGGGTCAAGGGGGTGTAATTTCAAGCTTGATGGAAGTCTAGGAAACACACTAAAAACCTCCCCTTAATATTGCACACAACTTCACTGTGTATTTACATATATTACAATACCGACACCCTCATACTAATCTACCTTTTACTCTCACATCTTTGATCTTATCTCAGACCATACGAGATAATATATTTTATCTTTGAAAAGATTATAGTGCAAGATACACGATAGTTTCAGTACTTAAGCTCTCATAATAATGATTAATATATCAATTAAATTGCATACAGTTGTTTAGAGTGTCGGCTTAACCTTATTGTATGTATTGCAGAGAACACTTGACTTTATGTATATATATATATATATATATATATATATATATATATATATATATATATATATATATACAGTATATCGAACCAACTTGCGGATTTCTACATGCAAATTAGCTACACCTTTACGCTATATAAACTGCTCTTTTCCTTAAACCCACTTACCCGTCAACCAATTGGACCACTCCCAACTAATCAATCTTCTCCACAATACCTCCCTCCTCCCACATCTCTGGCCTTTTCTCAGCCCATACGCCAATTATCTTACCCTTCCAGAGCCATTATATTGTCCTACGACTCTTTTCCTTAAGGGGGCCAACCTCTCTCTATCTCTTTCTTTGGCTTGTATCCATTCGGCCCCATTCAGCCTACTGTTTTAAGACGTTTACCCCATCCAGGTGTCAATATTTTCCTGGCGAGCGGTAACGAGCCAGCATATATATATATTTTTTTTTTGACAGCAAGCTAAATTTGTACATTTTTCGATAGAAAAATGTCTCCGGCGAAGCCGGATTTCTCCATACAATGATGGCTCACTATCGCTCGCCAGGAAGAAATCGACACCTGGATGGAGATAAACGTTTTAAAACAGTTGGCTGAATGGGGCCGAATGGATACAAGCCAGGGAAAGATAACAAAAAGCAGGTGACCCCCCTTAAACCCACTTACCCGTCAACCTTTTCTCAGCCCATACACCAATTATCTTACCTTTCCAGAGCCCATTATGTTGTCCTGCGACGGGCCAGAGATAACTCACAGATTCCCTCTCTCATTATCAAACCTATTTTGGGCTTAGAAAAATCTATTATACGCCCATCTTTCCGAGCACACCCAAATCCTCTGGGCGTAAGCAGGTACTGATAATTCTCCCAACGTTTTCCGTGTATTTAAAATGAATAATTATAGTATTATTTATTAGTTGAAATTAGCATGTATTATATTTCGATGGGAAATTGAATGATTTAATTTAGCCAACCAATAACAATAGATTTTTTTTTATACTCCCAGCCGGACTCGAACCACCGAAAGTCAGGACGAGTGTCGATGCTTTACAACACCACAGCGTGATAAAGGAAACTTAACAGTTTCCTATTATATATTAAGGAGACGGGAAATCCTATTTGATATTAACAATAGAATATATAGTACTCAAAGAAATAAAAACTGTCTGATCCTTTTGAGAGCTGAAATCTCCTTAGAGGTACTATAGTCTGTCGGTACTATAGTCTGTCTCTTTTCAACTGACGGTAAATTACAAAGTTCCTATCAAGATCTCTCAGTTATTTTGAATACTTTGTAGTGAAATATGGTGCTGATTATATAAACTTGGTCTTAATATGATGCAGAGACATAGTAATTCCATATATTTCCACTAAGTATCGAGAAATGAGCTGCTAAGGGATTCAATTTCTCGTCAGCTGAAAAGAAACAGGGTATAGGTCAGTATAGCAAAGTTAAAAGACCACCAACGGATTAAATAGAACATAACAGAACTTTTTCCTGAACTATGCATGTCTATAATTCCTGTTCTGGTGTGTTTTAATGTGATTTACTATTATAGCTAGATATATTATAGTCTACTCAATATAAGTCGGCCAAAAATAGTAACTACTACCCTCTATAACTAAAAATATGACGAAAGTTATTGAGTTAATATTCCTATCATTTTGGGAAGAGTCAGTCAGGAAATAGTTGTGGAAAATGACAGCACATTTACAGCGGTTAGGGGTCACGATTTCTGGCCTACTTCTATTTATAATGAATGATCTATATTAACGCCAAAGTTGTGAGGATGTGACATTAATTTTGACTTATTCCGTACGTAACCCACTAAGAACAAAAAATGTAATGTTCGGACAGAGAACATACTGTAAGAATATCACATTAAGTATTGGTAGGGTGACACACAATTGGAGTACATGATTAGATTGGTATCCAGTATTCGATAAATGGATATATAATCGTGGTCATGTATTTAACCTTTAACTGTCTTGATGATGTAATGTTTGAGTGTTTTAGATCTGTATGTGGGAACCCAGGTTCGAATCCCGGGAGGATCACATGCTTTCATTAATTTAATTGGGAAGTGTTTGGTGTTGGGAGTGAAATAAATAAATAAGATTATTACCATATCCGTACTACAGTCACAGACACACGGACGAACAAACAAACTTTCTCTGGTGATAAACATCTCTGATGTAGATACAGTTATCAAACACAGGTGTTTTCGTGTAATGATCCTTCTAGGTTCAACACATACACACACACACACACTTACTCACTCACACACACTCTCTCACTCTCACTCTATCTCTCTCTTCTCGTTTCTTTATACCTAGCGAAAAACACAATTCCTTCTTAGCTGTTTTATTGATACTTAATGTAAATATAGGAAAGTGCTAAGCCTCAGTTTCATCGTAATACCAAGTTTTCATGATTAACAACATATTTCGCTACACAGTCTTCGTAATAGCTGAATATATACAGATGGAGACATGGCAATTTGTCGTCGGCTGGAGAATAAAAAACAAGCTAAATATAGTGCTATTACCTCAGAGTGTGGAAAAGAACACCTTGAGATGGTTCGGCCATGTGGAACGTATAGGAAGCAAGAGAATGACTAAGAGAGTGTACGGGAGTGAAGTGGAAGGACAAAGAGGGAGAGGTAAATCGAGAGAGAGGTGGAAGGATGAAGTTAAAAAGTATATGCGTCAAACAAGTGCTGGATGGGAGGAGGGGCGTCAACTGACTGGGGACAAAGGTGCATGGGGGCGATTCGCTCGTGGCCACTCCTTCGGGGATCACGGCGTCCGGCAATATATAGATAGATAAGGCTCGGAGGATGGTCGATATTAAGCTAACCTAGATAAATATTATATATATATATATATATATATATATATATATATATATATATATATGACAGACGCAGGGTAACTCAACGCCCTAGATAAGATCGAACAGGACAATAGGAATAAACTTAGGAAATAAAGCAGACTGTAGAAGGAGCTTATGGAAGGAGTGGCTATCATGTTGATAAACACAAATACGGAGCTACCACCACAAATATATACTTTATATTAAGGGAGCCCACCTCGCTTGTTTCCTTTTTCTCTCCCTCTCGCTTTGGCTTGTATCCATTCGGCCCCATTCAGCCTACTGTTTTAAGACGTTTACCCCCATCCAGGTGTCAATATTTTTCAGGCGAGCGGTAG
>CM064518.1:30906563-30994063 GCA_032716605.1 Paralithodes platypus | reverse complement strand
GGTGACCTGTTTTTGTTCTGTCCTTTTCTATCTTTCTCTGGCTTGTATCCATTTGGCCCCATTCAGCCTACTGTTTTAGGACGTTTATCCCCATCCAGGTGTCAATTTTTTACTGGTGAACGGTAGCGAGCCAGCATATTTTTTATTTTTGTTTGACAGCAGGCTAAATTTGTATATTTTTCGATAGAAAACATTTCTTCATATAATGCTGGCTCGCTATCGCTCGCCAGGAAGAAATCGACACCTAGAAGGGGATAAACGTCTCAAAATACTTGGCTGAATGGGGTCGGATGGATACAATCAGATAAAGAGAGAAAAGGACAGAAATAACAAAAAACAGGTCACCCCCCTTAAGGGGAGACGAGAGGCATAGCACACCAATGAATTAACTGCACATTACTTGACCACAACCTTACAGCTTAGGTTGAAAGGGATTGCCGATTAACAGGCATTACAAGAAATGCTAATCATTAACATATAAATTCAGGTATTGAAGTGAGGCCATTAATTGGGTGTCATGGTGAGAATATTCACTCCGAAAGTGTTTAGTTTAACTGGATAGAATTGTTTGAGGAAGGTGGAATTGGATAACAAATGAGCAATGTAATCGAAGAATAAAAACAAATTACTAACCGAGGCTGACAGGCAAATTATACCTTAGCAACAGTATGACATTATTATGTTCCTTCCAACAACCAACCATACTCCTAAAATCGATTAATGAAATTTACAAACACATGTGGCAGTCCGTGGACTCGAACCCAGGATGCTCACACCGAAAATCAACACCTTATACATATAAGGCTGTGTGTGTGTGTGTGTGTGTGTGTGTGTGTGTGTGTGTGTGTGTGTGTGTGTGTGTGTGTGTGTGTGTGTGTGTGTGTGTGTTGGTATTATATACATATCAGTGTGTGTGTGTACTTTCATGTGTTGGAGTTTTACACACTTAGGCTATCTGTCTGTCTGTAACAAGGTGTGTCATGTGCGTATATGGTCAGGTGACGAGCTGTATGTGTGAATATTGTCAGCTCTGTACGTAAAAGAGTCGGAGTGTATGTGCTTGTGTGTGTAAATGTGTGTGGACAGGAAATATGCTTGTATATGAGTGTGTGTATGAATGTGTATATCAATGTGTATGCGTATGTGAGCGTGCCTGTTGTGTGTCTATGAATGACTGGCTAACAGAATGAAGTAGACAACGTGCGGTAGCCTGAAAATTGTTCCATTGTTAAGGGAGCCCACCTGGTTTTGTTTATCTTTCTCTCCCTCTCTCTTTGGCTTGTATCCTTTCGGCCCAATTCAGCCTACTGTTTTAAGACGTTTATCCCCATCCAGGTCTTGATACCTTCCTGACGAGCGATAGCGAGCCAGCATTGTATGGAGAAATCCGGCTTCGCCGGAGAAATTTTTCTATCGAAAAATTTAAAAATTTAGCTTGCTGTAAAAACAAAAATATATATATGCTGGCTAGCTACCGCTCGCCAGGAAAATATTGACACCTGGATGGGGGTAAACGTCTTAAAACAGTAGGCTGAATGGGGCCGAAAGGATACAAACCAAAGAGAGAGGGAGAGAAAGAGAAAAACAGTGAGGTGACCCCCCTTAACAATGGTGGTGGTGGTGGTGGTGACGTAAGGTGGCGCATTAATTTGGCTTGGCAATTCTGATGATGTTATTGTTATGAATTGTGGTGGTGGTGGTGGTGGTGGTGGTGTTGTTGTTGTTGTTGAAATATTATGGATGATGTTGTGTAGTAGTAGTAGTAGTTGTTGTTGTTGTTGTTGTTGTTGTTGCTGTCATTGTTGTTGTTGGTGGTGGTGCTAATTGTTCCTGATATTAGTGATTTATGTTCTTTAGGAGGCTGGTGTTTATGTCTTTGTTTTTGGTGGTTTATTAATTTTGTATTATAGCTTTTGGTACGGTAGTGTGTATTGTGTTTTTATTGTTGTTGGTCATGTTGTTTATGGTGGCGTTGAAGATTATGTGCAAATTGGTGGGCATATACAGTATAGTTGTGTTGTAGTTCATGACTATTGTGATGATGCTGGTTGTGATGGAGATTGCAGTAATGGTGTGAGGGGGTGGTAGTAATGGTGGTGGTGGTGGTGGTGGTAGAGGCGGTGTAGTAGAGATAATGGTGGTGGTGATGGTGGTGTTAGCGGTAGTGGAGATGGTAGTAATGGTGTTAGTGGTGGTGAGGGTGTTGTGGTGGTGATGGGAGTGTTGTAGTGGGGATGGTAGTGTTGTGGTGGTGATGGTGGTATTGGTGGTGGTGGTGGGGATGGTAGTAATGGTGGTGATGGTGTTGTGGTGGAGATGGTAGTAATGGTGGGGATGGTGTTAGTGGTGGTTGTGTTGTAATGGAGATGGATGCAGTGGAAATGTTGCAAGAGGATCAGGGAGAACCAGGGTGAAAAATGATCCTTAAAGGTAAATGTCAGACAGACAGACAGACAGACAGACAGACAGACAGACAGACAGACAGACAGACAGACAGACAGACAGACAGACAGACAGACAGACAGACAGACAGACAGACAGACAGAGAGAGAGAGAGAGAGAGATAGAGAGAGAGAGAGATATATATATATAGAGAGAGAGAGATAATAATAATTATTATTTTGAGAGTGTACCATATAACACACACACACACACACACACACACACACACAGTCATATACCATTCATACACACTACTACATACTATCTCACACACACGCACGCAGTAACAACAATACATAGGGTAATTATGCTACAATATATACATAGTGTTCCGTCAATTGTTCAGAACAATAGCGAATACAACAATAATGTTAACGGAAAATCTTCTTTAGTCAACCCTATTAATTTGATAACGTCAATATTTATATTAATTTTAGATACCTAAAGACTATTTCATTTAACATAGGAAGGACTGGCAGAAGTAAAGCATTAATAAAGATTGTTATTAGTGTATTCATTAACAGATACTGTAAATATGTTTAATATATTTATCTGAGTGTAGCATTCATAAAGTAAAACACAGTTGTCTGATTAAAAGTGTTAAACGAATTAAGTTTATATATGTATAATAAAACATCATCACAACATAGTATTAACCCCAATACTATGATCATTTTGTCTTGAGCTTAATTAATTGGTGAAATCGCAGTAAGAATAAAATACAATAAAAATAATTACCCAGCAGTAGTTACTCGATTTTGTTTTCAATACCCATGATAAGGAGACATCTTTCGCAAGCTGAATAAAATCACCTGATACCCGCCAGTGAACAAGATGAAAATACCAAAGAACAGAAGGAGCCACTACGAAGGCAAGGTGTGTGTGTGTGTGTGTTTGTGTGTGTGTGTGAGAGAGAGAGACTGTGTGTAAGTGTGTGTGTGTGTGTGTGGATATGTGTGTGTGGATGTGTGTGTATGGATGTCTGTGTGTGTGTGTGTAAGTGTGTGGGTGTGCGGATGTATGTGGATGTGTGTGTGTGTGTGTGTGGATGTGCGTGTGGTGTGTGTGTGTGGATGTGTATGTGTGTGTGTGTGTGTGTGAAGAAGGGTAGGGTAGCGGATCCCGAGGTTATATAACGTACAGTCACACCCATAAGTCATATGTCATATATCTTTATCATATACTTTTATCATATATTTAATCTCATCATCAAAACCGAACAAATCTGAAACAAATAGACATTGCTTGAGTTCATTTAGATCTGCCATTCTCTGTTTAAAAATTAATTAATGAAAACCGACGCTTAGGAAGTAGAACAAGACTTTTGAGAGTAATGGTACAGTCTCGCACATTAGTTTTGTCTTATATTCGTAATTTTAACTGTGTTTAGTAGTGTTTTTTTCTTCTTATCTATAGAGGAAATATAGTTTCGGTTGTGAACATTTTAAGGTCTACTAATAAATATATGTTTAAGAATCGTTTATCATTGTACTATAATTTATTATGTAAATGTTACTGACAAAATCGTATAGGCCTATGTGTATGCAATTTGCAATACACTTATATACTAGATATTGTTTAAAATTAATACATAGCATATATTTAAAAAAATCAAGCTACTGATATCATGAACAATAAATGTTAATAAGATATCGAGGAAGTTTCATAGTGCATAATTATATAAGTCATCAAGATATCGAGGAAGTTTCATAGTGCATATATAAGTCATCAAGATATCGAGGAAGTTTCATAGTGCATAATTATATAAGTCATCAAGATATCGAGGAAGTTTCTTAGTACATATACTGTATAAGTCACCAAAAATGCCTATCTAGTCATTACAAAAATAAACCTATAAATATATATATATATATATACAGTAATACATGAATACAAAATAATAATATAACCCCCATCGTTGATGTTACTCTCACTAATCCTGCACAGCTCATCAATTCATACAGGCCTAAACACCAACTCCCACTTAGTCGCAGCACGGTCAAAAATTAATACACAACAACAGAATTTTGGAGAGAAGCCCCCCGAAACGAAAATACCGTGTTGTTTTGTTTAGCCCGAACTTTACACATCATATTCAGAGCCCTGTTTGGTTTAGGCTCGTGGGTTTGTTTATCTTGGCAGCTGAGGGAAAGATGGGTGACAGGGAACAGTAGTAGAGGGGAAAAGAGAGGTGTGGTTAGGGAAGGCAAAGGCGTGAGTGACAGGTGGAACAGGGAAAGTAGAGGGAAGTAGGGGAGAAGGGAAGAGGGAGTGGTTAGGGAAGTCAAAGATATGCAGGCCAGATAAAAAGGGAGAGTAGAAGGGACAGAAAGAGGGAAGTATGGGAGAAGGAATAGGGAGGTGGTTGGGGCAGTCAAAGATATGGGCGACAGATAGGGACGGGAAAAGTAGAGGGAATAGAACGAGGGAAGTCGGGGAGAGGGGAATATAGAGGTGGCTAGGGAAGTAAAAGGTATGTGTGACAGAAACAGGGAAAGTAGAGGGACAATAACAAGGGAAGTAGGGGAGAGGGGTAACAAGAGGCGGTTAGGAAAGTAAGAGCGATGTGTGAACGATAAAAGTAAAAGTTGATGACAGTGTTGAAGGATAATGGAAAAGATGGATGGTTTTAAAAGTAAACTAGATCGAAGACATGGAAATGGTGGGTGATAGGATGGAAATACGACGAAAATACGATACGACCAAATAGGATGAAAATACAGTGCGTAGAATATATATAAACAACAATTACGATTAATACGCAGGCGTACGGAGTTGTACACAAGTAATAATTTATGGGAATTAAATAGAGAAGGATTATTCTGATTCTCTCACTCCTTTAAAAAATACAGAATTTAGCTATGCATGCATGTATTACAATATATGTGCACAAATTTATGTGTGTATGAATGGATGAATGAATGAATGAATGGGTGAATGGATAATACAAAAATATTAATTGTGAAGATCATGCTTCAAGATCAAATAGTAGAAGGCGTAGACGGAGAAGAAGCAACGCTCGTTCAGAAAGTGACTTAATATGAGAAGTGACTTAATATGTTGCGTTCGTCGAGTCCCAGAACTGGTTAAACCTGCCCCTTGTCGCTCATCCCCTGTTCAACCCCACCCTCTCTTATATTTGAGTCTAATGCTTCCTCTGTTCCTCAAGTCTGGCCATGCTATTATCTCTTGTCGTTCGTAAATAATGTTAGGTTTTAAAATGGTGTCTGGTTGGATATATGTAATGTTTAGCTTGTGATTGTGAGGGAACAAATTGGGGTAACCATATACTGTATTTCAATGTAAGTTCAGATCTTTAAGATGATTATGACAATATGAAATTTTGTTCAAGTAAATCTCAATGTGCCTTGAAGAGAGACACTCTCAAAAGGCTCAGCCAATATATTATATTATTGTAAATCCTCTTTGTATCCATATTGTAAATACTTTTGGCTAAATATATTATTTCAATTTCAATGTTCTTACTCAACCCCACCCCCTCTCTTACATATTCCTCTAATTCTTATCCTGTTCCTCTTATCTCTCATTAGATCCGTTAATATGTTATCTCCTGCTCAACACCATTTCTTTACATCTTCCTCTATTTCTTCTCCATTTTCTCACTAGTATCCTTAATGTATTATCTCTGGTAAATCATCTGCTCAACCCCACCCTCTCTTATAGCTTCGTCTAATGCTTCCTCTGTTCCTCAAGTCTGGCCATGCTAATATATCTTGTCGTTTATTCCTTACGCAACCCCGCCCCCTCTTATATCTTCCTCTAATGCTTCTCCCATTCCTCTTATCTCTCACTAGTATCGTTAATGTATTATATCTGGTAAATCATCTCCCTTCATCACCACCTCTCTTATATCTTCCTCTCATGCTTCCCCTGTTCCACAAATCTCGCACTAGTCTCGTCGTCATATGTATATATATATATATATATATATATATATATATATATATATATATACAGTATATATATTTACCGGTATATTTATATTGTGTGTGTGTGTGTGTGTGTATATATGTGTGTGTGTGTAGCTACTTAGATAACGGTCTAGTGTACCTGTATGCCTGTCATTTGCGTGTGTGTGTGTGTATATGTGTGTGTGTAGCTACTTAGATAACGGTCTAGTGTACCTGTATGCCTGTCATTTGCGTGTGTGTGTGTGTATATGTGTGTGTGTAGCTACGTAGATAACGGTCTAGTGTACCTGTATGCCTATCATTTGCGTGTGTATATGTGTGTGTGTAGCTACGTAGATAACGGTCTAGTGTACCTGTATGCCTGTCATTAGCGTGTGTGTGTGTGTATATGTGTGTGTGTAGCTACGTAGATAACGGTCTAGTGTACCTGTATGCCTGTCATTTGCGTGTGTGTGTATATGTGTGTGTGTAGCTACGTAGATAACGGTCTAGTGTACCTGTATGCCTGTCATTTGCGTGTGTGTGTGTATAGGGTAGGTGTGGTGGAGTGGTCTTGCCACTGGCCTGGTAATCCAAAGGTCCCGGGTTCAAATCCCGATGTATCAATGGGAAGATATTATTGGGATGGAATTTGTGCTGTACCTAGTATCAGTGCATTACCACAAGCCCACCGAAACGTCAATAAAATACCCTCATTGTTCCCTGATTAAATAGCACTGTATGAATATTCCCATATTCAAAATATGCTATAGGGGTGCAATGCCTGGTGAGTTATCTGCTCAACAGGTGGCGTTGTGTGTGTGTGTAAGTGTGAGAGTCCGAGTGTAGGGGATGAGACAGTGAAGCACGGGAACGAGGTGGCTTCAGAGATGGGGTCGTTTCGGGCCATGAGTGAGCACCGTGCCTCATGTGAAGGCAAGATGGCAGGTGCTCGTTGTACTCTACGTGCTTCACATGTCTCACTCCCTAGACTGGAACAACACCTCACGGGCTTCACTGTTCATTGTAAAGCGGTGAATGTTAAGGCTCTCAGCCTATGCCCTAGAGGAAGTAAGTTGGGGAAAAAAAAAAAAAAAAAAAAAAAAAAAATGTGTGTGTGTAGCTACGTAGATAACGGTCTAGTGTACCTGTATGCCTGTCATTTGCGTCATACTTTCCTCGGCTATAATAGACTTCTCCCCTCACCTTCTACGGCTTCCTCCAGCCTGTCAAGTATGCCTTACCTTTTTTTCAGACACAACCTAATCCTCTCTTCTTCTCTTTCTTCTACTCTACAGATTGTTATATATTGCATAACCTAATACGTTGTTCTACTTGTTTCTACCTTTGTTATTGTTATTATATTCAAGAGCCTAATACTTTCTTCTATTCTCTCTTCTACTCTTCGGTTTGTGATTATTGGCTCACTCATACAAATAGCAAACTAGTTCCATGCACCAGAATATTATAGTTACCAATAGACGCGTTCACAAGTGCTGCCATAGCGTTTGAGTCACGTGATAGGTGGCTGGAAAAGAGGCAGAAGTGTTTATCGATCCCATTTATGTCTTTGTTTTCTAGTTTTCTTTAGATTTACTTATTTATTTATTTACTTATTTGTTTATATAAGTATTTTGCCAAAGAGGTCGTCACAGACAAACAGGTAGAAACAGTAAGATTCTTAACCCTTTGTGTACCAGCGACGTGTGTTGTATTTGATTCTAGCTATGTTTAGACAATAGTATGCGGCTTAGGAAGAATCTGTGGTAGTTGAAAAAGGTTGGGTGAGATAGTTTGAAGCCTTATCATTGCTAGAGGTCCAAGCTGAATATAATATTTTAATAGTAGCCAACATAAAGTGAAAAGTACGTCACCGGTACATAAGAGGTTAAGGGGAGGTTTCTAGTTTGTTTCCTACTCCTCCAGCAATCTTAAAATTTCACCCCCTTGACCCCCTTTCAAGATAAATTTGTACATTTTTCGGTAGAAAAATGTCCCGGCCGAAGGCCGATTACTCTTAAATTACAGGCTCGCTATCGCTCGCCAGGATAAAATCGACACCTAAATGGCACGAAAGGTCTTAAAATTGACAGAAATGGGTTGAAAGTTCTTAAAATAGTCAAAATAATGGGGCAAACGTCTTAAAATTAGAACAACAATGGGGCTAAACATGAGGGAGAAAGGGGTCAAGAAAAAGTCCCTCGAGTGGAAATCTCCCCTTAAATAACACTGATGGGCCCTGGCAATGTTTGGATGGTCACTATGGCCATTATCTATCCATGGAATCCCACTAATAGTATCCAACATGCGGCTTCTGTCAGCGCACCTATTGTAGATAAATTCATGGGAATGTGTTTCTTTTTAGTTTAACCCTTTGAGTACCAGCAACGTGGGTTATAGTGTATTCTACCTATATTTAGACGATTTTATTCATCTTAGAAAAAACCTCTAGCAATAATAAGGCCTCACGCTATCTCAACCAACCCTTTTAACACCACAGATCCTTCCTATTCTGTCTAATATCGTCTAAATATAGCTAGAAACAAATATAACACACGTAGCTGGTACTCAAAGGGTTAACTAGATATTCAATCAATAAGACACACCTGGATAATTATAGTAATCTTTAAGAAACCTTGTAAGTTAAATACCGTAAAGGTTTTATAAAAATCTTACTAAACTGACATTGTAATTGGTAGGCAATGCAACATGCGGGTATTTACGTGGCTGATTTATACATTTAGTTGTTTTAAGGGGAGGTTTTTAGTTTGGTCCGTAGATATCCTTCAAGCTTAAGATTACACCCCCTTGAGCCCCTTTCAAGATAAATTTGTACATTTTTCGGTAGAAATATGTCCCGGCTGAAAGCCGGTTCCTCTTAAATTACAGGCTCGCTATCGCTCGCCAGGATAAAATCGACACCTAAATGGCACGAAAGGTCTTAAAATTGACAGAAATGGGTTGAAAGTTCTTAAAATCGTCCAAATAATGGGGCGAACGTCTTAACATTAGGAAAACAATGGGGCTAAACATGAGGGAGAAAGGAGTCAAGAAAAAAATCTCTCAAGTGGATATCTCCCCTTAACTCATTCAATACCAGTGACATCTTTATAATTATAAAAAAACATGAATACCTACACAACTCAAACACTCGCAACACTCGCAACACACATTCTCATAAGTACCAAACATACCACACTAATACTGACTTCTACAAACACTCATTCTTTCCACGAACCATACGGGATTGGAACAGTCTCCCAGAAGATACAATAAATAGCCCTACACTAGACACATTCAAACACAAAATAAACGAACATTTCGGTCACATGACACACACACACCATAAACCCTCCACTTAGCTCCCCCCATCCTATATCCTGACCCCCCATCCTCCACCCTAACACCCTTATATGTGTGGTATGCCCAAGTCCAGCGCCCTACACATTATCAATCCAGATCGAGATCATATTCTGGTAACTATCGGACGATTGTATTCAGTTTCAAAGGGGCCTCTAGCAATTGAAAGGCTTCGAACTATCTCACTTAACCTTCTTGACTACCACATATCCTTCTTAAACAGCACAAACTCCTCTAAATATTGCTAAATTATAATGAAAAAGACGTCACCGGTACAAAAAGGGTTAAACTCCCTGTACTATCTGAGATTAACCATAGAGCTGATGTTACACGAACAACTTTAGCGGTAACTATCCTCGGAGTCACAGTATCGACGGAAATAGTACACTAACATAAAGTATATACTGTACTATCTGCCAATTATCAAGTACATGATGGAGCTAGTTTGAATCGCGTAACTCATGATTTTGAACACCCATACTTAACGCAGGAATACATTACTCAAATAATTCAGCCTATTTTGAAAACATACAGCGGATTTCAGACTCCGATACGATTCGTTGTTAATATCGCTCGTTGATCAGGGTGTTACGCCTTTCCTATAGTCTGTTTAACCCGGGTTCGAATCCCGGTGGATCATATATACTTTAATTAATTTCATTGGGGGTGTGGTGGTGAGATTAATAAAAATAATATTGTATTGTTGTCCCACCTGACGGTAAATGTTCATGTCGCCAGCTTGATTACTCGGCTATTACGAAGATATTTGTAGCGAAATATGTTGTTAATGGTGGAAACTTAGCCTTAAGGGGAGACTGACCGTTTGTTTGGTCTATTAATTAATTTATTCATATATTTTTTAGTTTCACCCCGAGACCTCCATCAAGATTAGAAGAAAAAAAACCTAGACCCCCCTTCAAGATAAACTTGTAAATTTTTCGGTAGAAAAATGTCCCGGCCGAAGGCCGGTTTCTCTTAAAATTGCAGGCTCGCTGTCGCTCGCCAGGAAATAATCGACACCTAAATGGCACGAAAGGTCTTAAAATTGACAACGAAATGGGGCGAAAGGTGTTAAAATCGCCAAACTAATGGGCCGAACGTCATATAATCTCAAAACTAGTGGGGCTAAACATTAGGGAGAAGGGGGTCCAGAAAAACGGTCTTCCTCCCCTTAACCTGACAAGCGCTAAATAGACCTAGGGGCTAGGGTAGTTATTTGTGCATTTCTAGCCTTGGATTCTGACAGAATTCGTTATATTTACAATATAGAGCATTATTTGTTTTCGGTATGCTTTTATTTTACATATATGATGTATATATGAACCTTCAAGAGTGCTAAAATAAGTGGGAAAAGCATTTGGGTGGTGAAAAACTAAGATATTGGCCACCCGGTCATAATCTCAGGCGAGAGAGAGCCACAGGCAACCCTCCTCTCTCGCTGTCTGTGAGGTAACTGAGACGAAGCGGGGCGGTGTGGGCCGGTGTCTGGGTGTTGCATAACGATCTTTTCTGCAACCCACTTGTGCTACATTATCGCGGGAGAGAAAAATAACCGATAAATGATGATAATAAGAGGAAAAATAGGTGATAATTGAGGAGGGGAGGGAGGGGGGAATAAGGTGGGGAAGGAGGGGAGGGGGGTGGGTGAGATTTACATGGATGAGTACTGGAGGGGAATTATCTCACCTAGAGACAAATTCCTTTGTTTTGATAGGCCCTTTTTTTTTATGGAAGGCTTTTTTTATGGTCTTGCTTCCGTGAGGCCTATCGCGTTCCCTATAGGAAGCCTTCCGTGAGGCCTATCGCGCTTGCCGGGTTAATACGATGCGGAGACATAGCAGTTTCACACATTTTCTTTAGGTGTGGATAAGTCAGTTCGAAGACGTATTTTTCAGCATATAGTCTGGTTATCATTAGGCGATTATATTTGGCATACAATCTACTTCTAGGAGTCAAAGGGGTAAATAGGATCCCAATAAACACTTCGAATATCCTAGGTCCTCCTTAAACTGCGTAAAATCGTCTCATTTTAGCCAGAATCAAAGGTAAAAAAGCGTCATGATGCTGGAGGGATTAAGGGGAGATTTCCACTTGAGGGATTTTTTTCTGGACCCGTTTTCCCCTCATGTTTAGCCCCATTGCTTTTGAGACTTTAAGACGTTTGCCCTAGTAGTTTTGACATTTTAAGACATTGTGCCCCATTTATGTAAATTTTAAGACCTTTCTTGCCATTAAGGTGTCGATTTTTTCCTGGCGAGCGTTAGCGAGCCTGTAATTTAAGAGCAACCGGCCTATGGCCGGGAAATTTTTCTACCGAAAAATGTAGAAATTTATCTTGAAAGGGGGTCTAGGGGGTGTAATTTTAAACTTGATGAAAACGTAGGGAACAAACTAAATACCTCCCCTTAATACGATACAGATACATAGTACTTTCATATATTATCATTAAGTGAGGATAAACCAGTTGTTAAGGGATTCAATTTACCATCAGCTGAAACAAAACCGAATACAACTGGAGACTACATTGTACTTGGGTGAAAATTGGAGAGAGGGGAATCCCATATTCTGGTATCAAGGATTGGGTGACACAGGTGGTTTTCCCGGGAGGAGGCACTTTGAATGGGAGAGATAATAAAGGTTCAACTAGTATAAACCGTCTTGGTGGTGTAATGGTTAAGGTGTCTAAAAATCTGTGTGTGATAACCCGGGTTCGAATCCTGGTGGATCACATAATTATATGCTTTCATTAATTTCATTGGAGGTGTTTGGTGATGTGGTGAAGTTAATACAAAATAGATTAGGATAACACAGGAGAAGAAATGACCCGTTGAATTATAAGAAAAAGGGTAGAATTAACGGGAAAGACAAAGGTACAACGAAAGTACTGATAATAGCAACACGCAAGCAAACTGATGTACTACTTAATCGAAAAATTCCCGGCGCGACCGAAGCCGCTCCAAGGACCCACTTACACAACCACTTACGCCAACAACACAATCTACACTCAATGAGAGCTCTGTGGGAAAGCTCGATCGTGGCCATGGCCTTTCTCAGGGACTCGGGGCTGTTCGGCCAGGCAGCTTAGGGAACAACAACAACAACAACAACTATTTAATCGAAATCAAATTGCTAATATTTTCAAAGCTAAAATACATTAAGGGGAGATGGGTAATTTTTCTGGTCCCCCTTCTTCCTCGTGGTTAGCCCCATTAGTTTTCAGATTTTAAGACGTTCGGCTCATTAGATTGGCGATTTTAAGACCTTTCGCCCTATTTCTTTGTCAATATTAAGACTTCTCGTGTCATTTAGGTGTCAATTTCTTCCTGTCGAACGATAGCGAGCCTGAAATTTAGGAGGAACCGGCCTTCGGCAGGGAAATGTTTCTATCGAAAAATGTACACATTTATCTTGAAGGAGGGTCTTGGGGGGAGTGTTATTTTAAGCTTGATGGAGGTCTAGGGAGGAAAATAAAATAAAATATAATGGGCAAATAAATAGGGCCCATCCTCCCCCCCCCCCCCTTAAACCATTATTGCACTTGGGGTTTTTCAGGATATATAATAACCTTTTAAAGACTGAGTTATTTATTATTATAATCAGTCAAGGTAAACCATTAGGAAAACAATATGACGGTATCGAGAGAGAGAGAGAGAGAGAGAGAGAGAGAGAGAGAGAGAGAGAGAGAGAGAGAGAGAGAGAGAGAGAGAGAGCACCGAAGCCCTACAACAACAAAAAAACACACACACACACACACACACACACACACACACACACACACACACACACACACACACACACACACACACACACACACACACACACCCCCCCCCCCTCGGGGTTACATTTCCACAAGACAATAGAATACCTCTGTCTGCGTCGCGTCGTCAACCTGGCTTAATACCCTTTACCTACTATAGTCTATTCGCTGTAAGTAGGCGAGGAATCATGACCTCTATCCTCTGTAACTGAACAAGGGCTAGAGTAAATTGGCCATTACATTTCAACAGCTATTCCTTGACTGACTCTTCTCAAATGGTAGACATATTAGCTCGATTACTCAAGTCGTTTTTGAGTCACAGAGGTTAGAGGTCATGATCTCTCGCCTACTTACAGCGAATAGACTATAGAGTAACAAACAAAGCAGCATTATTAGCCTATATATCAGCATTCATCATAGCACAATAGCAAACCGAAACAGCATAATATTAATTTATATATTAACCTATATACAAGAAACAACAGCATGGCAAAACAGCATATAATTACCCTATATAAAAACACAATTAAGAGAGTGGCAGGAGTATCGAATTTACATTATAATAGTATATGAGAGCAGAAAGAGGAGTTAAAGAGCGTTCAGTGATTAGAGAGAAGAAACAACAACACAATAATATCAATAATACACATTATAATAATACATATACATAATAGTACACATTAAGTTTATACTAGTCTAGTCTGTACTTTGCTAGACAATGTTGTAAATCATCAAACTAATCATTCAGCAAATTTCATAATGCCGTACTATAGATTACTAACGAAGGACAATTAGGAAACGCATACATATAATCTGTTAACTTATTTACAACTTCTGATACATATTTAAAACAACAGTGCTCTACAATTGCAATTCATAGCCCTTGCATGCTTCATGCTGAAGGAATGTATAAATGCATCTAGGGTAATAATGTTCAGACCCAACTTTTTCCTCATGAAAATTGCATGTTCTGAGTAGCTACATTCTAAAGCCATGTACTACCATCATAATATTTACTATTTTACTTTGCTTTGCAAAAATATTAGTCTTAACAAATATACATGAATAAGCCTTATATTTTTATTAAAAATGTACAAATTTATCTCGAATAATAATAATAATAATAATAATAATAATTAAAGTTGCAAGCAACGTTGTCCGGGGTTCGACGGTTTTGCAAAGCAGGGTATTGTGTTTGATACGCATGGAGAAACTACAGGAGCAGATTGTGCAAACAAACAAGAGCGAGAGAGGGAGAGGTTGGCTGTAAAAGGCATCTGCCTCTATCCGTTTAGTAACAGAGTTGTAGATATGTGGAATAGGCTACCGAGTGCTATAATGGGATCAAGAACAATAGAGCTTCAACTTGAAATTAGATAGAACGAGATGGGTTGGGTGTGAAAGGGATCTGCCATGTGTAGGTCAATCGGCTCTGGAGACTCCCGTTTTCTTATATTCTCATTTGTGAAGGAGAGAGGGAGTATGGCGAGAGAATAGGATGTCGTAAACGTAAGGAAGATAGCGATAAATATGAGAGAGAGAGAGAGAGCGCGGGATGGGTTGGGTGTGAAAGGGATCTGACATGTGTGGGCCAATCGGCTCTCTGCAGACTCTGGTTTTCTTATGATCTTATTTGTGAGAGAGAGAGAGAGAGACTAGGTCACTAGGATGTCATAAATGTAAGGAAGACAGAGATAAATGAGAGAGAGTTATTATGAGATTGGTTGGGTGTCAAAAGGATCTGTCTTGTGTGGGCCAATTGGATCTCTACAGACTCCCATTTTCTTATGTTCCTATTTCTTACAATTGTGTTTTGGTTGCAGGTATATGATAACATGGGTGTATAGTAAGTAGTGTAAATAACAGGTAATGTTTATGAGCTGGGTTGAGTGTGAAAGGGACCTGCCTCATGTGGGCCACTTGGCTCTCTGCAGACTCCCATTTTCATCTTGGTTGCATGTGTAAGGGATCTGCCTCATTTGTACCGGTGTGTAAACAAACAAGAGCGAGAGAGAAAGAGATTGGCTGTGTAAGGGATCTGCCTCTATTCACTTGGTAAAAGAGTTGTAGATAATTTATGTGGAATAGGCTACCAAGTGCTATAGTGGGATCAATGACAATAGAGCTTCAACATAAAATTTGATAAGACGAGATGGCTTGGGTGTGAAAGGGATCTGCCGTGTGTGGGCCAATCGGCTCTCTGCAGACTCCCATTTTCATCTTGGTAGCATGTGTAAGGATCTGCCTCCTTTGTACCAGTGTGCAAATAAGAGAGAGAGATTGGCTGTGTAAGGGATCTGCCTCTCGTAACAGAGTCGTAGATAATTATGTGAAATAGGCTACCTAGTGCTATAGTGGGATCAAGAACAATAGAGAATTTCAAGTTAAAATCAGATAGTCATATGGACGAAATGGGTTAGATGTGAAAAGGATCTGCCTTTTGTGGGCCACTTGTGTCTCTGCAGATTCCCATGTTCATCATATGTAAGGAATCTGCCTCATTTGTACCGGTGTGCAAACAAACGAGCTACAGAGAGAGACGGGTGTACTAAACTATTCGTTTAGTAACAGAGTTGTAGATATGTGGAATAGGCTACCAAGTCCTATAGCCAATCGCCTCTCTGCAGACTCCTGTTTACTTATGTTCTCATTTGTGAGAGAGAGAGCGAGGCTCCCTATTTCCTGTTCTCATGTCGTAATCGTATGGAAGACAGCGATAAATAAGAGAGAGAGAGAGAGAGAGAGATAACTAATGCGTAGCCTATAGCAACACTCAAACAAGCACACACATAGCTACACAAGACCATCACACAAGCACGCCTATCTAGCGACGAACTGTCCTGTTTACATATCATACACACTCATCGCCAATGATTATGCTCTGAGGTTTGTATTTGCTTATCTTATCCTGTGTATAAATGTAACCCTTGCCCATGTTTGTATTAAATAATGACATTAAACAGCATTCATGATTTAAAGGTGGGGGCTCATGGGTTGAGATAAACATGGAATGATAATCGCCAAGCTGTACATAATTATCTTGCAAAATGCAATGGCACTGAAATCATTATTAACAATGGTATAAAGGATTTTGTGGATCGTCTATACTGGGCCTGTGACGTCACAAGAGTGTAAGTCCACCATCCAGTCTAGGCTAAGGATACTGGTGTGACGTCACTATGACGTCACAGGCCCGGTATAGACGATCCGCAAAATCCTTTATACCATTGTTAACCCCTAACTATCGGCGCGCAACATAAGTCGAGTATAATAAATCTGGACTATCTGGCGGCGCTCGACATAGGTCGTGTGGCAATTTCAGCACGTAATGTTGCTGAGAGAGAGAGACAAGTGGTGGCAGGAGAGTAGCGAGCGTATGACTGCTCCAGACCACCGCGGAGAACCTACTGACACGAATCCCACCTCCTCCCTCCCTCTCTCACTCGCTATATACGGAATTGTATGGGGAAAGTGCCGAATTACATGCTTTTTGCACTCGCGTTGCGCGGTTGTTGCAAGAAAACTAGCCATCATAAAAGGATCGTTATGGTGTCATTGGAAAGCTCTGTTTATGCCCTTTCAGGGATAGATACTTGTTTTACGCTCTGGGTCTTATTTAGGCATGAAAATCATCACATAAACAGCCCTATTTTGGCTAAAAACACCCCGCTGGGCGGTACATATAAATAAACCGCTAGCCCGCTAATCTAGTGTTAATAATTATTTCAGTGACATTGCATTTTACAAGATAATTATATGCAGGTTGGCGATTATTTTTCCATGTTTACCTCAACCCATGAGCTCCCACCTTTAAATACAAGGCTAGATATTTATCGGAAGTACGTATTTACCTTCGGAAAGCTAAACTATAATGTTTACACATAATGGGATAGGGAGGAGGGAGGGAGGTATAAGGGGTGGACCGATGGAAGGGAAGAGAACCCCGATATACGAGATACATAGCTTCATATGCACGTATTGATCACTTTCATGCTATTATGTATGCATACAGAAGTAGCAGGACACATATGTCAAGAGTGAACACCAATAACTTAATCCATACACAGTAAAAAAGACGGAAATAATATCGTACATACAAAGTGATGGAATGGGGATGGGGGGAGGGAGAGACGTACTGTAGGTGCGAGTCTCTAGGGAGGGTGGGGGAAGGTGGTGGTTGTAGGCAGTGTTGCCAGTTGTACTGCTACATATTACCACTAGATGTAGAGCTATATTTACTTCAGTTTAGCAGCCATTTTTTCATATCTAGAGACATTTACTCGGGATAATTTGAAAATTTCAGACATTCTAGTTATATTACATTGTAAAATTTGCAAAACAAACAAACCAAAACTCTTTAGGAATTGCAGCATTATTCTACCATTGTTTGACTATGTAGCAACATGCTAGCGACTTTTGAGAAAGGATCTAGCGGTATTTTGGGGTAACACTTAGGCAGTGTTGCCAGTTGTATCGCTACATATTACCGCTAGATGTAGAGCTATTTACTTCAATTTAGAAGCCATTTTTTCATATCTAGAGAGATTTACTAGGGATAATTTAAAAATTTCAGACATTCTAGTCATATTACATTGTAAAATTTGCAAAACAAACAAACCAAAACTCTTTAGAAATTGCAGCATTATTCTAACATTGTTTTACTATGTAGCAACATGCTAGCGAATTTTGAGAAAGGATCTAGCGGTATTTTGTGGAGACATACTGGGAGGGTGGGAGGGAGGTGGTGGTTGCAGTGTTGCCAGTTGTAAAGCTACATATTACCGCTAAATGTAGAGCTATTTACTTCAATCTAGCAGCCATTTCTTTTATATCTAGAGACATTTACTAGGGATCATTTGAAAATTTCAGACATTCTAGTCATACTACATTGTAAAATTTGCAAAACAAACAAACCAAAACTCTTTAGAAATTGCAGCATTATCCTAACATTGTTTGGCTATGTAGCAACATGCTAGCGACTTTTGAGAAAGGATCTAGCGGTATTTCGTGGTAACACTTTAGGAGGGTTAAACTACGAGTCACGGGCAATTGCCAAAACTTTAAAGGTCCATATCATTGTTATTAAACTAAGCATTTGGCAAAGGGAGGAATTGTTAAAAACCTTAGCCAATACTCTGTCATTCACCAAAAATAAATTTGAATTTATCATTATTATTTGGTAGGGTAGGTATGTATAGGTAGGTTGGCTAAATAATTGCTGGAATTCGTAGGGACTCGAACTGTTTTGAGAGAGTTAAATAAAAAAAAATTATAGATCTGAATAATAAAGAGATTATGTTATTAAGCAAAACTGAGGGATGCGTGGAAGCCTATAGACTGTAGACGGTAAACTTTGTGTGGGTAGCGAATGCGGTTTTAAAGTAATTTAAGAATAGACAGTTTTCAATGCTGCGGCCAAACTATTCCACCCATTTATATTTTTTTGGTATCAAAACGTTCGGAATCGCGAGCCTCACCCAATACGCAAGCATGGCTTTGATCATCGGCGTAGTTTTCAAGCTGTGGAATTTTAAGTGGAATTAGAGTTTTTTTCAAGATTGCCGGAAAAAAACCCATGTGCAAAAGCAAAACCTTCTCTATAAAATTTGCGGAGCATTAGTAGGGGAGTGCGTATGCCAAAGCCCAGGCGTTTCCTCTGAGGAGTGGGAGAGACGGTATTTAGGTGTCAAGTTTTTCGGGAAATCGGCTGCCACGGACCTGTTTGGCCGCCATGCCGGATGTTTAGCATATCAAAAGTTGCCCAATACAAAAATGCACCTCTTGTGAAAGTTTCATCCCGATCCAAAAAGCGGTTCTGGAGTTATTGCGTCGAAACCGGCGCGTAAGAAGAATTTGGATGAAAACCCAGGTTTAATGATTACAATAGGGGTTCCCCGTAGGGGACGAACCCCTAATAATAATAAACAAAATAATATATAATAATGTCAATAGCAATAGTAAATATACTTATAATAACATAAATACAATATCACCCAACCAAAAACAAGGGAAGGAACGGTTTGAAATAAGATTCTACAAACACCAAATAAGAAATGTTGTTTGCAAATATAGTGCCCTAGTCAAGACTAATAAAGCTGGAGGAGCTGTATTGTATTGTATGTACGGCATGCACCAGACATACCAGACAATAAACGATACCAAGGACACACACATACCACCATAAACACGCCTTGGTATGTACAAGCACCTACATACATGCATACATACACATACGCACACAGACATATGCAATTCCCACCTGTCACGAACATACATACTTGCAGGCATAAACATATACAGTACACACACACATATATATATATATATATATATATATATATATATATATATATATATATTCTCACACACACAACTTCACAAACAAATACTCATATACAAAAGAACAACAACAACAACAATAACCACATCATAACTTTTAAAAGCTGCCAGTCCAGTCTAGGAGGTGCGTCCAGTCTGCCAACCCGTGACACCTGTGTAGCCTACCTGTACCCGAGATGTGACCGATGATAAACACCTGTGACAGGGAAGGTCGGGCGAAGGTCAGACTTAACCCTTTCAATATGTCTTCACGCAGTCGGGGTAGAATTCTTATTAATATAATTCTCAACACCAATAACCCCCCCAAATGAAGTTAAGGGGCGATGGTTGTTTTTTCTGCACCCCTTCCCCTCATGTTTAGCCCCATTAGTTTTCAAATTTTATGACGTTCGGCTCATTTATTTGACGATTTTAAGACTTTTCACCAAATTTGTTTGTCAATTTTAAGACCTTTCGTGCCATTTAGGTGTTGAAATTTTCCTGGCGAGCGATAGTGAGCCTGTAGTTTAGGAGGAACCGGCCTTCGGTACGGCCTTCGGCCTGGATATTGTTCTACCGAAAAATGTAAAAAATTATCTAGAAGGGGGATCTTGGGGATGTTTCTTAAGCTTGATGGAGGTCTGGGGAGGAAACTAAATAAATAATTAATGAAAATATGAATCGACCAATGAATAAACCCTTCCCCTTTAATGAAAGCATGTGTTTTTTTTTTCTTTGTTCTATGTGATTGAGGGAGGCAAAAGGCAGAACTGCCTATAGCGAGTGCCTCCCCCCATAGTTGAAAGAGTGACAGGGCCAAAATCAAGGGATGTTCGAGCCAAAATGCCTGGACACACGGAGTTTGAAGCAATTTAAGTCATAGGAAGAGGGAAAGACTGATTCTGGGAGAGAGTTCCAGAGCTCAGCTGTTGAGTAGAAGAAGTTTGAGAGTAACGTTTCACTCTTGGGTTGGAGAGTTGTACAGAGTAGGGGTGGGATTGAGTTGCAAGACGGGTACCACGTGCCCTACGTAAAGGAGGTGGTATACACTGGGAAAGCTCTGAGGAACACTGATTATTATAGTAGCGATAGAATAGCGAGAGAGATGCAACATTGCGGCGGACAGAGAGAGATTGCAGAGAGTTAGTGAGTGGACGGGAGTTAATGATACGAAAGGCCTTCCTTTCAACTTTGTCTAGGAGAGCAGTGTGAGAGGACCCTCCCCACACATGTGAACAATACTCAATACAAGGACGCACTATACAAGTACGCACGTACAGAGCAAGAAGCTGTGCAGGGGAAAAGAACCCCCTAAGTCGGTTGAGCACACCCAGCTACTGGGAGGCTGCCATAGCAAGACTGGTAATATGGTCCTTCCAACTGAGAGCAGAAGAAAAAGAGACACCAAGAATATTGAGAGAAGATGAAGGATTGATTTTTGTATTGTTGAAGAATAAGGGATAGTCCGCTAGGAGATCCTGACGGGTAGATAGATGGAGAAATTGGGTTTTGGAAGCATTAAAAGTAACAAGGTTTTCTCTGCCCCAATTGGAGATAGTATTTAGATCAGAATTTAAGAGTTCTATGGCTTCATTACGTTTGTCATTGAGGGATTGCTGGCTGGGGCGTTCTGAAAAACTAATGGAGTAGTGTAAGGTTGAGTAGTCTGCGTATGAATGGATGGGAATTAAGGTACAGTTGAGGAGATCATTTATAAAAATTAGAAAGAGAAGAGGAGATAGGACAGAGGCCTGAGGAACACCGGAGTTTATAGGGTGAGGAAGTGAACAATGGCCGTCCACAACCGCGGCTATGGAACGGCCGGAAAGGAAATTAGAGACAAAGGCACAGATGGAGGGATAGAAACCGAAGGAGGGTAGTTTAGAAATTAAAGATTTGTGCCAGACTCTATCGAATGCTTTCGATATGTCTAGTGCAATAGAAAAAGTCTCACCGAATTCCCGAAAGGAGGATGACCAAGAGTTAGTAAGATATGAAAGAAGATCACCAGTAGAGCGACCCTTAAGGAAGCCATACTGGCGATCTGAGAGCAGATTATGAGAAGAGAAATGCTTAAGAAATTTGGAAGCAAGAATAGTTTCAAAAACTTTAGAAAGACAAAAGATGAGAGCAATTCGACGATAGTTGGAGGGTTGAGAGCGGTCACCCTTCTTTGGGACAGGTTGAATGTGAGCTTAGAAGAGTATGTTTAGTTTGGAAATGGTTTGGTGCTTTCTGGACATTATTACGCGATATTATTAACCCCTTGAGGAATAAGACGGGTGTTGACAGTTTATTCTGGCTATCATTAGACGATTTTATTCAGGTTAGGAAGGGTTTGCGAAAGTCAGAGGGTTCATTGAGGTGGAATTTTCTCGTTTAACTCCCACAGATCCTTCCTAAGTTGTATAAAATCGTGTAATGGTAGCCATAATAAACTGTGAAAACGCGTCATGATCCTCAAGGGGTTAAGCTTAGAGAGGGCTAGACGCATTCTGGATATAATTACAAGATTTGATTAAGCTTAGAAAGGATTGCAGGGAGCCTATGGGTAAATCGAGAAAATGTTTACCCTTTTCATGGATATATTTCCTTTTATCTACACAATTGCCTATATATTTTTTTTCTTCAACTGGCAGTAAATTGCAAAGTTCCCATCAAGATTTCTCATTTATTTTGAAGATTTAGTAGTGAAATATGTTACTAATTATATCAAATTGGTCATAATAGGATGGAAAGACATAATAGTTTCTTATTTTTCCATTAAGTACCGAAAATCAGGAGCTAAGAGATCCAATTTACCGTCAAATAAAATGAAACCGAGCATAGTGTTAGTCAGAATAAAAAAAAAAAAAAAAATATACTATACAAAAAAAGGTTAATTTATTGTATACAATCACCATAACTATTTGCGTCACACCTGCACAACTTCATCATAAATCTTCTCTCTTGACATAAACAAAACAAAAATCTCAACAAAGTTTACAATCTTGAGTATGAAGGTTTGGTTAAAGGGAGGTGTTTAGTTTGTTCCCTAGACCTCCATCAAGCATATAATTATAACCCCTAGGCCCCCTTTCAAAATAACTTTGTATATTTTTCGGTAGAAAAATGTCTAGGCCGAAGGCCGGTTTCACTCAAATTACAGGCTTGCTATCACTCGCCAGGAAAAAAATCGACACCTAAATGGCACGAAAGGTTTTAAAATTGACAGAACTGGGGCGAAAGTTCTTAAAATCGCCAAACTAATGGGCGAACGTCTTAAACTCCCTAAACAAATGAGCTAAACATGAGGCAGAAGGGTGCCTTAAGTAAAAATTTCCCCTTAAAGTGTGCAACGTACCTTTTTGCGCTGAATAGAACGGCAACTTACGGTATGTTTAAATTATGCATGTAAACTTTACTTAATATAATTTATAATATTAGTTCATTATCATTCTGCTCTGCAAGTCAAATAATGATTTCACTTTCTACTCACTGCATATGCATACAGTATTATTTAAAAATATTATTTATGAAAAATATATATCCATATCATGAATATTAGCATGTTCAATCTTATAAATTATATACTAACATATATTTCTCCACAATCTGGTCCGTACCTATAATTTGTGTTAACTGTTTACCTAAATATTAAAGAATATGTACAGTAATTTATATAATATACAGATAATAGCATAACGACGGAAATGTATGTTTTCTTATATGAGATCCATGCAATACACTAAAATGTATATAAAATTATATCTATCTGTCAATCTCTCTTCTTCACACACACACACACACACACACACACACACTGAAGCCAACAACATTCGTGGCTCTTGGTGTAAACAAGAAACATTATACCAAGGAATGAGTGGAGGAGGAAAATATTATGCACCAGAGGGGCACTCACTCAGTAGAGCACATACCTCCGCCTACGCTGGCTTTGTCACAAAATAAACATAAATGGACAACAATGGCACTATAGTCTATTCGCTGTAAGTAGGCGAGAACTCATGATCTCTATCCTCTGTAACTCAGAAATGGCTAGAGCAAATTGGCTGTAAATTTCAACATCTATTCCTTGACTGACTCTTCCCAAATTATAGAAATGTTAGCTCGATCAATCTCGTCGTTTTTGTGTTACAGAGTATAGAGTTTATGATTTCTCGCCTACTTACAGCGAATAGACTATAGTGTGACTTATAATCGGATCACCTCCTAAATTGAATCACTTCTTTCTTGGCGCATATCCTACTGCGCACCAAATGTATTGATAATCGGTTCATAATTTATGGATCGCCTCCTAAATTGAGTCACTTTTTTCCGTGGTGCATATCCTTTTTGTCCACTAAGTTTTGTGAAAATTGGTTAATAAATTTGTGAGATATCTTATTTACAGACAAACAAACACACAGACAAACGGAAGCGAAACCATAACCTCCGTCCAACTTCGTTAGCGGAGGTAATAAGACAGGTAACTAAAAGAAAATATTGTGAATGATATGGGTAACTAAAGGAATATCTTAAGGGGGTCACCGGTTTTGTTTCTTTCTCTCCTTCTCTCTCTTTCTCTGGCTTGTATCCACTGACTTGGTCCCATTCAGCCAACTGTTTTAAGACGTTTATCCCCATCCAGGTGTCGATTTCTTCCTGGCGAGCGACAGCGACCCAGCATTGTATGGAGAAATCTGGCTTCGCCGGAGACATTTTTCTATCGAAAAATTTACAAATTTACCTTGCTGTTAAAAGAACAAAAAATATATATATGCTGGCTCGCTACCGCTCGCCAGGAAAATATTGACACCTGAATGGGGGTAAACGTCTTAAAACAGTAGGCTGAATGGGGCCGAATGGATACAAGCCAAAGAGAGAGGGAGAGAAAGAGAAAAAAAAGAGAGGTGGTCTCCCTTAAGAACTATAGGGGTACTGTACTCGATAAAGAACATAGCTCCGCCTACGCTGGCTGGTTCTTTACCATAAATATCATAGACATAATTATTCCTTTTTATCTGGGTTCCAGCACATGAACTGGATCGCCTTCTAAATTGAATAACTTCGTCCTTGGTGCCCATCCTATCTGCCCACTAAATTTTGTGTACATCGATTAATAGCGCATATCCTATCGGTTCACCAAATGTCGTGAAAATCACCGGATTGCCACTTAAATTGAATCATATATTCCTTGTCGTATATTGTATCGGACCACCAATTTTCGTCAAAATTGGTTCATATCTTTTTTATATATCTTGTTTACAGAAAAACATACAGACAAACAGAGGCGAGAGCATAATCTTCGGAATTAAATATTTAACTAGCATCAAATAATATGAATACATTGGGTAACTAAAAAAATATAATATGAATAAGATGGGTAATTAGAAGAATATACTATGAATACGATGGGTAACTAACGGAAAATAATAAAAAAAAATGGGTAACTACAAGAACAAAATATGAAGATTATGGCTAACTACAAGACAATACTATGAATAAGATGGATGACTTGAAGAAAATACGATGGATAAGATGGGTAACTAGACAAATTAGAGGAGTAACTATAAAATATAATACGAATAAGACGGGTGATTTGAAGAAAATAAGCTGTGCAACTATAACAAAATGATAGGAGAAACTAAAGAAAACAATGTGAATAAGATGGCTAACTAGACTAAAGATGCCAGACTATAGCTTCGGATAAAAGAGCAAAAAGGCATAACATTATCAGAGGCTCCGGTGAGCTATGTAAACAGACGCAGTGACACAAAATAGTAATACACTACAGCTTCACATATACTAGTTTTGGTGGATTTATTTATTTAATTTTGGGGATTACAAGACTGTCTATCTGCGAGTGTGTGTATGTAGCAACAACAACAACAATAATGATAAAAGTAATGCTGCAATAATAACTAAAATACCGGTAATAATATAGAAACAAATAATCCAAACAAAATCAATAGGGGTTCTCCGTCATAGGCTTGAACCCATAATAATAATAATAATAATAATATTAATAATAATGATAATGATAATGATAATAATAATAATAATAACAAATAATAGGAAATCATACAAAATAATAATAGACAATACTAAAAGTGAGAGAGAAAGGTAAACACTTTTCGACCACTGTCAATTTGGTCCCAAGTGGAGGCCGATGTTTTGACGATGTGCTTGGTAAAATGCTGATGTTTTTCCGTGATTGGCTCATTGTTTGGTATGTTCTCTCTCGCTCTTGCTCTCACTCGCTCTCGCTCTCACTCTCTCTCTCTCTCTCTCTCTCTCTCTCTGGGTGGGGAGAGATCCCTTACTGTCTTTGTCTTAAACCCTAGCATATACTTCTTCTTTTTTAGATTGAAGGCCGGACTGCCTAGTAGGGACTGCAAATTCTGTGTATCTACGTAACTCTATGTAACTAACTCAGCTTGTGTTGTGTATGATTGTGAGCACATGTGGTTGTGTTGGCGTGTTAGCGTTTGGCTGTGTGTGTGTGTGTGTGTATGTGAGCCCATGTGATTGTGTTAGCGTGTTGGCGTTTGGTTCTGTGTGTGTGTGTGTGTGTGTGTGTGTGTGTGTGTGTTTACAAAAGGAGTACAAAGGAAATCAAGCAACAACAGATCTAGTGACCCTTCTAGGTTGCTTGTCCTCCAAAACACTGAGGATCAAGTGTCCAAACAGTGGTTTAGAGTGGGTAAGGGAACATTGGAAAGGGAATTACTGCCCTGGAACTAATGTCTGTGGCAGGATTAGGAAGTTAGTAGAGGACAGATGGGTTAGTAACTGAGGGGATAAAATAAAGTTATTCATTTACAAACGCAGTCAGTCGCGGGTTTGATGCGAGATATTTGTCTAGGCGGAGTTTAAATGAATCAACGGTGATGCAGTCTATAACGTTTCGGGGAAGCCCATTCCACAAGTTGACAACTCGATTGAAGAAGAAATTCTTAGATTCGTGTGAGTTAAAAGATTTACCAATAATTTTGCAACCGTTTCCCCGCGTGTAATTAGATTGGTCGATAGTGAAGTACTTACTACAGTTCATATTGTCGATGCCTTTGATGATTTTGAACACTTGAATTAAGTCACCTCTTAATCTGCGCTGGGTTAAAGGAAATAGATTTAATTCTCTAAGACGCTCTTCGTATGGTTTGTTCTTTAGGCTAGGTATCATTTTGGTAACTCTACGTTGAACTCGTTCTAGCTTGTTTATATCTTTTTGGTAATAAGGGCACCAGGATTGAACGCAGTATTCCAGAAGAGGGCGGACTAAGGAATTGTAAAGGGTTAGGATAACTTCTTTGGATTTATGCTCAAATGACCTGCCTATAAAGCCAATTATTTTGTTTGCCTTCTTAACAACTTCTGAACATTGTTGACTCGGTTTTAGGTTACTCGATATTGTTACTCCCAGATCGGTTTCTCTGTTTACATTCTTAAGCTGAGTGCCATTCATCGAATAGTTTGCTTTCTCATTTAGGTATCCGATATGTAGTACTTTACATTTATCCGCATTGAAACTCATTTGCCAAATTTGGGCCCAACATGACAATTTATCTAGATTGTGTTGCATATCGTCAACTTGTTCTTTTGAGAGTACGCTATTTGCAATTTTTGTATCGTCAGCAAATTTTGAGATTGTACAGGTGAGACCCTCATCTATGTCGTTGATGTAAATTAGAAAGAGAATTGGTCCTAGTACCGATCCCTGGGGTACCCCGCTACTTACATTGGTCCATTTTGATGCCTTACCGTTTATGACTACTCTTTGCTTTCTGTCGCTGAGCCAATTTTCTATCCATTTCAACACACTGTCTTGTATTCCATGCGCTTTTAGTTTTAGCAGTAAACGTTTGTGGGGAACTTTGTCAAAGGCCTTTTGAAAATCAAGGTATATAATATCTACAGCTTTACTCTCATCGTAGAGGTTGAGGATATCGTGGAAGAAGTCTAAGAGGTTTGTTAAACAGGAACGTTTTTTACGAAAGCCGTGTTGAGTATCTTTAAGTATGTTATTTTCCTCTAAGTGATTTACGAGTCTGTCTCGTATGACCGTTTCTAGCATTTTACATACAACTGAGGTTAAGCTAATTGGACGATAGTTACTGGGTAGGGATTTGCTGCCTTTTTTGAATATCGGTGTTACGTTGGCTAGCTTCCACTGATCGGGCATAGTTCCAGACTGCAAGGATTTATTGAATAGTAATGTCAGTGGTTTAGAGAGCTCATCCTTAGCTTCCTTTAGAACTCTAGGCGAGATTGTATCAGGTCCAGGCGTTTTATTTACCTTGAGTTTATCTAAACAATTCAATACTTCTCTCTCTGTAACGGTGATATTGCTTAGAACATCTGAATTATCAATCTGAATCGGCGATGGTGTAGGGATATCACTGAGGTCTTCTGTTGTAAAAACTGATGCAAAGAAGGTATTGAGGGCATTACTCATTTGTTCTTCGTCTTTGGTGTATTCTCCATTTTCATCGACTGTGTGTGTGTGTGTGTGTGTGTGTGTGTGTGTGTGTGTGTGTGTGTGTGTGTGTGTGTGTGTGAGAGAGAGAGAGAGATGATTGTGAGCGCATGTGATTGTGTTAGCGTGTTGGCTGTATGTGTGTGTGTTTAGTTTTAATCTTCGGTATATACAGTATGTGTGTGAGCATGCATCTTCATCCCAAGCCTTTCTAATCACTATAATACGGCAGATTTAAAAACAAATACTTACAATATATCCCAGCATGTGGCTATGTAAAGATATATATTATTGTATATTGGAAGACCAGGTGTGGATATAAACTGAAGAATATTATGTATACACTTTAGGTTAAATTAGGACTTCAGAGGCTATCAACTCGTCTGGATTATTTACCCGTTTACCCGTGACGTCTTATTTTATTTTGCTTCTAGCTATATTTAGGCGATTTTGTTCATCTTAAGAAAGATCTATGACAGCAAAAATAGTTAAGTGAGACAGTTCGAAGCCTCTTAGTTGCTGGAGGCCCTTTTTACACTGAGTAAAGTCGTCTAATAGTAGCCAGCATAGAGATAAGAGGACGTCACCGGTACAGAAGGGGTTAAGCCAGCACGTTGTAAGTCAAGAGTAACGTCAGGACTGGAACCCCTTTTCGAGAACTCCACTCCCTTGACACTTTAGGATATAAATCGTGGCCTTAAAAACGAAACAACACAATGCTTTATTATAGGCCAGATGCTTCAGAGCTTTGATGTATAGGTTCAAAGATTCAAATTGATGTAATCTTATATATACTGAGAACTGTAAATGCTCAGGCAGATAATATTAATCCATCAATGCAAAAACATACACACTCAGGAAGGGACTGGAGTTCTCGAAATGGGGCTCCAGTCCTCCCGACGTTATTCTTGCCTTACAGTGTGCTGGCTTAATAATCGAATGGGGTTGATAGCCTCTGAAGTCCTATTTTAACTAACATATACACTAAAGGGACAGGAGTTTTCGAAATGGGGCTCCAGTCCTCCCGACGTTATTCTTGACTTACAGTGTGCTGGCTTAATAATCCAATAGGGTTGATAGCCTCTGAAGTTCTAGTTGAACCAACATATATATACACATTCACTCTATTTTAGTTTTAATTCATGCATTGTACCAGGGAGACTTTCATAATATTCTAAAAGTCTCAAATCACAAAAAATTTAAACATCACAACACTAAAATTAATATCCTCAGAAAATACATGCCTGGCGACCGCACCGAAAAAAAAATCGCTGATATTTTTCTCCTTTTTTGTTATCATGGATGCAGGCAAAACAGTTGATTGCACAGAGCTGTTTCGTTATTTTTTCAGAGCTATTTCAATCGCACCAAAAATAAACTATATTTTTTACATACCGTACGTTTGGTTACGTGTTATTTGTTATGCACTGTATCCATGCTGATATTATCTTAAGAGTTACATATAATAATTATATGCTAATGAAAATTGTATCACCTAAGGAGGAGTACCGGTGACGTCCTTTTCATTATATTCCGGCAACAATTATATAATTATAATAAGCTTAGGAAGGACTTCAAAAAGAAAAAAAAGGCTATCTCAATTCATCCTTTTAGCTACCACAGATCCGTCTTAAGCTGAATGCAATCGTCTAATGTTTGCCAGAATAAGATGAAAAGGACGTCACCGGTACTGAACGGGTTAAAGTTATTATCACACTTTTCCTTGGCAGTCCCCCCCACCCCCTCCCCCCATGCCTATAGTCCATTCATTATAGGTAGGCCATAAATCGCGACCCTTAACCTCTGTCACTCAAAAGGGGCTATCACAAATGGGTTGTAAATTTCCACCTCTATTCCATGGCTGACTCGTCCTAAATGATAGAAATATAAGCTAGATTACTCCCTTTGTTTTTTAGTTATAGAAGTTAGTGGTTACGATATCTAGCCTACCTTTAATGAATGGACTATAGTAAAGTGTCGAGTTAATTATCCACTCTCTAGATTTGTCACATGTAATAATCAGGGTTGTCGAAGAACTATTGATCTGCATGTACAGTGCCGGTTCACAAAGAAACTATAACAACATAATAATACATAGGATACGTCATAACAAATACAAACAGACATGCAACACTAAAGTATCCTTATCATTCAAACATACACACATACAAATTAAAACAATATGCAACACACACACACACACATACACATTCAACAATATACAACACACCCACACACACACACACATTCAATAATTCACACACACACATTAAATAATTCACACACACACATAGAAATTCAACAATATACAACACACACACACACATTCAACAAAAAAAAACACACGCACATGCACATTCAATAATATAAAACACACACACACACATAATTATACACATTCAATAATACACATACACCCATACACATACAACAATATAACACACAACCATACACATTCAACAATATACAACACATACATACACACCATACAGCAACATACACAAACATACACATTCAACACTATACAACACATACACATTCAACACTATACAACACACACATACACACCATACAGCAACATACACAACAAGCACAAACACATACTGAAGTTCCAACCAGCTACATATGTGCCAGCCAAAACATCTGTGCATATTATATCCACACACTTGCACATTGCTTAGCACACACACACGAAAGGTCACACACACACACACACACACACACACACACACACACACACACACACGCAAATATTCACTCAAGAATTAACGTAGTCACACACAGTTACATACACACAAACATATACAATACTTACCCAGCCATGAATTTATACATACAGACATACAAAGATACACAAACATTTATCGGTCAAACTGATGGAGATGATTTGTACCGTGGTCCCTCCTTATAGTCAAACTACTTAAGGGGAGATGGGCCGTTTTTCTGGTCCCCCTTCTTCCTCATGTTTAACCCCATTAGTTTTCAGATTTGATGACGCTTGGCCCATTAGTTTGGCGATTTTAAGACCGCCCCATTTCCTTGTCAATATTTAGACTTTTCGTGATATTTAGGTGTCGTTTTTATCCTGGCGAGTGATAGCAAGCCTGTAATTTAAGAGAAACCGGCCTTTGGCATTTTTCTATCGAAAAATGTACAAATTTATCTTGAAGGAGGGTCTTGGGCGGGCGTTTTTTAAGCTTGGTGGATGTCTATGGAGGAAACTAATAATATAATAAAAAAAAACATAAATTAACAAATAATAACGACCCTTCTCCCCTCAACTTGTGATAGCATACATGTTGTCCCACTCCTCTAGCAGACACCTATCTCCTATTCTCTTTCTAATTTTTATAAATGATCTCCTTAACTGTACCTTAATTCCTATCCATTCATACGCAGACGACTCAACCTTGCACTACTCCATTAGTTTTTCAGAACGCCCCAGCCAGCAATCCCTCAACGACAAACGTAATGAAGCCATAGTACTCTTAAATTCTGATCTAAATACTATTTCCAATTGGGGCAGAGAAAACCTTGTTAACTTTAATGCTTCCAAAACCCAATTTCTCCATCTATCTACCCGTCAGGATCTCCCAGCGGACTATCCCTTATTCTTCAACAATACAAAAATCAACCCTTCATCTTCTCTCAATATTCTTGGTGTCTCTTTTTCTGCTGCTCTCATTTGGAAGGACCATATTACCAGTCTTGCTAAGGCAGCCTCCCAGAAGCTGGGTGTGCTCAACCGCCTTGGGGGGTTCTTTTCTCCTGCACAGCTTCTTGCTCTGTACAGGGGCATAGTGCGCCCTTGTATTGAGTATTGTTCACATGTGTGGGGAGGTTCCTCTCAAACTGCTCTCCTAGACAAAATTGAAAGGAAGGCCTTTCGTATCATTAACTCCCGTCCACTCACCAACTCTCTGCAATCTCTCTCTCTCCGCCGCAATGTTGCATCTCTCTCGCTATTCTATCGCTACTATAATAATCAGTGTTCCTCAGAGCTATCCCAGTGCATACCACCTCCTTTACGTAGGGCACGTGGTACCCGTCTTGCAACTCAATCCCACCCCTACTCTGTGCAACTCTCCAACCCAAGAGTGAAACGTTACTCTCAAACTTTCTTCTACTCAACAGCTGAGCTCTGGAACTCTCTCCCAGAATCAGTCTTTCCCTCTTCCTATGACTTAAATTGCTTCAAACTCCGTGTGTCCAGGCATTTTGGCTCGAACGTCCCTTGATTTTGGCCCTGTCACTCTTTCAACTATGGGGGAGGCGCTCGCTATAGGCAGTTATGTATTTTGCCTCCCTCAGTCACATAGAAAAAAAAAAAAAAAAAAAAGACAGGACCTCTGCATATGTTCGGAGCTCAGGCACCTTCTCGGTAGCCGAAGGTTGCAAGTGACATCGTTGTATTAATATAGTGCATTGTACTGTACCGTGGTTAAGCCAATTGCATTCTAGTTTTAGTGATGCAAATGAACAATAAATCAACAACAACAAAGACAACAAGAACAACAATAATAATACGGTAGTAATAATTATACTGGAACAACAACAACAACAACAATATTAATAATAATAATTATTAGCAGTAGTATTCTCTCTCTCTCTCTCTCTCTCACACACACACACACCCACACCCACACAGGTTCTCTCACCCTCACTCACTCTTTCACACACACACACACGCACGCACACACACACACGCAAACACACACACACACCACACACACACACACACACACACACACACACACACACACACACACACAGAGTAGCAGCCAACCGTAAACAAGATAGGAAACAAGAGGTGGGGCACGCAGGCAGATATGCAGCCACACGCACACACGAAGATGGTGAGAGAGAGAGAGAGAGAGAGAGAGAGAGAGAGAGAGAGAGAGAGAGAGAGAGAGAAAGAGAGAGAGAGAGAGAGAGTGAGTGAGTGAGTGAGTGAGTGAGTGAGAGAGAGAGTGTGAGTGAGTGAGTGAGTGAGTGAGTGAGTGAGTGAGTGAGTGAGTGAGTGAGTGAGTGAGTGAGTGAGTACAAAGGAGTACAAAGGAAATCAAGCAACAACAGATCTAGTGACCCTTCTAGGTTGCTTGTCCTCCAAAACACTGAGGATCAAGTGTCCAAACAGTGGTTTAGAGTGGGTAAGGGAACATTGGAAAGGGAATTACTGCCCTGGAACTAATGTCTGTGGCAGGATTAGGAAGTTAGTAGGGGACAGATGGGTTAGTAACTGAGGGGGGGATAAAATAAAGTTATTCATTTACAAACGCAGTCAGTCGCGGGTTTGATGCGAGATATTTGTCTAGGCGGAGTTTATATGAATCAACGGTGATGCAGTCTATAACGTTTCGGGGAAGCCCATTCCACAAGTTGACAACTCGATTGAAGAAGAAATTCTTAGATTCGTGTGAGTTAAAAGATTTACCAATAATTTTGCAACCGTTTCCCCGCGTGTAATTAGATTGGTCGATAGTGAAGTACTTACTACAGTTCATATTGTCGATGCCTTTGATGATTTTGAACACTTGAATTAAGTCACCTCTTAATCTGCGCTGGGTTAAAGGAAATAGATTTAATTCTCTAAGACGCTCTTCGTATGGTTTGTTCTTTAGGCTAGGTATCATTTTGGTAACTCTACGTTGAACTCGTTCTAGCTTGTTTATATCTTTTTGGTAATAAGGGCACCAGGATTGAACGCAGTATTCCAGAAGAGGGCGGACTAATGAATTGTAAAGGGTTAGGATAACTTCTTTGGATTTATGCTCAAATGACCTGCCTATAAAGCCAATTATTTTGTTTGCCTTCTTAACAACTTCTGAACATTGTTGACTCGGTTTTAGGTTACTCGATATTGTTACTCCCAGATCGGTTTCTCTGTTTACATTCTTAAGCTGAGTGCCATTCATCGAATAGTTTGCTTTCTCATTTAGGTATCCGATATGTAGTACTTTACATTTATCCGCATTGAAACTCATTTGCCAAATTTGGGCCCAACATGACAATTTATCTAGATTGTGTTGTATATCGTCAACTTGTTCTTTTGAGAGTACGCTATTTGCAATTTTTGTATCGTCAGCAAATTTTGAGATTGTACAGGTGAGACCCTCATCTATGTCGTTGATGTAAATTAGAAAGATAATTGGTCCTAGTACCGATCCCTGGGGTACCCCGCTACTTACATTGGTCCATTTTGATGCCTTACCGTTTATGACTACTCTTTGCTTTCTGTCGCTGAGCCAATTTTCTATCCATTTCAACACACCGTCTTGTATTCCATGCGCTTTTAGTTTTAGCAGTAAACGTTTGTGGGGAGTGAGTGAGTGAGTGAGTGAGAGAGTGTGTGTGTGTGTGTGTGTGTGTGCGCGAGTGAGTGAGAGAATGTGTGTGTGTATGTATGTGTGTGTGTGGGTGTGTGTGTGTGTGTGAGAGAGAGAGAGAGAGAGAGAGAGAGAGAGAGAGAGAGAGAGAGAGAGAGAGAGAGAGAGAGAATGAGAGAGAGAGAAACTGACAGATAAAGATGAACGAATAACACATAAAAAGGCAAAGAAGCAAAAAATAAAACGTATCCTTCCTCCCCGATGACACAGCAAGCATGAACTGTGCTAGATTCCGCAATATTAATAGCTCCATAATCTCGCCTCGCCCCGATTCTCAAGCATATAGTGACACGCCTCTTCAATACAGGCTCATCAGTGTACAGTTGCTGGAGTATATGCATGATTCTTGTCGTTGGAAAGTCCGGAGAGGATGATTTAAATTAGTTATAGCAGAAGACATAGCATCGGACTTGGCTTATTTGAGTTATCAGTTCTTACGAGTTTCTACAAAATATTACAGTATGTGTGAGAGAGAGAGAGAGAGAGTAAGTTTGAATGAGTGTGTGTGTGTGTGTGTGTGTGTGTGTGTGTGTGTGTGTGTGTGTGTGTGTGTGTGTGTGTGTGTGTGTCTCTCTCTCTCTCTCTCTCTCTCTCTCTCTCTCTCTCTCTCTCTCTCTCTCTCTCTCTCTCTCTCTCTCTCTCTCTCTCTCTCTCTCTCTCTCTCTCTCTCTCTCTCTCTCTCTCTCTGGCACTAAACCCTCCGCGATTTTCAACGTGTATCTTATTAGCGATCATTCCCTTTAACGCCCCATAATCGGTGAATATGACATCCATGTTTTTTCTTTCTTCTAGAGAGTCAAGAATGTTGCCATACTGGTCCAGCAGTTGTTTGAAACCTTTTATGTAGTGCAGACGATAACGCGATTTCTTAAGGGGAGATGAGTCGTTTTTCTGGACTCTCTTCTTCCTCATGTTTAACCTCAATAGTTTAAAGTTTATAAGACATTTGACCCATTACTTTGGCGATTTTAAGACCTTTCACCCCATTTCTTTGTCAATATTAAGATCTTTCGTGCCATTTATGTGTCGATATTTCCTGGTGAGGGAAAGCAAGTCTGACATTTTTGCTGAAACCGGCCTTTGGCCATGACATTTTTCTACCGAAAAATTTACAAATTTATATCGAAAGGGGATCTAGGGGATGTTTTGTTTTTTAAAGCTTGATGGAGGTCTAGGGAGAAAACTAAGAAAATGATAAAAAATAAAAATAAATTAAAAGTAAAATAAATCCTGATTGAGGCATATACTTATGAACTAGGATTTGGGAATGATGAAGCAGATACTGTATGTGGGATGAATATGATGATTTATAATGTATACAATTAATGGATTTACTGGTTGTTCTTTGAGGCAGAACCTTACTTCAATGAAATAGAAATGCAGGTAGAGAGAGAGAGAGAGAGAGAGAGAGAGAGAGAGAGAGAGAGAGAGAGAGAGAGAGAGAGAGAGAGAGAGGTATATTAGGAAACTAGAGCGAGATTACCAAGTAGCCTATACGAACTGGCCAATATTATTCAGGCAATTACTGATGAGCAACTTAATCCAAACAGTATTAGGTGTATCAGTCACACGAGAGATAATTCCGGCAATTTATGATCAGCAACTTAATCCGAACAGTATTAGGTGTATCAGTCACACGAGAGATATTTCCGGCAATTTATGATGAGCAACTTAATCCGAACAATAATAGGTGTATCAGTCACACGAGAGATATTTCCGGCAATTTATAATCAGCAACTTAATCCAAACAGTATTAGGTGTATCAGTCACGCGAGAGATATTTCCGGCAATTTATGATGAGCAACTTAATCCGAACAATAATAGGTGTATCAGTCACGCGAGAGATATTTCCGGCAATTTATAATCAGCAACTTAATCCAAACAGTATTAGGTGTATCAGTCACGCGAGAGATATTTCCGGCAATTTATAATCAGCAACTTAATCCAAACAGTATTAGGTGTATCAGTCACGCGAGATATATTTCCGGCAATTTATAATCAGCAACTTAATCCAAACAGTATTAGGTGTATCAGTCACGCGAGAGATATTTCCGGCAATTTATGATGAGCAACTTAATCCGAACAATAATAGGTATATCAGTCACGCGAGAGATATTTCCGGCAATTTATAATCAGCAACTTAATCCAAACAGTATTAGGTGTATCAGTCACGCGAGAGATATTTCCGGCAATTTATAATCAGTAACTTAATCCGAACAATAATAAGTGTATCACAGTCACACGAGAGATATAGTCAACAATTTCTGATCAGCAACTTAATTCCAACAATATTACGGAGCTATTGTTGTTTTCTTTGTTATCGATAACTATAGTCCATTCATTATAGGGTGGCCAGAAATGTTGATCAATAACCTCTGTAACTCATAAACGATCAGAGTAATCGAGCTACTATTTCAACCATTTGGGAAGGGTCACCCAGGGAATAGGTGTGGAAATGTACAGCCCATTTGCTTTAGCCCTTTTTGCGTTACAGAGGTTAGGGTTCAGGATTTCTGGCCAACACCTATAATGAATGGACCATAGTGTGAACTTTGAATATTTGGGAAGGTCAACTGTTTATAGATATATAATTCAGAAGCTCACAAATTTGAATTAACAACAAGTATGGTGTAACCCAATAAAATACAATAAAATAAAACAATAACTAAATCAATAAATACACTTTAGGCATACAGTATCTCCGGAATACATGCAGGACATTTTTGGAAAAGTGGGATGTGCGTTTTCTTTTTCATTGGTGGTTAAGGGGAGATCTCCACTTGAGGGATTTTTTTCTAGACTCCTTTCTCCCGCATGTTTAGCCTCATTGTGTTTCTAATTTTAAGACGTTTTCCCCATTATTTTGAAGATTTTAAGAACTTTCAACCCATTTCTGTCAATTTTAAGACCTTTCGTGCCATTTAGGTGTCGATTTTATCCTGGCGAGCGATAGCGAGCCTGTAATTTAAGAGGAACCGGCCTTCGGCCGGGACATTTTTCTACCGAAAAATGTACAAATTTATCTTGAAAGGGACTCAAGGGGGTATAATTTTAAGCTTGATGGAGGTCTAGGGAACAAACTAAATACCTCCCCTTAACATAATATATACTCGGTATGTATATTTGTGTTTTAATATTATGCTTATAGCCTTTCTATGAATGTTACACCATATGTATATTGGTGAAATACGATTGTAAAGGAGATTGTGTGTACAATTGTGACCGTAGGAGTAGACACCAATATTTGATTATCATTATGTTAGTTTAAAGGGATACTTAGTTAAAAGCAGCTTTGTCAAATTTAGTTTTATTGTATATATTGGGAGTATTATGTGTGTGTGTGTGTGTGTGTGTGTGTGTGTGTGTGTGTGTGTGTGTGTGTGTGTGTGTGTGTGTGTGTGTGTGTGTGTGTGTGCTATGTGTGTGTGTGTGTGTGTGCTATGTGTGTGTGTGTGTGTGCTATGTGTGTGTGTCCAATACGTGTGTGAGAGAGAGGGCAAATCATAAATATGAGGGTTTTCGTACTACATTATCTTGCAAGTATACAGTATGTCAGTGTTCAACATTACACTCAGGCTTAAAGGAGGTCACCTGCTTTTGTCTCTTTCTCTCCTTTTCTCTCTTTCTCTGGCTTTTATCCATTCGGTCCCATTCAGCCAACTGTTTTAAGACGTTTATCCCCATCCAGGTGTCGATTTCTTCCTGGCGAGCGATAGCGAGCCAGCATTGTATGGAGAAATCCGGCTTCGCCGGAGAAAGTTTTCTCTCGAAAAATGTACAAATTTAGCTTGCTGTCAAAATAAACATATATATATGGTGGCTCGCTACCGCTCGCCAGGAAAATATTGACACCTGGATGGGGGTAAGCGTCTTAAACCAGTAGGCTGAATGGAGCCGAATGGATACAAGCCAAAGAGAGAGCGAGAGAAAGATATAACAAAAATGCGAGGTGGGCTCCCTTAAGAGTATATATACGAGTGTATCTGTGTGTACGTTCATGTGCGTGTAGGTGAACATGTGTGTGTGTACGTTCATATGATCGTTTATGTGCGTGTAGGTGAGCATGTGTGTATGTACGTTCATAATTCATATGTTTGTGTATGCGCGTGTAGGTGAGCATGTGTGTGTGTACACTCATGTGCTTGTTTATGTGCGTGTAGGTGAACATGTGTGTGTGTGTACGTTCATGTGCTTTTTTATGTGAGTGTAGGTGAACATGTGTGTGTGCACGTACTCAACAGCTGTGCCAGGGACAAGTGTCAACCCAGCTGTTCTGGAGGTCAGGCCAAATTAACCCCTTTATTACATTATGTCGTAAACCTTACGTCGTAAAACTTAACGTCATATGATAGGCTCGGATAATTAAAGCGTTTAGTAGGTCGTTGATCGTTTTAACCGTCATATTGTTATGTTGTAATGTTGTTAAGTATGTTTTAAATACTTAAGTATCCCCTATTTATTATTGTTATATAAATAATTATCCTACTTAATGAATTGTTCATTACTCTAGTATAACTTAATTCGTGTGTCCGATTTGTTCATATGTTTAATTTCTTCTAGAATTTGATATCAATGTTGTGGTTTTATATAAAGCAAACTGTTTCATAGCATTAATGTGTATGTTTAGGTTTGACTTTACTCCTGAAGCGATCGAGGTTCATTACATATTATAATTTTCAATACAAAATAAACTATATTTCTAACAATTTTTTTTTCTTCTAATTTATAGATCCACTGAAGATGACATATAGCCATTATGTCGAAACGTCTGGCCAATAATAAAGATTAATTTGTTCGTGACAAACCTCGTCCTTCTTTTCCTTCTCAAACTTCGGTTCTCTACGACCAAACCTATCTCCGAGGCTCCACCCATACTGCACTTCTCGAAAGGGTAGAAACAATAGCATTTAATCTCATCAACTCACCTGCTCTTACTAATTATCTACGCTCTCTACACGCCGCAATGTTGCATCTCTCTCTCTCTCTTTTACCGTTATTACAATAATCAGTGCTCTTCAGAGTTTTCTGATTGTATACCTCCTCCCTTACGGAGAGTAGGTGGCACCTGCCTTTCAACATAATCCCCCCCCCCCCCAGCTTTTGTGTCCAAATTATTCCGAGTCTTTCTTCCACTCAACACACGAGTGCTTTTATAGTCAACATTCGATGGTCAACATTGTTCTGGCAACTTTTCTGGGATATATTGCACTGGTATCGGAAACTAGATTGAAAGTAGAATAATTTGGGAATAAGAATGATATAAAAGGGGAGGGGAAAGTGATACGTGTACAATAAGTTCGTGCTAGTTTTGGGGAAATAGGTTGGAAAATCTGCGAACTTGTTTCCCACGAACCAATTTTCCGATTTTGAACAGGGACTTGGAAATAGGATCGTATGTAATATTATAACATTTAGTTGGAAATACGTTCGTGATAATAAGTACGTGATGATAGTGCAGAGTTTGAAACAGTCAAGTTTCCGAATTTCTTTCCAGGTAAGCGTCAGTAAGTTCGAAAAGGCCAAAAACTAGGTTGTTGGAATTAAGTTCGAAATGTTCTAGTTTGAGTTAGGTTCAAAAAGTGCTAATTGGAATTATGTTCGAAAATATCCACTCGGTACTAAATTCGAAATTCGGAAATAAGTTCGAAAATCCTTCGAACTTGTTTCCCACGAACCAATTTTCCGATTTTGAAGAGGGACTTGGAAATAGGATCGTATGTAATATTACAAAATTTAGTCGAGGATAAATGTTGAGGGAAAAAGTGCTCGTGTGATAGCGGCTATATATTCTAGTCATTCTCTTCCTTTTTGCCAGCTTCCCCTCTCTAAGACCACTAGACCACTTCCTGTTGTCTGCATTTGGCGCAACGTCATGGTTCGGTGGGAGGCATATTGGTTTTTCGACTATTTCTTAAGGGAGGGGAGGGGGGTTCTGGTTCCCCTTCTCCCTCGTATTTAGCCCCATTAGTTTTCATATTTTAAGATGTTTACCCCATTAGTTTGTCGAATTTAAGACCTTTCGCCCAATTTTTTTGTCAATATTAAGACCTTTTGTGCTATTTAGGTGTTGATTATTTTACTGGCCAACGATCGTGAGCCTTTAATTTTGGAAGAACCGGCCTTCGGCCGGACCGAAAAATGTACAAATTAATCTAGAAGGGGGATATAATGGATGTTTATATAAGTTTGATGGAGGTCTAGGGAGGAAACTAAACAAATAATAAATATATGAAATAATCGAACAAAAAATATATCCATATCCCCTTAACTCGTTCGGCCCTCTCATGAGCATCAGTCTCTTTAAACCGGTTACCAATTACTTCTAGTTTTGGTTTGTTTTTATTTAATCTAAGTCTTCTCTCCTTAGCAACTGCTCTTTATTAGTTTGTAGCTTATTTTTCTTTACAGTATTTTTCTCTGTATCCACTGCTCTATTATGCTCTCCTCCCCGTTCACTTTACATTCTCCCTCTCCCTCCATCAACAGTAATACCTTAACTTGGGTGTATTCTAACGCTCACAACCCAATTACATATATAAATTACCCCCTCGATATTAAATCCCCATCTACTTACATTTCTGGCCGGGTCTACCTAACAATCTTATAAATTTCACATTTATGTTAACCAGTCTTTCCCCTTGGTTTACCCCACTAGCATTATATTCTCCTAAATACACACACACACACACACACACACACACACACACACACACACAATAATCTTTCTACAATTACCTCTCCCACCCATCTTCCCATCTTCTCTTACTATAATTCTCTCTCTCCACCCATCTTCCAATCTTCTCTTTCTATAATTCTCTCTCCACCCATCTTCCAATCTTCTCTTTCTATAATTCTCTCTCCACCCATCTTCCAATCTTCTCTTTCTATAATTCTCTCTCTCCACCCATCTTCCCATCTTCTCTTTCTATAATTCTCTCTCTCCACCCATCTTCCAATCTTCTCTTTCTATAATTCTCTCTCCACCCATCTTCCAATCTTCTCTTACTATAATTCTCTCTCCACCCATCTTCCAATCTTCTCTTTCTATAATTATCTCTCTCCACCCATCTTCCAATCTTCTCTTTCTATAATTCTCTCTCTCCACCCATCTTCCCATCTTCTCTTACTATAATTCTCTCTCTCCACCCATCTTCCAATCTTCTCTTTCTATAATTCTCTCTCTCCACCCATCTCCCCAACTAATCTTTCTATTATCCTCATTCCCAACCGTCTTCCCAATGTTCCCTTTTTATAATTAGCTTTCCCACCTGACTTCCAATCATCTGTTTACAATACTCTATTTCCACCATCTTCCAATCTTCTCTTTCTATAAACAATTTTTCTCCACCCTCTTACAATCTTCTCTCTCTATCAATCTTTCTCTCTACCCATCTTCCAATCTTCTCTTTCTATAATTCCCCTTTTCACCTGCTTTCCAATCTCCTCTTTCTACATTTCTCTCGCTCTCTCCACATGTCTTGCAATCATCTTTCTACAATGTTCTTTCCCACACCCATATTTCAATCTTCTCTTTCTTTGATTCTCTGTCCCACCTCTCTTCCAATCTTCTCGTTCTATAATTCTCTCTCCCCATCTATCTTCCAATCTTCTCGTTCTATAATTCTCTCTCCCCATCTATCTTCCAATCTTCTCTTTCTTTAATTATCTTTCCTAACCGCATTCCAATCTTCTCTTTCTTGAATTCTCTCTCCCACCCGTCTTCCAATCTTCTCTTTCTTTAATTATCTCTCCCACCTGCTTTCCAATATTCTCTTTCCCACCCGTCTCCCAATCATCTTTCTACAATTCTCTTTCCCACACCCATATTTCAATCTTCTCTTGCTATCATTTTCTCTCCCACCCGTCTTCCAATCTTCTCTTTTTTTAATTATCTTTCCCACCCACTTTCCAATAATATTTCTACAATTTCTCTCACCCATCCGTCTTCCCATCCCTTCCTCCCGTCAGTCACAGAAGTAATCTGTACTTACCGGCGCTGCACCTGCATCCCTGGAAAATAAAATGAAAGATGGTATTAATAGTTATTAAAAAAATAAATTCTGCACACACTCTGCAAACACTTTAAGGGGGTAGTACTCGCTTTTTATGGACCCCCTTCTCCCTCATGGTTAGCTTATTAGTTTTGAGGTGTTAAGACGTTCGTTCCGTTAGTTTGCCTCAATTTGTTGTCAATATTAAGACCTTTCGTGCCCATTAGGTGTAATTTTGTTCCTGGCAAGCGATAGTGAGCCTCCAATTTTAGAAGGAACCAGCCTTCGGCGCGGCCTTCGGCCTGGACATTTTTTCTACCGAAAAATGTGCAAATTTATCTTGAAAGGGGGTCTAGGGGGTGTTTTTCTAAGCTTGATGGAGGCCTAGCGAGGAAACTCAAAAATATATTAATAAATAAATATATAGACCAAATACCAAGCACTAACCCTTTAAATAAGGGGAGGTGTGGTGGAGTGGTCATGCCACTGGATTGGTAATCCAATGGACCCGGGTTCAAATCCCGATATGTCAATGGGAAGATATTATTGGGATTGAATTTGTGCTGTACCTAGTATCAGTGCATTACCACAAAGCCCACCGAAATGCCAAAAAAAATACCCTCATTGTTCCCTGATTAAATAACACTGTATGAATATTCCCATATTCAAAATATGTTACAGGGGGACAATGCCTAGTGAGTTCACTGCTCAATAGGTGGCGTTCTGAGAGTGAGGGTCTGAGTCTGGAGGGTGAGACGGTGAAGCACTTGAGCGAAGCAACCGGCCGCTTCAGAGATGGAGCTGCTTCGAGCCATGATGGTTGCTTCACATGTCTCACTCCCCAGACTGGAACAAGACCTCACGGGCTTCACCGTGTTGAGCGGTGGAATGTACAGGCTCTCAGCCTATGCCCGAGAGGGAGTAGTTGGAATATAGAAAAAAAAAAAAAAAAAAAAAAAAAAAAAAAAAAAAATCGAGGACGCACTTCTTTTTTATTTTGGCTGTCATTAGACGATTATATTCAGCTTAGGAAAGATTAATTGAAATATCTTTTATGCCTTCTCTTCCCTAACAGCCTCCCAAAGCTGAGTAAAATCGTCTAATGATAGCCAGAATACAAGGTTAAAACGCATCAATATCGTCAAGAGACTGATATTTTTATAAGGCGTACTGATTATGATATCTAAAGTACATACGCGATAATATGCCTTCAAATTATACACCTGAAAACCAGAATCAACATTATCTCACTTTCATAATCAAAATACCGTATATATTGTAATAAAGTTAATTTGCATGTAATTCTGCTGCTGGATATACAATTAGCTATTCTTGCGGTTTGCATTTAAGATAAAGTTCCTACAAGTGAACTCTATACACATCTATCTTTACACCTACTGTAGGTAGCTACAGTAGGAAACAGCGGACGATAATATGAAACCTAGACGACCTAACTAATAAGGAAGTTGACCAATTGAGATAAATTGATATATATATATAATGCAAGTGATACGTATACAAATAGATAGATAGATATATAGATCAATATATAGACAGATAGCCTAGATAGATATAAATAGATAAAGACAGACAGACAGACAGACAGGCACACAGTTAGATAGGTAGACAGACAGAAAAATATTGCCTCTTTTTTGTCCTCTTTTTTTTAATTAACGGCTCCCACCCGGAATCGAACCAATCATTATCAATAACCCAGGGGCTCCCAGTGTGTGTGCGCCTGTGCCACACTACACCGGCGAACCATTAACCTTTCTGCCGCTTGGGAGTTATAATTATGTTCACCTGGGCCAATTGGTGTTGTGGTGGTGATGGTGATGTTGTGTTGGTGGTGCAATGGTGATGGTGATGCTGGTTGTGGTAGTGTTGTGGATGTGATGGTGGTGTTAATGTAGTGTTGGTGTTGTGGTGGTGATGGTTGTGTTGATATTGGGGTTGTGGTGTTGATGGAAAACGTAGTGTTGGTGGTGTAGTGTTGGCGATGTGATGGTGTTGCTGTTGATGAGTTGGTGATGCTGTTGATGTAGTGTTGGTGGTGGTGGTGGTGTGTTCTTGATTTTGTAGTGATGGAGTTGATGTTGTGGTGGAGATGTTGGTGTTGTGGTGGTGGGGATGTTTTCTTTGTGGTGGTGTTGTTAATGTGGTGGTATTGTTGATGTAGTGGTGATGTTAGTGGAGTTATGGTGGTGGTGGTGGTGGTGGTGTGTTGTTGATGTAGTGGTGATGGTGATGATGTAGTGTAGTTGGTGTTGTGGTGGTGGGGATGTTGTCGTTGTGGTGGTGATGTTTATGTGGTGGTATTGTTGATGTAGTGGTGATGTGTGTGTTGACATTGGGGTTGTGATGGTGGTGGCGTTGTTGATAGTGGTGTTATTGGTTGAGTGGTGCTTGCAATATGGAGGTGATGTGGTCGTGGTAGTTTGATTATTGGTTGAACCTGGTCGAATTGGTGTTGCTGTGGTGGTGTTGATGGTAGTGTTGTTGATTTGGTGCTTTTGGTGGTGGTACTGAGGTTAACTTGGCGGTGATGGTGGTGTTAACCCCTTCTTTACCGGCGACGTCTTTTTAATTTGATTATAGCTATATTTAGACGATGGTATGTAGTTTAAGAGGGATCTGTGGTAGTGAAAAGGGTTAAGTGAGATAGTTCGAAGGCTGTTGATTGCTGGAGGTCCTTTTTAAACTGAATACAATCGTATAATAGTAGCCAGAATAAAGTTAAAAAGACGTCGCGGTACAGAATGGGTTAATACGGTGTTGCTAGGGTGGCGATATTGGTTGTGTGGTGTTGATGTAGTGTTGTTGTGGTTGGTGTAGATGATAGTGGTGCTGACGTGGTGTTGATGTTGTTGTGTGTTGGTGGTGGTGGTATTGGTGGCGTGGTGCTTGCAATATGGTGATGTGATAATTATATACTTGGTAGGCCTAGTGGTAATATTTTGTTGATGGTGGTGATAGTGTTATGTTGGCAGTGGTAGTGATGTGATGTAGGTGATGGCGGTGGCAATGGTGTCAGTAGCGGTGGTTGTGATAAAGGTGCTGTTATTCCTTGAGGTAATAATGGTGGTAGTGGTGGTAGTGGTGTTGTTTGTGGTAATGGCGGTAAGTGTTCGTGGTCTGATGTTATTGTTTCTGTGTGAGAGAGAGAGAGAGTGTGAGTGGGATTGTAAGTGAGTGAGTGAGAGAGAGAGAGAGAGAGTTTGTGTGTGTGTGTGTGTGTGTGTGTGTGTGTGTGTGTGTGTGTGTGTGTGTGTGTGTGTGTGTGTGAAGGTTATATGTATGTCTGCTTATTTGTTTGTGTGCTTAATATAATGACTAATATGCACATACAGTAGGTATGGCCGTGTAGGGATTTTGTTAGCCTTCTGTTCAATTGCAGCTTCTCCATTGCAAGACACTACTGCAAAAGCTATATACCACCAACTCTTGCATAAAATGTCTAGATTAATATTTTAGCACTGGAAAGCCTATACACCTGATAGCAGTGACGCCATAGGAACATATTGACACATTCAGTAACATAACGTCTTTTGCCTTTCTGCTCTTGCTGATAATAATATTGCTCTCCCACAAAACGCCTTTAAATAAATCTAATAATACGTTATTCCTTCAACCTGAATAATAATTTAAGATAATCTTATTAAATACACCAAGGCCATATCATGTTCCCTGTTCGTGCAGCATCAATAATAAAAATAACACTTGCCTAAGATTAAATCCATGCACGTCAGAGCAAGGACAGGTATGTGATTAATCAACATTTAATTTAGTTATTCAGTTGTGTTAGCAGCCTATTGTTAATTTACATTGTAGTGGTTGACAAGTGTTACGAACCCTGCATAAAGCAATCCGAAAGAGCCCGGTCGCTAAATGTAAATATCCACTGTAGTGTCTATACATTTCAGAACATTGTTAGATAAAATGATATATAAATAGATAAAAATACTTATTGATCAAAATATGCTTAATCCTAAAACAAAACATGCAAAGAAAACATTTATATAGTTTATGTTTAGTTGCAATAAGACATAATTAAGTTTATATTGCATTCCTCCTCAAAGATAGGACATAATAATCGATCGTTCGTATCAATATTAATATAAGCAGCAACCGCGTTTAGTTAACCCCTTTTGTACAGGCGACGTCTATTTAAATATATTCTAGCTATATTAAGACGATTATGTGCAGTTTAAGAAGGATCTGTGGTAGTAGAAAGGGTTAAGTGAGATAGTTCGAAGCCTTTTAATTGCTGGAGGCCCTTTCTATACTGAATGACATTGTCTAATAGTAGCCAGAATATAATTGAAGAGACGTCGCTGGTTCAGAAGGAATTAAGGGAGCCCATCTTGTTTGTTTTCTCTTTCTCTTCCGCTCTCTTTGGCTTGTATCTATTCGGTCCCATTCAGCCTACTGTTTTAAGACGTTTACCCTCATCCAGGTGTCAATATTTTCCTGGCGAGCGGTATTGAGCCAGCATATATACATACATTTTTGTTTTGACAGCAAGTTAAATTTGTACATTTTTCGATAGAAAAATGTCTCCGGCGAAGCCGGATTTCTCCATACAATGCTGGCTCGCTATCGCTCGCCAGGAAAAAAATCGACACCTGGATGGGGATAAACGTCTTAAAACAGTTGGCTGAATGGGGCCGAATAGATACAAGCCAGGGAAAGAGAGAAAAGGAGAGAGAGATTAAAAAAAGCCGGTGACCACCCTTAAATACCCTTTAACCTAGATCATACTGAAGGCAACCCCTATCTCCTCGACGATTACTGCCCAGGTGTGGTGGATAAGATAACACGTCCTTATCTCGTTCGGGATGAGGGGGGCTTGAATTTCGTCTTAAATGTAGTGTACTGAATTTATGCGCTATTTCTTAATTAACCCCCCTGGGGATCATGACGCACTTTGACAGTTTCATTCTGGCTATTATTAGAGGATTTTATGCAGTTTGGGAAAGCCTGTTCTTGTTCTGTCTTGAGTTGGCCACCCCCAAGAAAAATAAAAAAATAATAATAATAAAATAGAAAATAAAAAAAAAAAAAATAGGGAAAATGGGGATTGGGCCTGCGCATATAGATAAATAGATAGCTAGATAGATAGGGAAGGATCTCTAGGAATCAAAGGGGTAAACAAAAGGTCGTACTTCCAAACAAAAGGTCGTACTTCCAAACAAAAGGTCGTACTTCCAAAATTCCTTCTTAAGCTGAATAAAATCGTCTAATGATAGCCAAATAAATTGTTCAAATGCGTCGTAATTCTAAAGGGGTTAAAATATAAATTACGACATAAATTAGATAAGGAACCTAATTAAAAATAAAACACACATAAATAAATAGATAAATACATAGAATGGGAAGGAGCACCACAAGTCCCCCATAATATTGTTCTGATCTATATTTGTTAAGGGGAGGTTTTTAGTTTGGTCTCTAGATATCCATCAAGCTTAAGATTACACCCCCTTGAGCCCCTTTCAAGATAAATTTGTACATTTTTCGGTAGAAAAATGTCCCGGCTGAAAGCCGGTTCCTCTTAAATTACAGGCTCGCTATCGCTCGCCAGGATAAAATTGACACCTAAATGGCGCATGTTTTAAAATTGACAGAAATGGGGTGAAAGTTCTTATAATCGCCAAACTAATGGGGCGAACGTTTTAAAATATCAAAAGCAATGGAGCTAAACGTGAGGGAGAAAGGTGTCCCGATAAAAATCACTCGAATGGAAATCTCCCCTTATTAAGACATATTGGATAGTGGGATTCCCTTGTGCAACCAACATATATGTATGTACGAGCTATTTTAGTATACCTATATGATTTAATGATTAAACACATTCATTTTATATCAGGTATTCGATTATGAGTCAGTATATAAACAGTTTGACCTTCTTTGATTATTCTCCTTAACCCATTCAATACTGGTAACGTCCTATTAACTTTATTCTGGCTACGATTAGACGATGTTTTTCAATTTAAGAGGGGCCTTCAGCAAATTAACAAGCTTCGAACCAGCTCACTTAACCCTTTTTTCTACCACAGATCCTTCTTAAGCTGCGCAAAACCGTTTAAATATAGCTAGAATAAAATTGAAGAGACGTCGCCGGTACAGTAGGGGTTAAGTCCACGGAAAGGTGTTCGGCTTATTCATGCATAAATAATGGCATTATACGCGTTACCAAACTTCGTCTTGCATAAGCTAACCCCAAAATAACAATAGGAAAAGGAATCCCACATAATAAAGCGACGAGGCACTCCGTGTTACGCCACTCAGACATCACAACAAGGGGGACTCTTTGCAACACCACGGACCTCTACTGGGAGAATCAGGGCATCTAGGTTTTTCATAGGCGGAGAGAAGATGGGTGAGAAGGAGAGAAGGGGAAAACGACTGAGAGGAAAAGAGGGAAGCGAATTATGAGAAGCGGAGAAGAGAAATGGACCTCTACTGGGAGGATCAGGGCATCTAGAGTTTTCATAGGCGGAGAGAAGAGGAGGAAAGGAGGAATAGAGAAAGGGAAAGGGGAGGAGACGATAAGACAGAAGAGGAAAACAACTGGGAGGAAAAGAGGGAAGCGAATTTGTGAGAAGTGGATAAGAGAAAATAGGAGAGAAGCAGAGAGGAAAGGAGAGCCAATTAGAGAACAAAAAAGTGACCAGACGAGACAATACCACACTAGACGAGGCAATAGAGGACAACAGCACAAGAGAGAAACGAATGAAAGGAGTCTGGAACAAAGACAACAGAACTGACACCCAAAGGCACCAGGTACAGTCAAGAGCATAAATGGCGACACACCTATTTGGATCAATAACGAACACAAACGAGACAATAGAACGCTTTATTATAGCCCAGATGCTTCAGAACTTGGATTTACAGGTTCAAGGATTCGAATTGGTGTAGCCTTATATATGCTCATGAATGTACAGGCGTGCACATATATAAGGTTACACCAATTAGTTAGTTAAAATAAGACTTCAGAGGTTATGAACCCTTCTGGATTATAAAGCCAGCACACTGTAAGTCAAGTATAGTGTCAAGACTGGAGCCCCTTTTCGAGAACCCCAGTCCCTTCCTACACCAATTCGAATACTTGGACGTTTAAAGACATGTTCTGAAGCATCTGGGGTAGAACAAAGCATTATAGTGTCTCATTTGCGTTCGATACAGGTTCAAATAAGTGAGTCGATACTGATTTCAATAGGTGAGTCGATACTGATTCAAATGGGTGAGTAGTCATTTATGCTCTTGACTGTACACCCCACATGACTAAAATACCAAAGGGAAGGATCAACCCGCACCAGTCCCCCCACAGACGACACCTTGCGACACCTGATCATGAAAACAGCCAGGAATGGAGGTTAATGAGGGAGACAGGTTAATGGGCCAGGTAAAGGGGGTGAGGGGGGGGGGGGAGGAGGGGGAGGAGTACAAAGGAGGGAGAGGGGGAGGAGAGAGAGAGAGAGAGAGAGAGAGAGAGAGAGAGAGAGAGAGAGAGAGAGAGAGAGAGAGAGAGAGAGAGAGAGAGAGAGAGAGAGAGAGAGAGAGAGAGAGAGAGAGAGAGAGAGAGGGAGAGAGGGAGGGGGTGGAGGTGAGAGTTAGGTGGATGGAAAGTGGATGGGGGTGAGAGATGAAGGTTAGGTGAAATGATAGTGGGGGTGAGGATGAGGGGGAAGGGGAGGAGGGGGGGAAGTGAGAGTTAGGTTGAAGTAGGGTGGGTGGTGGGCGGGAGATATGAGGGTTAAGGTGGAAGGAGAGTAGGGGTGAGATAGGGAGGTGGAGATGAGGAGCAGGTGGAAGAAGGGGGGAAGGAGGGTGGGGTGAGGGAGAAGGCGGGTGAGGGTGAGGTGGAAGGAGGGAGAGAGGGGAGACAGATGAGGGGTATGGGAAGGGAGGATTGGGGAGGGAGAGAGGACTGAAGAAGAGGGAAGCGTGTGCGAGCAGGACGAAAAGAGGGTGAGGTAGAGATGGAAGGAAGGGGGGGGGGGTGGAGTATGAGAAGAGGGAGAAAGGGGAGGGGGGGAAAGAAGGAGAAGTAGGTGTATGGGAAGAGGGAGAAAGGGGGATAGGGTGGGTGGAAAGAGGAGGAAATAGGGTGAAGGAAGGGGAATTAAATAATGCAGACAAATGAGGTAAATAAACCTTACAAAGGAAAGCAAGAAATAACAGATGGATGATAATGGAACAAATAAGCTATGGCAAGTTATTGGGATGGAGAGAGATAGGTTATAAGGAAGAGAGTTGAAGGGGAAGGCATAAATATAACAACATAACAATTATTATGTTGTTGTTGTTGTTGTTGTTGTTCCTCAAGCTGCCTGGCCGAACAGCCCCAAGGCCCCGAATAAGGCCAAGGCCATAATCGAGCGCCCCCAAAGAACCCTCCCTGCCGACCACAATAAAGCCTGGGTGACCGAAGCCACTCCATGGCGGGGAGCTAAGGAGGGTGCGGAAACGCCCGGGAAACCAAAGCCCCACCCAGGGCCCTGTGCCCCTCAGCAATTATGAAGAGAAAGTTGAGGGGCAAAGGAAAAATGTGACGCATTGGCTTCCAATCATGGTAGATTCGGAGGTCAATCCACGGAAGAGACGCCGTCACTTGAGATCTAGAAAATATATAAGTAAAAGGAACAGTCAGAGTAAGCTATGGGTATGGCAGAGATCGCTCAGTTCTCACTCTGATAGACCAGCCCATCACCAGACAATTATTATGTTCTCTCCACTAACCAATTTTACTCCTAAACTCGATTAATGAAATTAACAAACACATGTGGCAGTCCTGGGATTCGAACCTAGACCGATGAAGATATAGATGAGAACGAATAAGGAAGGGGACCAATATAATTAGGGATGTTGGCTTAAAATGTTATGTAAATGAAGTATGTACATAATTTATAAAGTGATTTACCTCTCTAAATTTTGTATTAAATGAGTTTATGAATATATATGTACCATTATAAATGCATACTTTATGGAAACTTAAATTACCCTGTTCATTGCTTCGATTAACCCCTTCAGCACCAGGATGTCTTTTTTACTTTTGATTCTGGCTAAAATTATATTATGTTATGTAGTTTAAGAAGGACCTGTGTTATTAAGATGGTTTATTGAGATCGTATTTCCCTCTTTGAAAGCTAGAGGTAGATTTATAACTAAAGCTCGGTTCACACATACACAAATTAACGTCCCGTCCGGCCCCGACCTCTTAATTCACCTGCAAACGGGCAAGGACGCCGGCAAAATCGCCTATGGACGGTACAGGGATGTGTGGTGTCGCCAGCACACGGGAGGGGGGCGGGAGGCGGCGACCATTTTGTGCTTGCATAAAATGGTTGGTGTGGGCCGGGGCAACTGCCACAAAACGTGTCAGGCCGGGACACACATGGGAGCATTCGGCATCTAGACGCCAACTGGGGGGGTCTAGACGTCGACAAATGGGATGAGAACGGTGGCAAAAAACCGTTGGAAGGAGAGTCGGCGAGGCGATTTTGCCGGCATCCCTGCTCATTTGCAGGCGAATTAAGGGGTCGGGGACGGACGGAACGTTAATTCGTGCATGTGTGAACCGAGCAAAAGGGGTCGGGGACGGAGGGGATGTTAATTCGTGCATGTGTACCATGGGGCCTCCAGATTGATGCCGTCCTGCCTATTTTTTTTGGTCGTGGCCAGACGGGACGTTAATTCGTGCATGTGTGAACCGAGCTTAAAGGAAATCGTCTAATGATAACCAGAATATGATGAGAATTACGTAATGGGAGTGAAGGGGTTAAACCCATAATCTTTAAAAGTGTAAGCTCGGGTCACACATACACGTTCTAACATCCTGTCCGGCCCCGACCTCTTAATAAAAAGCGCCTAGGCGGCGTCCTTTTTATGCATGCATAAAATGGTCCGTGTGGGTCGGGGGCAACTGCCAGAAAACGTGTTATGCCGGGACACCCACGGGACATACACGGACACACACAGAAGTTATTTTCTTGGTCGGGGACGGACGGGACGTTAGAACGTGTATGTGTGACCCGAGCTTAAGGAGAGCCGTGCAAGGAGGTATAATGACGATAACACGGAGAGAGGGAGGAACAAATAACATAAGACGGAGGAGATGAACAAATAACAACATAACACGGAGGAGATGAACAAATAACAACATAAAATGGAGGAGATGAACAAATAACAACATAACACGGAGGAGATGAACAAATAACAACATAACACGGAGGAGATGAACAAATAACATAACACGGAGGAGATGAACAAATAACAACACAAGACGGAGGAGAGGAACAAATAACAACATAACACGGAGGAGACGAACAAATAACAACATAACACGGAGGAGATGAACAAATAACAACATAACACGGTGGAGATTAACAAATAACAACACAAGACGGAGGAGAGGAACAAATAACAACATAATACAGAGGAGATGAACAAATAACAACATAACACGGAGGAGATGAACAAATAACAACATAACACGGTGGAGATGAACAAATAACAACATAACACGGAGGAGATGAACAAATAACAACATAACACGGAGGAGATGAACAAATAACAACATAACACGGAGGAGATGAACAAATAACAACATAACACGGTGGAGATGAACAAATAACAACATAACACGGAGATGAACAAATAACAACATAACACGGAGGAGATGAACAAATAACAACATAACACGGAGGAGATGAACAAATAACAACATAACACGGTGGAGATGAACAAATAACAACATAACACGGAGGAGAGGGAGCGAGGATGAAGGCTGTGAGAAAGAAAGGCTGGAAAGAATTGATAACGTTATCATATATGAATAACAATAATATACAATGTGAACAAGATGGTGGGGTGGTCTGGTGGGCGCGGAGATAAGAAGAGGATGAAAGGAAGCGTTAAAGTTGACAAGATGTGGATGTGGAGAGGAAGAACGTAGATACAAATAGAAGGTTTGATCGAAGTGTGAAATCAGGAGAAGGGAACTACCGAATGGGAGAAACACTATCCGGGTTGTATAGAAGGGAGGGAGGGATAATGATAGGAACACGGGAAGATGGATGAAGAAAGCTGATAAGGAATTGAAAACTTGATTATATATTGTTAAACATTATTTATATGAACGGGGCTCGGTTACGTTAGGAGAGGCTGGAATCGAGTTTTAGATTAACCGAAATGCAAAAAGAGGATTGAGGAAGGAGAGAGAGATGATGAATGATTTACAATAGAAAGACTAGGAAGAACGAATAAGGTTGACAAAGTGAAGAGCTTAGTAGAGATGTAAAACAAAAGAAGGATAAGGAACTCGGGTGAATGGGCGTTGTGGAAGAAGGAATAGTGGTGACATAATGGGAATCTGGAAGGAAAGGAAAGGCAAAATGAAGGAGAAGGGTAACGCCTATACTATCCAGACCAGATGGCTGGAGTAAAATAGGAAAGAAGAGTAATTGGACAGAGGAAGAACAAGCCGAGAAGTGAGAAGTACAGTAGAAGACTAAAAGTCCTACACTATTATGACCAGACCAGATGGCAGGAGTAAAGTAGGAAAGAAGAGCAATTGGACAGAGGAAGAACAAGCGGAGAAGTGAGAATTACAGTAGAAGACTGAAAGTTCTCGGGCTCAAACAAGTTGCTTCATTGTACACTATAATATTGGCGTGTGCAATATATAACACGAAGACTGCAACACAACTGGTGCCCATGATAAGTGTGCAACAATATTATGTGTGACTAGTCGAACATATTTTTTTTAGTACATAAATAATGCATATTTTAAGTGTATTCTCTAACGAATAGAAAGTTAGAACAGCTTTCAATAATATGTTCAAGTTTAAACGCTTAAAATGTGTGCGTGTGTGTTTGTGTGTTTTTGTGTTTACAATAATGTGTTTTAAACTACACACACACACACACAATGTTGACAGTGTAATTGGGTAAACAGTGGAAGGGAAGCCAAGGAATGTGGAATAATTGTAAAATTCCAATATTTATGAGCTTAATAACAGATGAAAAGGGTTCTTAAAGTGTCCCTAAAAGTATATTGGTAGTATTAAACCCAGCTAAAAAATGGAACAGTAAATCACTTTTCATATACCTAATGATTATATATGCTGATAGAATATTGGGAGAAAAGCAAATGATGACACAGAGGTATATATAAAGAATACATGAAGCAAAGAAGAAGGTGAGATTAAAATCTGATTGACGTGAGAGTTAATTATTCTGAATAGAGGTTAGAATAGTAAATCAAATTAGAATAAGAATATATGTGCAAAACTGGGGAAAAGAGTAGAGCGAAAACAATTACGAACGATTTTGGCGAAGAAAATAAGATTGTAAACAGGTATAATAGACATTAATCAGATAACACAAGCAAATCTACATAAACAACAAACTTAAAAGAAAACCATTTTCACCCACTTAAAAGAGAAAAAGCGCAACATTAAAACTAAACTAGGACACCGAAATTAAGATGAAAATACTCCAAGGGGGAAAACAAATACAAGTAAATATAATTATACCGGGTATATGTATACAATATATATATATATATATATATATATTGAGAATATATCACAAATACACGTGAGCCACTAAATGTTTCTAGTCTCTCAGTGGGGATCGAACCATCGACCATCAGGATGATAGCCGACGCTTTAATCAATTACACCACGGCAGTCTAAAAGACACTCAGCCTTCTATCCTATTTATGTTAGGGAGAAGGGAAACCCACTAGGCGAATACGCCTAGTGGGTTTTCCTTCTCCCTAACATAAATAGGATAGAAGGCTGAGTGTCTTTTAGACTGCCGTGGTGTAATTGATTAAAGCGTCGGCTATCATCCTGATGGTCGATGGTTCGATCCCCACTGAGAGACTAGAAACATATATATATATATATATATATATATATATATATATATATATATATATATATATATATATATATATATATATATATAATGAAACCCAGAGCTCCAACCTAGATGATAAGCGACATGGATTTACGAGCCTAGATGCAGGCGGATTTTAGCCAGGATAAGGGAGTTAGAGCCTTCATTGAGTCATGAAAGTGGGATCGGGGAGTCATAAAAGTGTTGAAACATATTTACGGCGATGAGAGCAAGACATAAGGCGTTTAGGCGGGGTCGGGGAGGGGCACGGAGACTTATATAGGCAAGAGGGTATATGTAGGGTCTTGTAGTCTGCATAATTATCTGGGCACAAAATCTCGTACTTTTTATCGTGGGCCCAAATCATATTTCTAGTCGTTCTGCACCGAAGTAATGTCCGCCATATGCCGAACATACAAACATATTTATACAGGCATGAGGAACTGCATATATAGGATCCTGTAGTGTGCATATAGTTTTTTGCCCAAAATCTCGTACCCATATCTTACACGAAATTATCTTTGCCCAATATCACTTCACAGCGATCATATTCCTAATCTTTGTTCACTGAAATAATGTCTGCCAGATGTCAAATATACATGCATAATTATATAGGCGAAAGGAAATATGTGGTTACCCCTATGGTTTGCATAAAATTATCTTAACACAAAATCTCGTATTACATTTTTTGTTTATCTCGCACGGTACCCAAATTGCATGCCGAATTATCTTAGACAACGATCACTTCATAAATGTCATGTTTCTAATCGTTGCTTACTGAAGTAATGTCTGCCAGATGTCGAATATACATGCATGGTTATATAGGCGAGAGGTAATATGTAGGATCCTGTAGTCTGCATAATTATTATCTTGGCCTAAAATCTCGTACTTTTCTCTCGCAACCAATCACATATAATTTTGGGCCATGTTGATATAGGTTAAGTGTACACACAACATATATACAGAGTGTACACATGCCTTAATCATATTGCAACATACACACATGTACTTTCAGGGCAATACTATCATTGTTTAATATCCCATGATAATATACCGTACTCTGTAGTATCGGCAGCGTTGCACCAAATATATCCGGCACCGCTGCACATGTTTTCATCAGTAACATCCGGTCGGCACTCAGCATAGCAGTGCCACCCCAGCTCTGTATATCTTTGGCTAATAAGAACCTATAAACTTATCTCTGGACTTTTATTCTACATCCTTGTGCAAGAATGGATTATCAAGGTTGTTGTAGCTTCACATGACAACCATACATGGCGCAGTCAGCAGGATAAACCATACAGGCCAAATATTGTCTAAACTGTCATTATTTTCCTAATTGCTGTGTACTAAAGTAATGTTTAATTGTTTATCTTACCACAAACTCTAGTACTGTAATCACGGACCCAAATCTTATACGTTCACTTCACTGCTTTCACGTTTCTAATCATTGTTCACTGAAATAATGTCTGCCAGATGTCGAATATGCATACACAGGGAAAATGTAGGGTAGAATAATATATTTGCCCAAAATGTTGAACCTTTATCTCGGGCCCGAAGTTCATACCATACTATCTCACATCACAATCACTACACACAAATTCTCTTTATAATCGCCGTGAGGTGTAGTAATGTCTGCCAGATGTCTAATACAGTAAACATACATACTTATAGAGGCAAGTGGGAATATAGGGACCTGTATGCTGCATAACTATCTATCTATCTATCTATCTATATTATATCTATCTATCTATCTATCTGTCTGAATGTCCATCTATCTATCTGTCTTTCTACCTATTTATTGCCAGATGCCTTGATCCCAGAGGGGGTAGTCACGTAGTAATCGCCTCCATGCGCCTATGTCATTTGTTAGTCGGCGCCCCTCCTCCTACCCAACACCGCTTTCACTCATATACCTCTTAACTACATCCTTCCATCTATTTCTCGGTCTGCCTCTCCCTCTCTGCCCTACTACCGCACTATCATACACTTTTTTAGTCATTATCTCACTCTTCATCCGCTAAACACATATTAGCTGACAGTATCGTAATCTTATCTCGGAACAATATATCATGTAAACTAATAATTCAGGCCTGAAATCCCCTCGTTGTGTTATATTTCTAGTTATTTTTCAGTTAACAGATGTCTGCCAGATTTCGTATATAATATACATACATACATAATATAGGCAAGAAGAATTATAGGGTCCTGTATTCTGCATTATCGTCTTAATCTCAAAGCTCACATTCTTATCTTGGATCAAAACCTCAAAGGCAATATATTATCAAGGGACATAATCTCTTTTATAACTATCTTTTAGTTTCAGGTTAATGGCGCGTTTTAAAAGTTGATTCTGGCTATTATTAGACGATATTATCAAGATTAGGATGGGTAAGTGTAATTTTATTGGTTAATTGAGATAGTCGTTACTCTTGTGATCCCCACAGATCCTTCCCAAGTTGCATAATAAATATACCCCCCAAAATACCCACTATCCCTTAGTAGACCAAATTAATTAACTACTTCCTAACAAACACACTCCGAATGTAATCACACGATCCTTTTCCTGCTATCCATATACCGCGGAGTGGGTACTAACTCATGTGGCAATCTGTACATTTCACAACACCGCCACTCCTCTGATTCACTCCACACACACACACACACACATACACACACACACACACACACACACACACACACACACACACACACACACACACACACACACACACTACCCCTCCAGTGGTATATATTATTGCTGATTTGCTCCTGAACACTATTATTTTTTTTTTCTTCTATGTGATTGAGGAAGGCAAAAGGCATAACTGCCTAATGCGAGTGCCTCCCCCATAGTTGAAAGAGTGACAGGGCCAAAATCAAGGGACGTTCGAGCCAAAATGCCTGGACATTGCATCTGACGTCTTAGTTAGGGGGTTATTACGATATTTTGTTAAATTACTGTTGAGGGTATTGTTTTTGCCATTTATGTATTAAACAAATGAAAACAAAAAACAAATCGCGCTCTAGACCCCCTTCAAGAAAGATACATTTGTACAATATTCGGTAGAAAAATGTCCCAACCGAAGGCCGATTTCTCCTAATTTGCAGGCTCACTATCGCTCGCCAGACAACAATTCAACACCTAAATCGGGTGAAAGTTTTATTATCGTCAAACTAATGAGGTTAAACGTCATACAATCGCCAAACTAAGGGAATGAAAACCAAACAAAAACTCGCATCAGATAAGAGTTGATATAGATTCGATAGAGAAGAGGCCCAAGTCAATTAGAGCAGGTTTAGGGTAGGCTACGTAGGCGGGACGGGACAGGTGCAGCCTCCTAATCATAGAGGCAAGGAGGGGAACATCTGTATTCTGCATATAATATAATATCTGGGGGTTAAGGGGTGGCAGACCGTTTTTCTGGACCCCCTTCTCCCTAATGTTTAGCCCCACTAGTTTTGAGATTATAAGACTTTCGGCCCATTAGTTTGGCGATTTTGACACCTTTCGTCCCATTTCGTTGCCAATTTTAAGACCTTTCGTGCCATTTAGGTGTCGATTATTTCCTGGCGAGCGATAGCGAGCCTGCAATTTTAAGAGGAACCGGCCTTCGGCCGTTTTTTTTTTTTTTTACCGAAAAATGTACAAATTTATCTTGAAGGGGGGGGGGGTCTAGGGGGTGTTTTTCTATGCTTAATGGAGGTTTAGTGAGGAAACTAAAAAAATATATGAATAAATTAATTAATAGACCAACCAAACGGCCAGTCTCCCCTTAACATCGGGTGCGTTCCTCTTAGCTAACCCAAGACGCCTCTACTCAAATCTGAACTCACTAGCTTAAAGGGAATATTTAAATTGGGAGAGAGCAAAAAATTGAGAGAGGGAGTGTGTGTGTGTGTGTGTGTGTGTGTGTGTGTGTGTGTGTGTGTGTGTGTGTGTGTGTGTGTGTGTGTGTGTGTTCTTTCTTCACATATCTTTATTTATCTATTATATACTTATACGTCTATTCATTCATGTATCTATCAATATATATCTATAAGTATCTACTGCATTTGTCTAAATAGCTGTAGCTAGCTCAGATTCCCCCCCCCCCATTCTCTTCCCGCTCTGCCTCTCTCTCTTTCGCTCTTTCATGCCTTCTCTCTCTCTCTCTCTCTCTCTCTCTCTCTCTCTCTCTCTCTCTCTCTCTCTCTCTCTCTCTCTCTCTTTCGCTCTTGCATGCCCTCTCTCTCTCTCTCTCTCTCTCTCTCTCTCTAAGAAATCAAGGTAAAGAAGAAAGAGAGGAAGGGCGGAGTTGTGCAAATATAGGCGGTCCAAGAAAGGCAGGGATCAGCTGATTGGATCCATAGAGAATTGTGTGTGAGAGAGAGAGAGAGAGAGAGAGAGAGAGAGAGAGAGAGAGAGAGAGAGAGAGAGAGAGAGAGAGAGAGAGAGAGAACACAGCTCCAGATAGAGAAGGGGCAGGGTCATTTACAACATATAAGGCAGAGTGGGTTTAAGACATAAGTAAAAATGATGATATAAAACAACAATAATAATACAATAAGAAAGTGAAGGATAATGGCCAATATAATCAAGCACATTATTCAAAACAGGGAGGAGCAGTTGGTGAGCTAAAGAAAGAAATACATATACAATGATGGGATCAGACTTAAATGTCACAACTCATGATTATAATAAAAGATATAAAGCGAAATGTAAAGCCGGTATCACACGAGCGTTTTTTCCCTCATCATTTATCCTCAACACTGGTCTGGCAGCTTACGAGGTCAACATTAAACATACTTCGGTTACCTAAATATTATTCATCTATCACCAGTCTATATATTTGTCCACACTAAAGGTGTGTATAAATAGGTGTGTTCACTGCGCAAAGCTTTAAGACGTAAATGCAATACAAATATTAATGCTACATTTAAAATGCATCTAAAATATATTGCATGCAAAACATAAAGAAGGGTTAAAAAAGTACGTCCGAGTATCTTATTAAAAGGCTCGAACTGTAGCGTTTATACTAATAATATTTTAAGTCATACAAATGTTAAAATGCCTTTTTTCTACTTTCGAAGATCTTCAGATTACCAGGCACTTGTAATCTGCAGAAGAATCAATAACACCTACCCGACTCTGGAACCAGCAACTCTTGCAAGATATTAATAAATGAAGATCAAAGAAAGTAGAGAAATGAATTTTAACAATTTTACGACTTAAAATATTTTTTAATATAAACACTACAATTCGAGCCTTTTAATAAGATACTCGGACGAACTTTTTAAACCCTTCTTTATGTTTTGCATGCAATATATTTTAGATGCATGTTAAATTGAGCACTAATATTTGTATTGCGTTTACGTCTTAAAGCTTTGTGCAGTGAACAAACCTTTTACTTGTGTGTGGACAAAGTAATTTGCATATTTTGTTACCACAAGAATCTATATTTTCCATGTTATATATATATATATATATATATATATATATATATTAGAGGAGAGATAAACATGGAAATGTTTCGGTCATCGGTATAAATATTATAAGACATATAAAGCAAAATATAATAATGATATAAAGAGCGTTGGATACAAACAAGGGAGGAGTTGAGTTACAAAGCAGGGAGTGTGTATAAGAAAGAAAAAACATAAACTAAATTACATTGTTAGGGTCACAGATACAAAAACAATGGCCAATAAAACATGAAATAAAACAGCAATACAAACAGGTAAGGATAAAAAAGAGGGAGGAGAAGTTGGCGAGGTCCAAGTCCAAGAGCGTGCGTGTGTGTGTGTGTGTAAGAAAGAGATAAAGGCCTTATAGGAAGTGTAGTAGGCGAGTGTTGGCCAGGTGTGATGGAGGGCGGGGCTGTGTGTAGTGTGGATGTGTAGTGTGTGTGTGTATGTTTGTTTGTGTGCGTGTATGCGAGTGATTTTTATTAGTGTATGTGAGTACTTGTTTATTAGTGTGTGTGTGTTTATTATTGTGTGTTTTGTGGGTGTGTAGTTGACGAGTGTGACCAGCTGTGAGGGAGGGCGGAGCTGGTGTGTGTGTGTGAGCTCCTTTGCGTGCTTGCTTGCGTGTGTGTGTGTGTGTGTGTGTGTGTGTGTGTGTGTGTGTGTGTGTGTGTGTGTGTGTGTGTGTGTGTGTGTGTGTGTGGTAGTAGTAGTAGTAGTAGGCTAGTGTGACCAGCTGTGAGGGAGGATGAAGCTGCGTGTGTGTGTAGTGTGTGTGAGCTTCTTTGTTTGCGTGTGTGTGGGTGTATGTGAGCTTCTTTGTTTGCGTGTGTGTGGGTGTATGTGAGCTTCTTTGTTTGCGTGTGTGTGTAGTGTGTGTGAGCTTCTTTGTTTGCGTGTGTGTGGGTGTATGTGAGCTTCTTTGTTTGCGTGTGTGTGGGTGTATGTGAGTTTCTTTGTTTGCGTGTGTGTGGGTGTATGCATGCTTATTTATTAGTGGGTGTATTGTGTGTGTGTAGTAGACTAGTGTGACCAGGTGTTAGGGAGGGCTGAGCTGCGTGTAGTGTGTATGTGTAGTTCTTTGTGTGTGCTTTCCTGCGTGCATGTGTGTACTTGCATGTGTGCATGTTTGTGTCGCTGTGTGTGCTTGTTTCTGTGTAGCTTAGTGTGCGTGCTTTTTGTGAGTGCACTTGTTTGGTGTCTATGTTAATGTGATTGTGTGAATGTGTACTTATTTGTCTGTGTTGTTGCTTGTAAACATGCGTTTGGGTATGAAATTGGGGCTGTTTGTGTGCTTGTATGTATGTGCATGTGTTTGCATGTGTGTGTGTGGTGCTGTAGGAGTATCTGAAGGAAACAATATCCAGTTAGATTATGATTTGGCTAGAGTGAGTTAGATTAGGTAAGGTTAGCAAAGTTGGTTCTTTTTATGTTATTAAGTGAAGGCTAGAGGACACGGGACAAGACAGTTATTTCCTGTATACAATCGTAAGTTTAGCTAACCAGGTACCTACCTAAATGCATACTAACTTTGTGTGAAGTTCTGTATGTAATTATCGCTACCAATTTATGTGTCTAAGGCTCTAAGTTAGCAATAAATATGGCAGTGATTATCGTAAAAATCAAACAACAGTAATGATGGTCACCTTTGAAAGAATAGAACAGAATAAAATATGTGTATTGCTCCGACCGTATACATACAGTATAGAGTACCGGTACTTACAATTAAACAATAGATACATAATTATCTTATAAATAGTTCAAATAATGATATAAATACTTGACAACATGGTTAAATCCAGATATATTTATTAGAAAACAAACACAACAAACAGAAACAGTCGCATCCCCGTGGTGCACGGAGATGCGACAATACTGTAAGTGAATATAAGATACTAAAAGCAATAAGTGAAAATCTTTAAACTATATACTTACATTCAGGCATACCTATTCAGAGCTATTTTAGGCATAAGTATACATGAATAATACTAATGGAAAACAAAAGAAGAAGAAGAAATAATATAAAATAATCATAACAATATACACATTATTAAACTGCCAGGTCTACAAGGGAAATTACGGAAAAAACAGATAAACTACAGACATTCAAACAAACACACACAATGATGATCACCTAGTCTCCTCTGAACAGATGTGTGGAGATAATGAAGAAAAAAAATAATAGAGATAGAGAGATAGAGAGAGAGAGAGAGAGAGAGAGAGAGAGAGAGAGAGAGAGAGAGAGAGAGAGAGAGAGAGGGGGGGGGGGGGTGATGGGGGGTTAGAGGGCGTTAACCAGGTGTGTGTTAACAAGGGTAGGCGCGAACTGTGTGCCCGCCCCTCACTTTATGGCTAGGGGCTCATTACCTGCCCAGGCCATACAGGTAACGCACACATAACGTACAGGCACACCCGACGTACAGGTATTGCTAACGTACAGGCACAGCTAACGTACAGGCGCAGGTGACATACACTTACAGGTAACGTAATGTACTACATGTGCAGGTAACGTACAGGTATGAATATGGTACAGGCACACCTAGCATATAGGCATAGCTAATGTACAATTACAGCTAAAGTACAGGAACAACTAACGTACAGGCACACCTAACGTACAGTAGTCTGGAAGAAGAATAGCCAAGAAAGAACAGTGACGTAAAATACACAATCAGGGAATAATACCGCCAAGCGAAGAGTAAATTACTATCAGCGGAAGGCAATCTAAGAAAAAAGCTTCTCTTGATGAAAAAATATGATAATCATAAGCATATATCACTCCCTATTACAATTGCGGGGTGACAGTCTAAGAAAGAAGCTTCTCTCGAATATAAAATAAGTTAATCACAAGATACAGTATATCACTCCCATTTACACTCAGAGGGAGACAGTCTAAGAAAGAAGCTTCTCTCGTAGATACAATATGTTCAATGGGGAGGGTTTATTTATTGGTCGATAAATGTATTTATATATACATATTTTTTGTACTCCGTAGACCTCCATCAAACTTAGAAAATCATCCCCAAGATCACCCTTCTAGATATATTTGTACATTTGTCGATAGAAAACACAGCCAGATGCTCGACTCTTCATTGCAGAATGCGAAACTAAATGCGCCTCTTGTTCATACGAATACTTTGCTTTCATAGTTGTCAATATATTCCAGAAATAAAACGAGCCACAGATCACTAAACGAGATAGGAACATAATTGTGTTTACGTCCGATTAAGGGAAGATTTCCACTTGAGGGATTGTTTTCTGGATCCCTTTCTCCCTCATGTTTAGCCCCATTGTTTTTGAGATTTTAAGACTTTCGCCCCATTATGTTCACGATTGTAAGAACCTTCGACCTATTTCTGTCAATTTTAAGACCTTTCGTGCCATTTAGGTGTCGATTTTATCCTGGCGAGCGATAGCGAGCCTGTAATTTAAGAGGAACCGGCTTTCAGCCGGGACATTTTTCTACCGAAAAATGTACAAATTTATCTTGAAAGGGGCTCAAAGGGGTGTAATCTTAAGCTTGATGGATATCTAGAGACCAAACTAAAAACCTACCCTTAAGATGCACAGAGTACCAGTATAGGTGTGTGTAATGTAGGGTGAGCTAAAACAGTGTTGAACAGGCAGAAGGATAGATAGTTGTGCTATCATACTTATGTTTCCACCCACTTAATACCTAGTATATTGGGATACAGGATTAACAATGGAGCTTTAAAGTCACGGAAGAATTGGCATGTCACTTTATTCTTTCGTTGGATCGTAGGGACATCCGAAAAAGAAAAAAAAAATAATAATAATAATAATAATAATAATAATAATAATAATAATAATAATAATAATAATAATAACAGGGGGACATGAGAATATAATTGGGTTGTAAATTTTTTTTTTTTTTTTTTTTTTTTTAAAGAGACAATGAACGGAGGAAGGAAAAACACAGATAAAACAAAAAGGATTGGCTCACGAACACTATTCTAACTATAATAGTTAATCTACGGCATAATACTGCCTCTTATCTTTTGCTATACCTTACCAGATGTTTTATTTAACCAAGCATCCTTTATCCTCTCTAATGACCTACTTGTATAGGCTCTTCAGTAAGTATAAGGTATAGGGGGTTGTAAGGCCAGCGATAAAAACCCTGTTACTGCCTTATTATCTGATATTGGGTCTTGTAGGGGCTGGCTGGGTTAATTAAGGGGGCCCACCTCGCTTTTTTTACCTTTCTCCCCCTCTCTCTCTTTGGCTTGTATCCATTCGGCCCCATTCACCCTACTGTTTTAAGACGTTTACCCCCATCCAGGTGTCAATATTTTCCTGGCGAGCGGTAGCGAGCCAGCATATATATATTTTTGTTTTGACAGCAAGTTAAATTTGTACATTTTTCGATAGAAAAATGTCTCTGGCGAAGCCGGATTTCTCCATACAATGCTGGACGCTATCGCTCGCCAGGAAGAAATCAACACCTGGATGGGGATAAACGTCTTAAAACAGTTGGCTGAATGGGGCCGAATAGATACAGGCCAGGGAAAGAGAGAAAAGGAGAGAGAGAGATAAAAAACAAAAATGTGACCCCCCTTAAGTTGGGACACGCCTAATGCACAGTCATGGTCAGAAGTTCACGACCACTGTATTGGGTGTATATTGAAGCCGACGCGATAGTAGAACGCGTTTAAATTCTCCAGTGTTTCACTATTAGTATTGGTCAATCGCTTACATTAACCTTACAACCATACTAAATCACACTTTCTCTCTCTCTCTGTCTTGTATGTGTGTGTGTGTGTATGTATGTGTGTGTGTGTGTGTGTGTGTGTGTCTGAGGGCGCCGGCCTTCATCTGGATTGAAAGCGGTGAATAAGCTACCCGTTGATATATATATATTTGTCAATTTTCCAACCATCTATAATAGCACTACTTCTTATTCAATCAACAACCCGATTTATACGAGTCGACTTTTTTTCTGGACTTGCCTCATTAGATTAAGATTATGGCCGGGTTCGAACTTGAGCCATCCGTCCATCGGGGTTTGAGAGTATCGTATTTCCAGCACTGTTCCTTGTTGGGCCGCACCAATCGCATTAGATCAACGTTTAGTGGGCCATGTGTTTACTTAGATGGTTAAGGGGGTAGTGCTTGGTGTTTGGGCTATACTGTATATTTATTTATTTATTTATTTTTGAATTTCCTCGCTAGACCTCCATCAAGCTTAGAAAACACCCCCTAGACCCCCTTTCAAGATAAATTTGTACATTTTTCGGTAGAAAAATGTCCCGGCCGAAGGCCGATTCCTTCTAAAATTAGAGGCTCGCTATCGCTCGCCATGAAAAAATCAACACCTAAAGGGCAGGAAAGGTCTTAATATTGAAAACAAAAATTAGGCAAAATGTCTCAAAATCGCCAAACTCTCAGAACAAACGTCTGAAAATCACAAAACGAATATGCTAATCATGAGGGAGAAGGGGGTCCATAAAAAGCGAGTACTAACCCCCTTTTAAGATATTCAGGGGCGTGGCGAGGCGGGGATCGAGGTGAGACGATAGGCTTGTACACCAATCTTTAAATGGGGGGTCACCGGCTTTTTTTAATCTCTCTCTCCTTTTCTCTCTTTCTCTGGCTTGTATCCATTCGGCCCCATTCAGCCAACTGTTTTAAGACGTTTAATCCCATCCAGGTGTCGATTTTTTCCTGGCGAGCGATAGCGAGCCAACATTGTATGGAGAAATCTGGGTTTGCCGGAGAAATTTTTCTATCGAAAAATGTACACATTTAACCTGCTGTCAAAATTATTTAAAAACATATGCAGGTTCGCTACTGCTCGCCAGAACAAAATCGACACCTGGATGGGGGTAAACGTCTTAAAACAGTAGACTGAATGGGGCCGAATGGATACAAGCCAAAGAGAGAGGGAGAGAAAGAGAAAGAAAGCGAGGTGGACCCCCCTTCAATGTAGCCGCCGAGTTTCTGGACAGAGCTATCGGGTTTCCGCCCTCTCTTGGGGGTGCGGAGGTAAGTGGGTTTGAGATATTGTTCTCTCGCTTACTTCCTTAACTTGAACGAAAAATTGAACTTTTTCGCTGAGGAGACGATTGATTTTCTTTAACCCTTTGAGTACCAGGGCCGTGTGTTGTATTTTATGCTATCTATGTTTAGACGACATTATGCAGCTTAGGAAGGATCTGGGATAGTTGAAAAGGTTGGTTGAGATAGTTTGAAGCCTTATTATTGCTAAAGATCCTTCCAAAGCTGAATAAAATCATCTAATAATTGCTAGAATATAATACAAAAACGTCGCCGGTACAGTACGGGTTAAGGAAGTAAGTACGTGTGTATGCCATTGTTCTCTGGCTTGTTTCCTTAACTTGAACGAAAAATTTAACTTTTTCGCTGAAGAGACGATTGATTTTTGTTAAGTAAGTAAGTAAGTAAAAGTAAGTAGGTTAGTTTGTAAAAGTAAGTAGGTTAGTTTGTAAAAGTAAGTAAGTGAGTAAGTAAGTGAGTAAGTAAAAGTAAGTAAGTTAGTTTGTAAAAGTAAGTAAGTAAAAGTAGGTTAGTTTGTAAAAGTAAGTAAGTAAGTAAGTAAAAGTAAGTAAGTGTGGTGTAAGATAATGTTCTCTGGCTTGCTTCCTTAGTTTGTGACAAGGATTTAAGTCCTTCCCTTAAAAGGAGACGAGTTTTTTGTTCTGTTAAGTAAATGTATAAGATATTGTTCTTTGGCCTGCGTCCTTAGCTTGAGGGAAAAGCTTAACCCTTTCACTGAGGAAACGAGCTATTATTATAATATTATTATAATATTATTATTGTTATTTTGTATATATATTATTATTATCAATATTATTATTATGTGTGTAAGCTATTGTTCCTAGAGTTGCTACCTTGGCTTGTAGTAAGGATTTGATCTTTGTTTTTCACTGAATAGAATATTTGAACTATAATATATAACTATGTATAAACAAATGTTCTAAATGAAGCTTCCTTGTGCGTAGGAATTATATTCAAGTCTTAAACTGAGGATGAGAACTGAGCTATATTAAGTAAATGTATACACGTTACTGTTGCTTGACTTGCTTCATTAACCTGTGCGTTGGACTGGATTTAACTGAGATTTACTGACATTTAACTGATTGATTTTACTGTGAAGGAGGTTTGAGTATTGCTATGTGACTACGATATAGAAGGATTTAACTCTTTCTCTGGTTAGGAGACCTTGTGCATTCGGGTTAACAGAAGGTGATCTAAAGTAGTTTAAAGAAGACATTAATTTTGTAAAGATTAATGCTCATGATCCTATTCATTTTTATAATCTACGAGTCAATTGACGGAGCTAGGAATACCTTATCAGAGTCGCAACGTATACACAATTCAACTTTCATTCTACGCTGAAATCTTACTTTACCGACTTACAATTCAATTGAGGAAGGAATCGTTCAGAGTTAAAATATTAGGACTAGAGTAATATACAACACACATCTACCCAAATCCATGCATTTGCTTGTAAATTTCGTCTGTGTATTGAGTCAAGTGAGCATATAAATTGCGCATCCCGGCTGGAATATACCTGTCTATCTCCGTGAATTATGCATGTGAACCCCTCGTATGCATATAAAACCAGACAATCCGGTTACCTTGGGGAGTTGTAGATCGTCTTCTGCGATAGGGCCACCTCGGGGACCCTATAGTAAACAGTGGCTTAACGACTACGGGTATTTGGATACCTGGGCATTTAACTCTTTCAAGATTCGATACGTATTTTTTATTTTTATTTGTTTTCTGTTTTCTGGCTATTGTTATACGATGTCATTCAGATTAGGAAAGATATATGGAAGTCAGAGGGTTAAATGAGACAGTCTTTGCCCATATAACTCCCACAGATCCTTCGTAAACTGTCTATAATCGTCTAATGATAGCCAGAATAAGTTATTAGTTTAACAAAGGGGAGAGACGGGGTGAGAAGAAATATACAAATGGAGAAACGAGATGAAGAAAAGTGTAGAAGACGAGAGAGAGAGAGAGAGAGAGAGAGAGAGAGAGAGAGAGAGAGAGAGAGAGGAGAGAGAGAGAGGAGAGAGAGAGGAGAGAGAGAGAGAGAGAGAGAGAGAGAGAGAGAGAGAGAGAGAGAGAGAGAGGGGGGGGGGTTTGCAGGAACTAAGCCAGCCCGTCACTCCCTCACACAACTGGCCCGCCCCCTCTCAATATAATGATAATAGTGGGCCCAACATACCCCTCAGGCTCCTTGTGTACTATTTAATACACGTATACTGATATTGAGCTATTAGGAAATATTGCAACCGGACACGCGCGCGCGTGCACGCGCGCACACACACACACACACACACACAAAGAAGTACAAAGGAAATCAAGCAACAACAGATCTAGTGACCCTTCTAGGCTACTTGTCCTCCAAAACACTGAGGATCAAGTGTCCAAACAGTGGTTTAGAGTGTGTAAGGGAACATTGGAAAGGGAACTACTGCCCTGCCACTAACGTGGCAGGACTAGGAAGTTAGTAGGGGACACATGGGTTAGTAACTGAGGGGAGGATAAAGTTATTCATTTACAAACGCAGTCAGTCGCGGGTTTGATGCGAGATATTTGTCTAGGCGGAATTTAAATGAATCAACGGTGCTGCAGTCTATAACGTCTCGGGGAAGCCCATTCCACAAGTTGACAACTCGATGAAGAAGAAATTCTTAGATTCGTGCGAGTTAAAAGATTTACCAATAATTTTGCAACCGTTTCCCGCGTGTAATTAGATTGGTCGATAGTGAAGTACTTACTACAGTTCATATTGTCGATGCCTTTGATGATTTTGAACACTTGAATTAAGTCGCCTCTTAATCTGCGCTGGGTTAAAGGAAATAGATTTAATTCTCTAAGACGCTCTTCGTATGGTTTGTTCTTTAGGCTAGGTATCATTTTGGTAACTCTACGTTGAACTCGTTCTAGCTTGTTTATATCTTTTTGGTAATAAGGGCACCAGGATTGAACGCAGTATTCCAGAAGAGGGCGGACTAATGAATTGTAAAGGGTTAGGATAACTTCTTTGGATTTATGCTCAAATGACCTGCCTATAAAGCCAATTATTTTGTTTGCCTTCTTAACAACTTCTGAACATTGTTGACTCGGTTTTAGGTTACTCGATATTGTTACTCCCAGATCAGTTTCTCTGTTTACATTCTTAAGCTGAGTGCCATTCATCGAATAGTTTGCTTTCTCATTTAGGTATCCGACATGTAGTACTTTACATTTATCCGCATTGAAACTCATTTGCTCACACACGAGTTAGAGAGATAACTTCAATTATGATAACAACATCCAGCACGTTCAAGGCTGGTATAAATTAGCATAGCAAGTCACGATTATATACAATTAAATCTATTCATATTAACATCTGCAAGTGCACTGTAGTGTACACAATAATCCCAGAAGCATAAGGGGCCATGGCAGTTAATACATATGGGAATTCGGCGTATATTCTTTTTGACTTACTATATACGCATAATTGCTCCCATATGCTATAATCATATATATTTGCTACATATCCAGAAATATACTGTAGATATGGAATAGCATAGAGCATAACATAACTAATTTAACCTTACTGTATTATTCAACAATTGTATTCAACCTTTACTGTATTTTTCAAGAAGATTAATTTAAATAGGGTAGATATGCAAAGGCCGACACATATTATTGCTACCATATGTGCAAAATGCCCTTATATCGGCTTAACAAAAAAGAATAGGAGTAAAAAGGTGACCACAAAATAAATAAAATAAAAATAAAATCGGTCTCGGTGCAATATAAACTAGCCTCTGGACTGACTACCCTCCCCCCCCCCCCCCACCACTCTACTACCAACCAGTCAGCCCACCAACCAACCAGTCAGTCAGTTAGTTAGTCGCCCCCTTACAATAAAACCGGATCACTTTAAGGTCAGCCGCCGCGTTGGGTCAGGCGAGGTCAGATCAAGGTGAATGTAGCGGAGACCTTCTGTTTGTGTTTGTATTGACCGGTTGCGTAAGTGTAAGTGTAGGTGTGTGTGTGTGCATGTGTTTGTGTGTGTGGGTGTTTATGAACATTCTCGTACGAATGAATACATTACATTAATTATTGCTTACTCTCCTGTGTACATATTTGAGATAAAATGAAAAGGGCACGGAGTAGGGAGTAGAAAGAAGGGAGACGGGTAATGGAAAGAAGTGGAGAATGGAGAGAAGAGGAGTGGAGAATGAACATGATAGGAGAGGCGAGAGGTGAGGAGAGAAGTGGGGAATTAAGAGGAGAGGCAGGAAGTAGAGAAATGAGAGGAGTGGGAGTGCACAGGAGATAAGTGTAGAAATGAGAGGGGATAACAGTGACGGAGAGAAGAAGAAAGGAGGATGAAGAGGAGAGAAAAGGGGTAGAGAAAGGAGAGGAGAAGAGAGGAGGATGAAGAGGGGAGGAAAGGAGTAGAAAGAGGAGAGGAGAATGAAATCGTGAGGAGAATGAAGAGAAAAAAGGGGTAAAGAGAGAAGTGGAGAGAGGAGAAGAGTGAAAGGAGAGGATTGGAGTGGATAGAGAGAGGAGATATCTAGTGCACCTGAAGATTAGTAGACTGTAGCACCATAAAACCTGACTTTTGTCGATATTACATCACCGCGACGATTGGCCTCCTCTCTCTCTCTCTCTCTCTCTCTCTCTCTCTCTCTCTCTCTCCTCTCTCTCTCTCTCTTCTCTCTCTCTCTCTCTCTCTCTCTCTCTCTCTCTCTCTCTCTCTCTCTCTCTCTCTCTCTCTCTCTCTCTCTCTCTCTCTCTCTTCTCTCTCTTCTCTCTCTCTCTCTCTCTCTCTCTTCTCTCTCTCTCTCTCTCTCTCTCTCTCTCTCTCTCTCTCTCTCTCTCTCTCTCTCTCTCTCTCTCTCTCTCTCTCTCTCTCGGGTGGTAATGAGGATGCTAACAATCTTTACGGAACCGATCCCAAAGAAGATACCGTCGCTACTGGTGTTCGCTACGCTGATTCGAATCGTTCATATATACAGACCCTAAACTATTATCATTCGTTCCGTTTTAGAGATGCGTATCCTTATGGCAATCGGGTAACAGATCCACATCCCAATTGACCCCTTGAGAGTTTTGAGCGGTAATGAAGTTGAAGTTGAAGACCTCAGTATTTAGCCGATAGGCAATCTAGTTATAGTTTTTTTGTTTTGTTTATCCAGCTGGCGGTGACTTGTTGTTTACCTATATTGATTATTTGACTACTATATATATTTGACAGCGAAATGAGTCGCTGGTTATACAAACTTGGCATTAATAATGACACAGAAACTTAGTAGTCTCATAGTTTTCCTTTAAGTATCAAGGAAGTAGTTGCTAAGGGATTTAATTGACTATCAGCTGAAATCAAATAGACTAAAATACATTTATTGTAAACACATAAATCCGTTAAATCAAAAAGCATAAATTCTGTTCATCACAAGTCCTGTATAATTGTATATCTATACTTTATCAATTTCACCACAACACCAAACACCTCCAATGAAATTAATGAAAGCACATATGTAATCCACCTATGCAATTCTATACAATGTTATGTTGATGTCTACAGTTACAACTTTCTTGTCGCCCGAACCTCACAGGTAGAAAATTGACCACTTGCGGGTTTCAGGCTATAAGGAAGTTCAAAGTATAGACGTTGATATTTGACAGATTAAGGGGGGTGACCTGTTTTTTGTTTCTGTCCTTTTCTATCTTTCTCTGCCTTGTATCCATTTGGCCCCATTCAGCCTACTGTTTTAAGACGTTTATCCCCATCCAGGTGTCAATTGTTTACTGGTGAGCGGTAGCGAGCCAGCATATTTTTTATTTTTTGTTTGACAGCAGGCTAAATTTGTACATTTTTCGATAGAAAAATTTCTCCGGCGATGCCGGATTTCTTCATATAATGCTGGCTCGCTATCGCTCGTCAGGAAGAAATCGACACCTACTGTAGATGGGGATAAACGTCTTAAAATAGTTGGCTGAATGGGGCCGAATGGATACAAGCCAGAGAAAGAGAGAAAAGGACAGAAATAACAAAAAGCAGGTCACCCCCCTTAATGGGTTTTTGATGAAAGGAAATAATGTACAGATGGAGTTAATGTATTCATACGTGTATTACAGTCATATATTTGCTCGTATCTAAATCTTCAACTTCCTTACCGCCTGAAACTCGCAGGTAGCCAATGGACCACGTGCGAGTTTCAGGCTATAAGGAAGTTGCAACCATAAACATTGATATCAAACAGAAATACAATAATAATGTAGGTTGCTAATGCATGAACAGTATGTTGAATTGGGTTTTATATATTTATAGAAGCCCTACAATCGCAATTTAGGTGATAATTCTGTTAGTTATCGATGTCTACAGCTCCAACTTCCTTATAGACCGAAACTCGCAAGTGGTCAATTGATTCTTTGTAGAGGAACCCCAGTGATCATTATATATACCATGCCTGAAATTCCTTGATGCTAATGATGCTGATGGAGATGATAGTGAGAATGCTGGGGGGCACTGATTGCAAGCACGATGGTGATAGATGGTGGTGCAACAAAGAAGCCGGATAATGATAGAGACGTAGATGGTGATAGGCGAGGCAATTTGGAAGGTAATGCTAAACACAGTGAGAGCGATAATTTGAGATACTGGGAACGTGAGCTTATGCAGACACATACACACTCACATAGTCAATATTAACACACCCACACACAGTGGTGTGTGAACACGTCTCAGCCTTACTCAATGATCGGACAATACGAGCTCTAAGCTCAATTTCGGGAGGATGATGGTTGACGAGATATCCTCAAGGATCCTCAAGATCGCAAGTGAATTACACACACACACACACACACACACACACACACACACACACACACACACACACACACACACACACACACACCATATATAACCACCCTATTACAGATGCAATGCAGGATCATACACACACCACCACCACAAAAACTACTACGCTAAGGTCAACATGGGCGGCAACAACACAAACTACGCGTAGTAAGATATATACACACGCACATTATATAGCACTACACACACTCATACACGATCTACCCATTTACACACACACACTCACACGCACACACGTTCACACATTTCAACACGTAACAGTAAATCACAATGACACCCACATACACTCTCAATTTAAACAAACACACACATACAAACACACACACACACACACTACGCTAAGGTGAACAGGGCGGTAACCTCACAACCTACGTATAGTAAAATACACACACACACACACACACACACACACACACACACACACACACACAACCTACGTACAGTATAGTAAAATGACTGGTTTTCCTTGGCCGCCAGACTGGAGAGGACTTGGGCTGAGCTTTGGGCGTGGGCGGAGATTTGAGCTTGATTGGGCTAATTTTATAAACGTGGGCGGAGATTAGGTTGTTGATGGGCTAACTTAAGGGGGTGACCTGCTTTCTTTCTCTCTCTGGGTTGTACCGATTCGGCCCCATTCAGCCAACTGTTTTAATATGTTTATCCCCATCCAGGTGTCGATTTATACCTGGCGAGCGAAAGCGAGCCACCATATTTTCGTAATGCGATATTTCGATATTGCGAACATACAGTAATCTATGCTGTGAAAAATGTGTGTAGCTACAACACAACTATACCCTGTTCCAAATAGGTAGGGCGGAAATCGTGAACCCTAACCATTATAACTCTAAAAGGGCTAGAGCAAATGGGCGGTAAATTCCCACACCTATTCCCTGGCTGACCTTTCCCAAATGGTATAATTATCATTTCGATTACTTAAGTTGCATGAAAATAAATATACATATCTGCATTTATATTATATTTATTACAACTAAAAACATAACCAACACAGCTAATTTTATAACTAAAGTACAGTCGTGGTCGTAAATACTTGATCAATTAATGGTGTAAACTAGGCGGTGAGCATTAACTAGTGAAATTCGTCTGTGGCAGGGTTTATTGGACCAGCACAACCAGCCCTTCAATCAAGAATCAAAACATTAACCATCAACTACTGAAATCCAGTAATTTGATGCTTATGTGTCCAGCAGATATGGAAATAATTAATCCGTGTATCATAATTGTGCCTCCATAAATTGTCCAGATGTTTGTGTCCACGACTGTATAACAGTACAGGTGTTACAATGCCTCAGTGATAGCCCGCTATTAGCCAGGGCACGGACACTCAAAACATTTACGACGCCATATCTCACTCGGATCGTCGTATTCTACAGTCATGCTAATGTCGTAATTATAGCGCTATTAATACTATCATGCTAATATCATAATACTATCATACTATCATAACACTATCATAATATCATAATTATAGCGCTATTAATACTATCATGCTAATATCATAATACTATCATACTATCATAACACTATCATAATATCATGCTAATATCATAATACTATCATACTATCATAACACTATCATAATATCATAACACTATCATAATATCATAATACTATCATACTATCATAACACTATCATAATATCATTATAGCGCTATTAATACTATCATGCTAATATCATAATACTATCATACTATCATCTATCTATCTATCTATCTATATGCTCAGGCCCAATCCCCATTTTGGGGGTAGCCGACTCAAGACAGAGCAAGAACAGGGAAAACACAAAAACAACATAAAACAACAAATAAACACAGATAAAAAACACAAACTCACACATCCAGGTCACCCAGGAGAAGACCCAGAGACCAGGGTTACCAAGGTCGCTCCAGCACTCCCCCGGCCCCCGACCACCCGGAGAAGTTCCGATCTCGGCAGGCAGACATGCAGCGGAGCCAAAGCCACAAGCCCTCCCACCACACTTCCAGGCACACCCTTCATATTAATCGTCCCCCCGGGCCAGGCGCCTGATGGACTATTATCTAGTCGAACTTGCGCCCGACCCCTTACTCCAAATGACCACGTGTTCACCAACTATTCACAAGCATTCTCCATTCACTCCTGTCCACCACCACTTCCCCTGCCTGATATATAGTCATTCCTCTATCATCCAAAGCCTTTCTTACACAGTCTCTCCATCTCAATGGGTGTCTTCCTGCCCTTCTATCTCCCCTTGTACCTGACTCACATATTCTCTTTGTAAGCCTTTCATCTCCCATTCGTTCAACATGACCATACCAGCTCAGCACCCTTCTGTCCACTCTGGCTGACAAATGTTCCTGCTGCCCCACTCTCCTACGTATCTCTTCATTCCTCAATCTGTCTCTACGAGTAACTCCACACATACTCCTCAAGCAGCTCATCTCCATCACATCCAGCCCTCTTTTCTCCTTTTTCTTCAGAGCCCATGTCTCAGCCCCATACATCACTGTTGGCACAACAATTCCTTGATACAGTGCACTTTTTACTTTCACTCCGAGATTTCTCGTCTTCCACATACTTCCCATTGCTCCGAAAACCTTCCTTCCTTCACACACTCTCTGTTTTACCTCCACTTCCATACCTCCACTCCTGCTTATCGTTCCTCCTAGATATTTAAAACACTCTACTTGTTCCAATATTTCCCCATCCAGCCTCACATCTAGATTCACCCTATGCTCTCCCCTATTACACACCATTACTTTACTTTTATTGACGTTCACCTTCAGTTTCCTCCTTCCACAAACCACACCAAACTCTTTGACTACCCGCTGCAGTTTCTCATCAGAATCCGCCACCAATGCTGTGTCATCAGCGAACAGCAACTGATTCAACTCCCAATCTCTACCATTCTTTCCTACTAAACCCAATCCTCTTCCCATAGTTCTCCTTTTCACCTCCCTCACCACACCATCCATAAACATATTAAACAGCCATGGTGACATTACACAACCCTGTCGCAAACCTACCATTCACTCAACTCACCATTTCCTACTCTCACACATGCTCTGCTCCCTTCATAAAAACTCTTAACTGCTTCTGACAAATTTCCTCCTATTTCATAAATCCTTAACACCTTCCACATTGCTTCACGGTCCACACGATCATACGCTTTTTCCAAGTCCATAAAAGCCCAAAATATCTCCTTATGCTTCTCTAAATACTTCTCGCATAACTGTCTTACTGCAAACATCTGATCCACGCACCCTCTTCCCCTCCTAAAACCGCACTGTTCTTCTCCTATTGAAACTTCCGTACTAAATTATCCTCTCTATCAACACCCTGCCATACAGCTTTCCAACCACTGACAATAAACTAATACCTCTATAACTTGAACACTCCTGCCGATCTCTATCATACTATCATACTATCTACTATCATAACACTATCATAATATCATAATTATAGCGCTATTAATACTATCATGCTAATATCATAATACTATCATACTATCATAACACTATTATAATATCATAATATAATATTATTATAATAATAATTATAGCGCTATTAATACTCAAAACAAGTCACAGTTTGGTATCATAACTTACGTACTCTAGTTTTCCTAAGTATGAGGAAGTTTTTGACGTCGTGGGCAAGGCATGTAGGCTATTAATTCATTGGTTTGCTATGCCTCTCATCTCGCCTTAAGGGGAGATGGGCTGTTTTGTATGGTCCCGCTTCTCCCTCATGTTTAGCCCCGTTTGTTTTCAAATTTTATGACGTTTGGCCCATTAGTTTTTTAAGACCTTTCGTCCCATTTTTTGACATTATTAAGACTTTTCGTGTCATTTAGGTGTCGAATTTTTTCCTGGCGAGCGATAGCGAGCCGGAAATATAAGATTAACCGGCCTTCGGCCAGGACATTTTTCTATCTAATAATTTACAAATTTATCTTGAAGGAGGGTCTTGGGCGGGTGTTTTTATAAGCTTAATGGAGGTCTACGGAGGAAAATATATATATATATATATATATATATATATATATATATATATATATATTATACCGGTACATAAATGATTAACAAAATATGTGCCCCTCCCCCCTTAACTTAGTATCGGGGCCCAGGTTATTGAACTAGGCGGGGGTAATGGGCGTATAATATCCAGCCACTAAGAAGGGGGCCCACCTCGCTTTGTTTTATCTTTCTATCCCTCTCTTTGGCTTGTATCCATTCGGCCCCATTCAGCCTACTGTTTTAAGACGTTTATCCTCATCCAGGTGTCGATTTCTTCCTGGCGAGCGATAGCGAGCCAGCATTGTTTGGAGAAATCCGGCTTCGCCGATTTTTTTTTTTTATAGAAAAATGTACAAATTTAGCTTGCTGTCAAAACAAAAATATATATAATATTCTGGCTCACTACCGCTCGCCAGAAAAATATTGAGACCTGGATGAGGGTAAACGTCTTAAAACAGTAGGCTGAATGGGGCCGAATGGATACAAGCCAAAGTGAAAGGGAAAGAAATAGAAAAAAAAGCGAGGTGGGCTCCCTTAAGACGATGGGCGGAGAAAAGAGGAACTGAGCTAACTCTTTGGGCGTGGGACTGGGCTGGGATAAATGTTGGGCGGGCGGGGAACTGGGCAGGTATTGGGCGGAGGCTGGTCTTGAACTGATTCTTTGGGCGTTGACTTCAGGCGTACGGTCATGGACAATAATAGAACCTCTGTACCCTTGGTTTCGAACACCCCAAGCTAAGTTCTGAACTGGTTAATAGTGACCCGTGAAAATTAGTATGTGTTGGAGAATAATGGACTAGCTGAGGATTCGAACACCCAAATGAGATTCTGAATCTATTTAAAGTACACTCGGATACCATAGTCTCTAGCCCACTCATGACAATTCGTGGACACCCTTTGGTTTTCCTTATGCACATATAACTATCTGGATTGATTTTTTAATAGAACTTACTTTTCAATCAATAGTATATATAATTTTGTAATTGATTTATAGAAAATTATATGCATACATTCGTTTCCGGCGATATACTTCCATAATTAAAAATAGCTGAAGTCCAGGAATGTGCATGAATGGGCTAGAGACTACGGTATCCGAGTCTACATGAATGGGCTAGAGACTACGGTATCCGAGTCTACATGAATGGGCTAGAGACTACGGTATCCGAGTCTACTTGAATGTTTTTCCGTGTAAACCAAATAATATACCGTCTTAAAGGCATAATCGAGATTATGAACTGCTTGAAAATACTCTTTACAGGTTTATACATACTCCAATATAATATGTTTCTTTAACCAAGACTTTAAACACTTAAGGAAGATTATAAAATACTGTAATATGCCTGTTGATATTGATGACTATGGTGTGATGTGGTCATTATTGTGGGCGTGTACTACTTTGCTGTGGGTGGTGGTGACTATGGTGTGATGTAGTGATTACTGTGGGCGGTACCTTGCTGTGGGTGGTGGTGGTGACTATAGAGTGATGTAGTGATTACCGTGGGCGTGCACTACTTTGCTGTGGGTGGTGGTGGTAGTGGTGGTGGTGACTATGGAGTGATGTAGTGATTACCGTGGGCGTGCACTACTTTGCTCTGGGTGGGGGACCTTAACCCGGGGCTGCTGGAAAACGCCTGCACTCATTTTGGTTAGGAGAGATGGGACGGTCTGATAGCACTGGCTAACAGAACATAAACCCACACAGCGATAAAGGTGTTTATTGTAAAACCAAAACATATGTCTTATGACGTATTGGTGAGCGCGATCGGCCCACAACCGAGTGGACGAGGGTTCGTTTCCAGAGCAGGACGAGACTGGTGGGTAGTCAAGGCAATCTTCTTACAACTGATGCCTCTGTTCACCTAACAGTAAATGATAACCTGGAATTAAGGACATTAGTGACGTTCCCTCTGGGTAGCAAACTTTGGTAACCTAAGTAATTACGCAGTAGCCCTTGTGTATCAGGTTGGGCAACCTACCTATAGTAAGGGCAAATATAGGAAATGCTTCGCTGCAGAGGGCAACCTAGCGTAAAACTGATGTTTGTTATTACTTTAAAGTCGATACCGAAGTAGCTGTATAATATAAACTATTTTTATGCGGTAAATATTTTGCTCTCAACTGAACAGGGAGTTTATTTTTGTTATGTGCATGGAGGAGACAACAAGCAGGTTGCCTGTTACGAGTGTCTCCCCCCAAAGTTAAAAGAGTGTCAGAGCCAAATTCAAGGGACGTTGGAGTGCAACACATATGGAAAATGGCCAATCTAGGTATACAAAATATGGTATGCAACTATAGGTAGCGCCAGCGAACTTGACAATAATCTTGACCCCTTAACTTCTTATAACTCGAAATGAATGAAAGCAATTGGGGTAACGTTTATATAATTTGGGAAGAGTCCACCAGGAAATAGGTGTGGATATTTACAGCCAGTTTGCTCTAGGCACTTTTGAGTTGTAGAGAGGTCAGGGATCAAGATTATTGTCAAGTTCGTTGGCGCTACCAATAATTGAAAACTATCTGTGTATCACTGCGTTACACTCGACCGCCCAATAATTTAAGGGGGGTCACCTGTTTTGTTTTATCATTCCCTCCTTTTCTCTCTTTCTCTGACTTGTATCCAGGTGGCCCCATTCAGCCAACTGTTTTAAGACGTTCATCTCCATCCAGGTGTCGATTTTTTCCTGGCGAGCGATAGCGAGCCAGCATTGTATGGAGAAATCCGGCTTCGCAGGAGAAATTTTTCTATCGAAAAATTTACAAATTTAGCTTGCTGTCAACACAAAAATATATATATATGCTGGCTCGCTACCGTTCGCCATTAAAATATTGACAAATGGATGGGCGTAAACGTCTTAAAACAGTAGGCTGAAAGAGGCAGAATGGATACAAGCCAAAGAGAGGGAGAGGAAGAGAAAAAAAGCGAGGTGGGCTCCCTTAATGTGTAGACTTGAATTCACTGTACTGTAAATATTCACACATTATTAACCAACCAACCTTCTCCTAACACTGAGCTGATTTCGGAATAATTTCATATCTAGTTTTCCTGTATTCAACACTACAAGATAATAGAAAGGCGAATATTATATCTGTGCATATGTCATCCCATAATGGAGTTGAATGACAATCCTTTCATAAAAATTAGTTCACTGCAATGATGGTTCGTTTTATTTGACTCATTAATATATTGACACATTTATAAAAATAGATAATAGTTTACCTAACATAATAAACGTCTATTATTCTTTGGGCGTATGATTATCCTTCTCAAGTTTGACAAATTTAGTTGGCGACTAACTGACTGACTGAGCGACTAACGGACGGACTGATTGCCTGACTGACTATCAGAATGACTAACTGAAGGATGAACTGACTAGTTGACGGACTGATTGACTGACTGACTATCAGAATGACTAACTGAAGGATGAACTGACTAGTTGGCGGACTGACTGATATACTGTCGGACTGGTTGACTGACTGACTGATAAACTGTCCGACGGGCTGACTGACTGACTGAGCAAGAGACTGATTGATGGAATGACTGACTGACGGACGAACTGACTAATTGATGGGCTGCCTGATAGACTGTCGGCCTGGCTGACTGGTTGACAAATTTACTGTCCGACGGGCTGACTGACTAATTGACGGGCGGGCTGATTGAGTAATAGACTGATTGACTGACTGGCTGACTAACTGGCAGATCTACTGATTTTTTTACCTGATTGGCTAACAATATAATATACCTTTATTTGCTGCCGTACCGAGGGGTCCTGTGTTACCCCTTTCCTCACACTGTATTTACTTTTACATATGTCAACAAATTGATTGTGCACAATATTCAGCTACTCTGAGTCCGAAAGTATATATTAATTTGATATAGGCAAAGTATATTTATATATATATATTAGGAACATTGGTATTTTTATTATTATCATTATTATTATTATCATTATTATTATTATTATCATCATTATTATTACTATTTTTATTATTTATATAATAACAATTTAATAAGAATACTTTCTATTGTTTCAGGTAAGAGAAACAACCACAGCCAACAATCCCTGAGCCAGTAAGTCTCTCTCTCTCTCTCTCTCTCTCTCTATATATATATATATATATATATATATATATATATACTGTATATTATACAGTATATATCCCTCCCCATCTACAAAACATAATACTAAATGCATAAATACACTAATCACATCAGTCCACATTGCTCGTAATAAATGTGCGTCCTTTTTGTATTTCCTGGAAATTATATAGACGATAACCCATATTTTCTTATTGATCACTCTATTCAATTACTAATCTCATGATATTAATTTGTAATCGTGCCTTTGGTCTTTATGATCAGATAAATATAGTGCTCGTTCTCTTCCCCCATTTGCATAATTACCGTTCACTCTCGCCTCCCTCCCTCTTGATCTTTGTAGCTTGAGAAACTATAGTAGCCGGTATCACACGAGCGCCATTTCCCTCAACATCTATCCTCAACACTGGTCTGGCCGGCCGCTTATGATATTAACATTTACAATACTTCGGTCACCTAAATTCATCTACCATCAGTTTAGTTTCCGATACCAGTGCTAAATAGTTAAAACAATGTTGACTATAAAAGCTTTCGTGTGATACTGGCTAAAGTATAACTCTTATTAGGCCTATAGGCATGCTTTCATTGAATATGTTTATGATTCTTGTTTAATTTTTCGTCGTGCCAGTATGCAAAACTAAAAGCATCCAAAGGTATAGACAAAACACACACACGCACACACACACACACACACTAATCAATATCCTTTTGCGCAGGCACACATATTATAATTAATACTAAATTGTTGTGAATGAAGCAGGTGTGCATATCATATCTTGTTAATAAATATATACACTGACATATTATTATATCAATCAAATCCCAAGGATCAAATTACTGTGATTTACTCGATAATGCTCGCAAGTTTGTTTTAAGGGGGTAGTGCTTGGTTTTTGGTATGTGCATTTATTAATTTATATATTATTGCGTGTAGTCGCTAGACCTCAATCACGCTTAAAACAGCACCCCATAGACCCCCTTTCAAGATAAATTTGTACATTTTTCGGTTCATTCTAAAATTACAGGTTTGCTATCGCTCGCCAGGAAAAAATCGACACCTAAATGGCACGAAAGGTCTCAATATTGCCAAAGAAATGGGGCGAAAGGTCTTAAAATCAATCTGAAAACTAATGGTTACACATGAAGGAGAGGGAGGTCCAGAAAAAGCGACTACCTCTCCCTTAATCATTAGGGGGTGCTCAGGTATTTATTACCGTACCGCAGCTGTATAAACACCTACCTTGAAAGGTGGTCTACCCTTTATTTAACGTTTTGAACAGGTTGATGTGATATTTGGAAATAGTCCCTCGAGTTACATACCCCCATTCAGAGCTTTCCCTATAGCAATGTTCACCGTCACAAGTTTATTGTAGTGTAACAATAACTTGTACAAACGATTGTGCAATAAGAACATTAGAAAATGGGAGTCTGCAGAAAGCCGATTGGCCCACACAAGGCAGATCCCTCTCACACCTAACCCCAATTATAAGTTCCAATTATAGGCCCAACTCACTAATACTATGAGGACTGACCTCACCAAAATGCTCAGAGGTCCACATACGAAAACAGGAGTCTGCAGAGAGCAGATTGACTCTCACCCGGCAAATCCCCCTCACACCCAAACCATCTCGGCCATATGCCTATCTAATTTAATCTTAAAGCTCTCTAATCGTGGTCAGGAATATTTGTACCATAGTAAATTTTAGAGTGACAATTATGATACACTGACGAAACACTTTGAAAACTCGATCGCACCACATTAATTGTATCACCAGGTGTCTTGCATCAATACTCACTGTCTCCTGTATTATCATAATGTGGTGTTCAAGAACTCATGACCACCATTCTACAGTTGACCACGTTAGTTAATATCCACGCCATGATTTTATGCATGGAAGGAAACATAGTGTGATTGACTTATAAGAATAATTTGCTATACAACTGTAAAATGGTTATATTTATCAACTGCATAGGAAAATACACTTGTAAGTCACTCATACTAATTTCCCTTTTATACATAAAAAACAAGGTGTGCGTGCAAATTAATGAGATCAACTGTACTTTTCACGTCTACTCTGAACCACCAAAGTTATTATATGACACTGGGGAATCAGCTATATACTGTATAGTGACGTATAGGTGATAGATATTTAGGGACTAGAGTTCTCGAAAAGGGCTCCAGGCCATTAGGCTATTCTTGACTTACAGTGTGCTGGCTTAATAATCCAGAAGGGTTCTATGTTAACTAAATACCGATAGATATTAGTGTTGCTGCGGTGGGGTATCCGGTATGATGTTGTTGTCAGTGTTGGTGGCGGGGTGGTTGTGGTAGTAGTGGTGGTGGTGTAATGTACTTTATCATCGGCGAACTTTTAAATCTGGGAGTGCCTCGTCAACAGTCGTACTTCGCTAACAAATAATTATCAAACCACCAATTACCAGAGACTGAGGAAACAGCTGATCCCCGACAACCACAACCAGTAGTCGTTATCTGTATTTGGAATAACAACAGCACGTCACCCATTGTCCACTCGGTTCATAGTGACGTGGAGGTGTTATCTATTAGTGGTGATGCGGTGGTGGTGGTATTGGTTTTGGTAGAGAGTGTGGTGTGGTGGTGGTGACGGGAGATGGTTTTGGTTGTGGTGGTGTTGTTGATTTTGGTAGGGAGTATGGTGTGGTGGTGTGACGGGGAATGGTTTTTGTTGTGGTGGTGGTATAGTGGTGGTAGAGAGTGTGGTGTGGTGGTGTGACGGGGGATGGTTGTGGTGGTGGTGGTGTTGTTGGTTTTGGTAGGGACTGTGATGTTGGGATGGTGACGGGGATGGTTTTGGTTGTGGTGGTGGTGGTATTGGTTTTGGTAGGGAGTGTGGTGTAGTGGTGGTGATGGGGAATGATTGTGTTTGTGGTAGTAGTGGTAGTTGTGGTGTAATGCAGTAAATCACCAGCGAACATTTGGATCCGGGAGTACATTGTCAACCGTCATTCTTCCCCGTGAGCATTGTCAAGCTAACAATCACATGACACTGAGGAAACAACTGACCCCCGACCACCACAACCAGTAGGCGTTATCTACATCGGACAAACAACAGCACGTCACCCATTGTCCACTTGGTGTATAGTGACGTGGAGGTGTTATCAGTGGTGGTGGTGGTGGTGTGATGGTGCTGTGGGGGAGGGTGTAGTGGTGTGGTTGGTAGTAGTGTGGTGGTGTTGGTGTTAGGGCAGGGTGTATTGGTGTGGTGGTGGGTGGGTGTGGTGGTGGTGGTGTGATTGGTGTTGGGGGGAGGGTGTAGTGGTGTTGATGGTGTTGGAGGTAGGGTGTAGTGGTGTGGTTGGTAATAGTGGTTGTTGTATTGTTGTGGAGGTAGAAGTACTGGTGGTGCTGTTGTTGTGGTAGTGCCAGTGGTGGTGGTAGTAGTGGTGTGATGGTGGTGGTAGTGATTTTATTGTTGTTGTGGAGGTGTTCATGGCGGTGGTGGTGGTGTTGTGGAGGTGTTAGTGGCAGTAGCGATGGTGGTGCTAGTTGTGGTGGTGGTATTGTTGTGGTAGTGGTGGTATTGTTTTAGTGGTAGTGGTGGTAGTAGTGGTTGTGTTGTTGTTGTGAAGCTAGTGGTGGTGAAATAAAGTGGATTTGCAGTCTATTCGCCCACACGTTCTTGTGTTTCAAACCTATCATAAAGTATAAACCTATCATAAAGTAGCCTACATTAACCAAACTGCCCTATAATAGGGTCAAAACCAAAATCTAACCCTCCTCTAACCTAACTCATCCTATCCTATCATATCAAAGACTAAAATGACGACACTCTCTTAGCCCAACATAATCTAAGTAAACTTATCTAGGCTGCATAGATGTTAGGTTTCTTTGGTACAGGAGTGCCGTTAGATTTTTTTGTCGTTTGGAGCTTGGTCGTTTTGAGCTACTTTCACCTGACCTAACCCAATGAACGCTAACTCTACCCTAACCTATCCTAACTTACTTCAACCGGTATATTAGCCATGCAACTCCGGGTGTGGGCGAAGGGACTGTGGGGCAAAGTGACGACCGAGGGCTGGACACAATAGGGGCGTCGTCAGATGGCCTACTGTTAATGTCGGTCAATGCGGCACCGGGGGGGGGGGGGGGGGATGATAAATATAAAGAACACGCCCACATATTTACACATAGGGCCTACATTATGCTGTATCCGTGTAGGGTGTATGGGGATGTGTTTATATAGGCATTACACATATTACATGTCTCTGGACACGGGAACACATACACACACACACACACACACACACACACACACACACACACACATAGTCACTCACAAACACACACTCAGTCACTTACACACACACACAAACACACACATGGAAACCTATATTTATATATACATACAAAACACATATAGGCTACACAAAACCACACAATTCGACGTTAATGTATGTTCACAGAATGCGTTTGGAGATTGCTAAAGCATATGGCATGAATGGTCTGTTATCAATGGCAAGTGATTTATCACTATCAGATTCAGCGATAAAACAAATGAAGGTCATTTTTAAAGCGCAGTCCTAGAGTTAGTAAATGCACTTAAAGATATTTTTATTCTATTGTGTGCACTAAACATAAGAATTCAAAGATTATTTTGTCTATCAATATGTAACAATAGCACGACTTTAGAGTAGCCTATAATACATAACCTTTGTATAATTTTATGAAGAAATATAATTTGTATATGTGTTACACTCAAATTACGAAAGAGAGACTCCATTAGATATTACGAGAAAACGTGACAGTATGAAATATTTTCGCCATAAGAAACGACATAAAATTACATACACCAAAGAAATAATACTAATATAAATGTAACCTTTCATATTTGAAAACAAAATGAATGGAGATCCTTCAATATAATATAATAAATACATTTTACATACAAACAAAACATATATGGCTTATAATTTATATATTTCAATTGAATTAACTAAAGTAAAACAGAATAACCTCCCATAATTGCGAAAATAGGTACGACTTTGGAAAACCTAAATGAATTTTATAGAGAAATATTGAAAGACCTTTCACATTTGCAAGCATTGACATGACACAAATCTGGAAAACCCAAATGAATATTACTAGAAATGTATTGAGAGAACTTACACATTTGCAAGAATAGCCAAGGCTTAATTCTGGAAAATCTAAATGAACTTTACGAAAATAAAATTGAGAGACCTTCTACATTTGCCAGTGGAGCCAGCGACCTGAAAGAGGGAAGGGTATATACTGTATATATATTGGTCGGTTTATTTACTTATTAATTATTTCTTTAATTTCCTCCTTAGGCCTCCATCAAGCCTTGGTCGACTGCTCCTTGATTTTGGTCCTGTCACTCTTTCAACTATGGGGGAGGTACTCGTCACAGGCAGTTTTGCCTTTTGTCTACCTCATCCACATAGGAAAAACAAAAATTGAAAACCATCCCCAAGATAAATTTGTTTATTTGTTTAAATGTCCCGGCCGATGGCTGGTTCCTTCTGAATTACACGCTCGC
>CM064518.1:30888488-30906463 GCA_032716605.1 Paralithodes platypus | reverse complement strand
CAACAACCCAAGCACAACACCTCCACTAATTAATATTGTTTTTATGAAGTAACCGTACTATATATAACCGAAGTAAGCCAACATCCAGACAAATTGATAGTGGCGAGGAAGATGGGGAAGATAATGGGGCTTTTTGTTCGTGTGGCCATTAACCTATTAATACGATCCTCTGGCATTTTGGCTTAGCTGAGTAGGTACAATTCCTACTAATGCTTGTAATTTATTGATATCTCTCTCTCTCTCTCTCTCTCTCTCTCTCTCTCTCTCTCTCTCTCTCTCTCTCTCTCTCTCTCTCTCTCTCTCTCTCTCTCTCTCGCAATAACGATCCAATACTTATAATTGCAATCGATATATTTCACATACAGTATATGAATATGAAACAGTGCAGAGTAATAACAGTAGGTTGTGTAATTTAAGCTAACATAACAATTATTTTGGTCATTACACGTCTTCTCCTTGATGTCCAAATATCTAAGCACACTGACAGGCCAATTCCACTAATGTTAGGTACATTTCAGAACAAGAATGTTTTGGTTAATGTGACAAGTTTGCGTTTACAGCGAATATCCACGATTTGTATTGGAAATAATGTTTCGGCGGACCGGCAATAGTGAAACTATTAATTATAGGGACATACTAAATACAAAAATTGCTTCATTTAACAAAGTGTAGAAATGACTCACTATACTGTATATGCAAATATTAGGAGAACTTTTAAAATTATCACTTTGAGGAATAATACAAATATTATCGCAAAAAAAGTATGTTAAGGTCACCTCCCGATTCCTTTTACATGAGGTCACCAGTCTTCCATTCATTGTTTTCCTATTTTGTTTTCTTTTTGCTCGTGTTTCTCCACTGTTGCCTCTATTACTACTACACCACTCGTTGCGTCAGTCTGCCGCTGTCCTACATTCGATCGCCAACCACCACCACCACCACCACCACCACCTTCGGGAACAGCTTTTTTACACGGATTATAAAAGTTCAGGTTACGGAGGCATTCGCTGATATAGACCGCCTGGTTCGCTTACTTGCTTTTTCCTTTCGCTAAAACGGATATATTTCCCAAATTAACATACAACCGCATAAACAAAATAATAATACATATATGATAATATTATCAACATTTTTAATATGTATTACTTTAATTGTACAGCTGTGGCCATGAATACTAAAACTTCTCTGTATGTGTGTGTGTGTGTGTGTGTGTGTGAGAGACAAAGAAAGAGAAAGAGAGAGAGAGTGAGAGTGAGAGTGAGAGTGAGAGAGAGAGAGAGAGAGCGCATTGGCTTGCGAAACCCATTAATTTGAAAAATGGAGGTTAACCAAAATCTAAAAAATGCGTGATTGTACAGTTTATCATAATTGCCACTCCAAACTTTACCTGCACAATACTCCTGTACGCGACTGTACATGCTGAGGCTACCCGATGTAAAGTGAATGTAAATTTAGGGATATGCACTAGATTTTTTTTTTTTTTTTGGAGAGAGGGAGAGAGAGAGAGAGAGAGAGAGAGAGAGAGAGAGAGAGAGAGAGAGAGAGAGAGAGAGAGAGAGAGAGGTGTACTGAACAAAAGAATAGGGAAGTTTGAGCATTTTAGCTTGAACGTCCCTTGAATTTGGCACTGTCACTCTTTCAAAACTGGGGGAGGCACTCGCTGCAGGCAGTTATGCCTTTTGTCTCCCTCATTCACATAGAAAAAAATATCTATCTTCACAAATTCCTTACATATAACAAATACAATGGAGTGTATTATGTGTTATTTGCGATGCCTGGTTGATAAATTCGAGTGTGAATGTGTATAAATTATGCCTGTGTACAATATATTCCCTCACACACACACACACACACACACACACATTATATATATATATATATAATTATATACTGTACTGTATATAACAGATAAAAACTACCCGTAAATATAGCAGATATAATGAAGATAAATACAAGATTAAAGGACGAACACACCTCCTTCTCATTTCCCCCACACTAAAAATGCTATTCCTGACCGACATCACAAATCTCCTTAAGTAAAGGTTAATATCTGTAGTGAGGTACCGGTGTACAGTGTAATTTCTAATATAACATCTACTGTGAATTTCCCAGTAGAATTGTTCTCCTTCTGCTCGGAGCATATTATCCCCTTCAACTATGCTTAATACCGACCCAAAGGTGGTATTACCTAAGAGACTTTATTGTCCTTGTCTTCCAATTAAGGGCAACAAATAATGTATATATTGATAACAAAAATAATAAAAACAAAATAATCATAATAATGATAATGATTATAGTAACAATAATAATATTCTCAGGTCTTTTATAAAGCGCCGTTTCCCTCTAACCTTCGCTCCGAGATTCAATAGCGCTATAACCGCCAACAGAGACCATTACCCATTCCCTTGTTCAAGGGAGACAGTACCAACCAGGTCTAGTGAAAAACTTTCACACTTGAGCGGGTGTGAATGCCAGACATGATGAATGATTCTCACATCATAAATTTATGTCCACCTGTTCCAATTCACTGTGAGGGCATTTGGGCCCCCTTCTCGTGTTATGTGATTCCGAGATATGTAAGACTGGAGCTTCGTTGATTTACGAGATGCAAACAGATCGGTTTGAGGTGAAAATGGCAGAATTAAGTGGTTGAATGCCTTTTAAGGATAGGAAGTCAAGACGCTCTCCATTAGACCACAGTCTACGGATCGCAAAATGTGTGTAGTTTGTGTATCAGTGTAATGTTTATATACAGTACTCCCAGCCGGACTCGAACCATTGTATCAGCAGCGTAAATATGTATAACGCTCCATACCATTACTTCTAAGACTGTCCAATACCTACCCCTCTCTCTCTCTCACACACTACTACTACTAAAGCCGGTATCACACGAGAGCTTTTATAGTCAACATTCGATGATCAACATTTTTCTGGCAACATTTCTGGAATATTTTGCACTGGTATCGGAAACTAGACTGATGATATATATATGAAATTAGGCAACCAAAATGTTTTATATGTTAACCACCAAAGCTGCCAGACCAGTGTTGAGGATAAATATTGTTTGAAAAAGCGCTCGTGTGATACCGGTATTAAGCCTCCCCCGCATCATCATAGATCACCTCCACACCTCCTTAGGACCACCCGCCCTCTCCCTGTCCTCACACCCTATTACCTCACACCTCTTTATCTTTATATAACACCCCCACCCCACTCTCTCTCTCTCTCTCTCTCTCTCTCTCTCTCTCTCACACACACAATACCACATTATCTCACCACACGTCACATCACCTCATTTATCTTTCACTTTACCCCACACCTCCTTAGGACCACCCGCCCTCTCCCTGTCCTCACACATTATTACCTCACACCTCTTTATCTTTATATAACACCCCCACCCCTCTCTCTCTCTCACGCTATGGCTATCTCTCTCTCTCTCTCTCTCTCTCTCTCTCTCTCTCTCTCTCTCTCTCTCTCTCTCACACACACAATACCACATTATCTCACCACACGTCACATCACCTCATTTATCTTTCACTTTACCCCACACCTCCTTAGGACCACCCGCCCTCTCCCTGTCCTCACACATTATTACCTCACACCTCTTTATCTTTATATAACACCCCACTCTCTCTCTCTCTCTCTCTCTCCTCTTTCTCTCTCATAATACCACATTACCTCACCACATTTCACATCACCCATTTATCTCTCGCTTTACCCCCTCCCTTCTCTCTCTCTCTCTCTCTCTCTCTCTCTCTCTCTCTCTCTCTCTCTCTCTCTCTCTCTCTCTCTCTCTCTCTCACGTCACGTCACCTCACAATACCACATCACCTCACATCATCTCATAGCATCACCTCACCTCACCACCCCATGTCATCATACAATATCACTACACCACCTCATCACACCACTCTTCATCACCATCTCTCGTCATCACCACACCTCACACCACAATTCACAACATTCAATTACAACTTAACCCTTTCTGTACCGTCGATATCCTATTTATTTTATTCTGGCTACTACTTATCGATTTTATTAAGTTAAGGTAGGCGCTCTAGCAATCATAAGGCTTCGAACTATCTCAATCGACCCTCTTAACTACCACTGCTCCTTCCTAAAGTGCATAAAATCGTCTAAATATAGCTAGAATAATATATAACAGACATCGCTGGTAAAGAAAGGGTTATTAGCATCACCACAATACAACTTCACTATCCCGTCCTTCATACCATCATCATCACCAACGTATCATCACACGCGTCATCATCACCACCAACGTATCATCACACGCGTCTCCTAACCACCTTCATACCATCATTACCAACACATCATCACACGCGTCATCATCACCACCAGCACCACTCACCACACCCTTCTCCTAAGCACCTTCATACCATCACTACCAATATATTATCACACGTGTCATCATCATCACCACCACCACTCACCACCGCCACACCACACCCCTCTCCTAAGCACCTTCATACCATCATTACCAACACATCACACGCATCATCATCATCATCCTCACCACCACCACACCACACCCTTCTCCTAAGCACCTTCATACTATCACTACCAACACATCATCACACGCGTCATCGTCATCATCATCACCAACACCACTCACCACCGCCACCACACCCTTCTCCTAAGCACCTTCACACCATCATCACACGCGTCATCACCACCACCACCACCACTCACCACCGCCACCAAACCACACCCTTCTCCTAAGCACCTCCATCTCATCATTACCAACATATCACACGCGTCATCATCACCACCACCACTACCACACCCTTTTCCTAAGCACCTCCATCTCATCACTACCAACACATCATCACACGAGTCATCATCACCACCGCCACCAAACCACACCCTTCTCCTAAACAGCCGAATAAATAAAAATGGAGGTGGCGTTTTATTTTATATCAAAGAAAGTCTTAACCCGACCCTCGTGTCAAAACCTCAAATTGTGAACGTCGACACATCTTTTGTGCTAATAAAGAATAATAAAGGTACAAAAATAATACTTGCGTTAATATACAGACCTCCAGCTCAATCAGTGCAAACTGACCGAGAAATTTACGAACAAATTGCAGATGTAAGTAACTCACAAGATACCGTAATGTGTTGGCGACTTTAATTTACCTGTGACCAAGGGGGGCGATACTCTTACTTCACACTCCGGACATGACTTGTATACGAACTTGCAAGAGAGTTCGCTTTATCAATTTGTTCGAATGCCGAACCGTGGTAATAACGTTCTTGACCAATTGTACTTGCAACAAAAAGAAATTGATAGAGAATTTGAATGTTGGTGATGAATTCAGTAACAGCGACCATCGTACGATAACTTTCACTTTAAAGTTTACTAGTAACGAACCAAATAGTAGCATCGAAAAAGTCCCTAATTTCAAGAAAGCAAACTTCCATAAACTTAGAGCTATGTTTAAAGAAACTGACTGGAGCTTTTTAATTAACAATAACGACATAAATACATCTTGGAAGTTATTCGAAACCACTTACCTAAAAGCAGTGCAAGACTGCATACCATCGAAAATACGGCGTCCAGGCCATAATAATAAGCCCAAATGGTGGAATAAAGATATTTCAAAACTGCATGCTTGCTAAAAAATTTGCTAATGATAGATTAAAATCCTCACAAAATGACGAAAGAACGGGTGAAATTTGTAGAGCTACGACGCAAAGCCAAAAAGTTAATTAAGCAAAGTAAAAAGACCTTAGAGTTACATATTGCGAATCAAAAGTAAAACAAACCCGAAAGAATTCTATAGTTATATCAGAAAGAAAAAAGTAGTTACTTCAACTGTTGGACCGTTAGTCGATGAAAATGGCGAATACACCAAAGACGAAGTACAAATGAGTAATGCCCTCAATACCTTCTTTGCATCAGTTTTTACAACAGAAGACCTCAGTGATATCCCTACACCATCGCCGATTCAGATTGATAATTCAGATGTTCTAAGCAATATCACCGTTACAGAGAGAGAAGTATTGAATTGTTTAGATAAACTCAAGGTAAATAAAACGCCAGGACCTGATACAATCTCGCCTAGAGTTCTAAAGGAAGCTAAGAATGAGCTCTCCAAACCACTGACATTACTATTCAATAAATCCTTGCAGTCTGGAACTATGCCTGATCAGTGGAAGCTAGCCAACGTAACACCGATATTCAAAAAAGGCAGCAAATCCCTACCCAGTAACTATCGTCCAATTAGCTTAACCTCAGTTGTATGTAAAATGCTAGAAACGGTCATACGAGACAGACTCGTAAATCACTTAGAGGAAAATAACATACTTAAAGATACTCAACACGGCTTTCGTAAAAAACGTTCCTGTTTACCAAACCTCTTAGACTTCTTCCACGATATCCTCAACCTCTACGATGAGAGTAAAGCTGTAGATATTATACCTTGATTTTCAAAAGGCCTTTGACAAAGTTCCCCACAAACGTTTACTGCTAAAACTAAAAGCGCATGGAATACAAGACGGTGTATTGAAATGGATAGAAAATTGGCTCAGCAACAGAAAGCAAAGGGTAGTCATAAACGGTAAGGAATCTAAATGGACCAATGTAAGTAGCGGGGTACCCCAGCGATCGGTACTAGGACCAATTCTCTTTCTAATTTACATCAACGACATAGCTGAGGGTCTCACCTGCACAATCTCAAAATTTGCTGACGATACAAAAATTGCAAATAGCGTACTCTCAAAAGAACAAGTTGACGATATGCAACACAATCTAGATAAATTGTCATGTTGGGCCCAAATTTGGCAAATGAGTTTCAATGCGGATAAATGTAAAGTACTACATGTCGGATACCTAAATGAGAAAGCAAACTATTCGATGAATGGCACTCAGCTTAAGAATGTAAACAGAGAAACTGATCTGGGAGTAACAATATCGAGTAACCTAAAACCGAGTCAACAATGTTCAGAAGTTGTTAAGAAGGCAAACAAAATAATTGGCTTTATAGGCAGGTCATTTGAGCATAAATCCAAAGAAGTTATCCTAACCCTTTACAATTCCTTAGTCCGCCCTCTTCTGGAATACTGCGTTCAATCCTGGTGCCCTTATTACCAAAAAGATATAAACAAGCTAGAACGAGTTCAACGTAGAGTTACCAAAATGATACCTAGCCTAAAGAACAAAGCATACGAAGAGCGTCTTAGAGAATTAAATCTATTTCCTTTAACCCAGCGCAGATTAAGAGGCGACTTAATTCAAGTGTTCAAAATCATCAAAGGCATCGACAATATGAACTGTAGTAAGTACTTCACTATCGACCAATCTAATTACACGCGGGGAAACGGTTTGCAAAATTATTGGTAAATCTTTTAACTCGCACGAATCTAAGAATTTCTTCTTCAATCGAGTTGTCAACTTGTGGAATGGGCTTCCCCGAGACGTTATAGACTGCAGCACCGTTGATTCATTTAAATTCCACCTAGACAAATATCTCGCATCAAACCCGCGACTGACTGCGTTTGTAAATTAATAACTTTATCCTCCCCTCAGTTACTAACCCATATGTCCCCTACTAACTTCCTAGTCCTGCCACGTTAGTGGCAGGGCAATAGTTCCCTTTCCAATGTTCCCTTACCCACTCTAAACCACTGTTTGGACACTTGATCCTCAGTGTTTTGGAGGACAAGCAACCTAGAAGGGTCACTAGACCTGTTGTTGCTTGATTTCCTTTGTACTCCTTTGTACTTTGTACCTCCATCTCATCACTACCAACACATCATCACACGAGTCATCACCACCACCGCCACCAAACCACACCCTTCTCCTAAGCACTGCCACCACAACTCGGTCACTCAACGCTCGAAAGGTCATGTTTTGAGGTCATTTCGTAGTGTAGTTCTTGCGTACAGGTTGACCTTTACTCGTTCTGAAAGGTTGAAGAGAGAGAGAGAGAGAGAGAGAGAGAGAGAGAGAGAGAAGATAAGAGAGAGAGAGAGAGAGAGAGAGAGAGAGAGAGAGAGAGAGAGAGAGAGAGAGAGAGAGAGAGAGAGAGAGAGAGAGAGAGAAGGAAAAGGATATAAACGAGGAGGGGGAGGAGTTACACAGAGTTACATTGATACACAAACCACACAGACCACTATGTCCCGACGGGGTTATCTGGCCTTAACCCCTTCACTAGCGGTGCCGTCCTTCTAACTTTATTCTGACTACGATTAGACGATTTTATTCAGTATACAAAGAGCTTCCAGCAATTAACAGGCTTCGAACTATCTCGCATAACCCATTTTACTACCACAGATCCTTCTTAAGCTGCACACAATCGTCTAAATATAACAAGCGTAATATGAAAAAGACATTGCCGGTACAGAAGAAACAGGGTTCGAACTATCTCGATTAAGCCTTTTTACTACCACAGATCCTTCTTAAGCTGCACAAAATCGTCTACATATTATTTGTTTTTCTTTCTATATTCCAACTACTCCCTCTCGGGCATAGGCTGAGAGCCTGCACACTCTACCGCTGAACACGGTGAGGCCCGTGAGGTCTTGTTCTAGCATAGGGAGTGATATATGCGAAGCACCCACGGCTCGAAGCAACTGCATCTCTGAAGCTGCTCCGCCTCTGCGCTTCACCGTCTCATCCCCCAGGCTCGTACCCTCCCTCTCAGAACGCCACCTATTGAGCAATTAACTCACTAGGCATTGCCCCCCTGTAGCATATTTTGAAAATGTGAATATTCACACAATGCTATTTAATCAGGGAACAATGAGGGTATTTTTTTCGGTGTGCTGTGGTAATGCAATGAAACTAGGTACAGCACAAATTCCATCCCAATAATATCTTCCCATTGACACATTGGGATTCGAACCCGGGTCCATTGGATTACCAGTCCAGTGGTAAGACCACTCTGCCACACATAAAACAAGAATACAGTTAAAAAAGACGTTTCAGGTACAGAAGGGGTTAATAACAACTGGTAAGCAATATATTCGCACTTACTATTGCAGAGAAAGAACGCTAGCAAAGCAATAGGAGGAGGAGGAGGAGGAGTAGGTCACTGACTTAGGAGGAAAAATAATACAAAAATATCCTTTTAGTGATTGTGTATGTACAAATGTGTGTGGAAAGTGCTTGTAGACGTGTGTGGCTGAGGGGATATCACACGAGACCTCATATTGTCAACTTCTTATCCGCAATTTTATTCTGGCAACAATTTGAGACTACTTTACACTGATAATTGTAACTAGCCTGAAGATGGATTAACCCTTTGAGGATTATGACGTAGTTTGACAGTTTATTCTGGCTGTCATGTGACGATTTTATACGGGTTAGGAAGGAACTGTGGAAATGATTAGGGTAAAGACTATCTTATTTTACTCTCTTTCGTCCAAAAAGGTTTCTGTTCGGGCTCTGTCTCGTGTCGGCCACCCCCAGCAATGGGGTATGTGTCTGAGTACATACATACATACATACATACATACATACATACATACATACATACATACACACATACATACACACATACATACACACAAGTCTGAAACAAATTACCACAATATTCACTAACCAAATTTACCGTCTATGAAGCAATTGGCTATGAGACTTACCAACGAAGGTCATACGTACATTTGAGAGTTCATTAATCAAACAGCAAGAGAGAATAATTGACAGGGAAAATGTGAGCAATATACGATGACAAAATGGAAGTGCCAAAGGAAATGCCGCTCACAACCACCCAAGGACAGCCCTCTGCTAGGAATAGATGAATGAATGAATAGTTAAATGAGTGACTGACTAAATAAACAAATAAATGAATGAATTAGAGAAAGAATGGCTGAATACATATGTAAATTAATTAACAAATGAAAAAGTGTATATATGAAAAATAATAACATATGACTGACTGAATGGACAACATTATACTGTAACTGAATGAATGAATGAATCGCAAAGACAATGAATATCTAACTGAATGAAAACATGAATACATAACTAAATACATGCATGAATGCATAAACAACTCAATTGAACAGATTAGTGAATTAATGAAAAAAATGAAATAACAGATCCAAATTGCATGGATGGAGGAACGAAAAAACAACAACTCTAAGTCAACGAACTGATGGGTAAATAGCAACATAAAAAGATTACCATAGTCACATATAGGCCAACAGAAAACCCCATTCCTCACCCAGTACTATGTGGGTGTGTGGGGGGGGGGGGGGGGATGGGGGGATGGGGGGGGGGAGATATAAATAGAACAGACAGCAACGGGGTTCTTAAAGGGGAACTGGAAACAAATGGAAGAAAAGTGTAAACCAGGAGAAGGAAATAGAAGAGTAAAATACGATGGACTGTTCTGATAAAGGAATTTCTGATGATGATGATGATGGCTTGAGTAAAGTTGGAATGTAGAAGAGTTTGGAGAGAGGAAGATAAAGTGGAGAAATAAGAAGTAAAGTAGGAGATGAAAAGTTCTCGGGCTCAACCAAGAATTTCTGACCCATAATAGGTCCTAAAATATATGGCCATGACTGAAATATTTATTATAGGTGCCACTCCATTCTTCCACTATTGCACCCTGGAGGGTGATTGACCGTGGTGCATGATGACGTCAGAGAGCATACAACACATCCACGTTGCTATAGTTTACACACACACACACACACACACACACACACACACTCTCTCTCTCTCTCTCTCACACACGCACTCTCTTTCTCTCTCTCACACACACTTTATCTCTCTCTCTCTCTCTGTTTCACACACACGCAGAAATATCAGTTACCATTAACCATGTCAATTTTGCTATCTACAAATATTATAATACACATATACAAACACGCATGTGCACGTACACACAATGCTCTAGTTTACACACACACACACACACACACACACACACACACACACACACACACTCATAAATATCATGGTCACCATTAGCCGTGTCAGCGTTGTTTTCTACATCAATTGTAATACTGCAGTAGAAAGTAGCACAAGCTTGTCATCAAGATAATTTAAGTCGAGAAAAGAACAAGTTTCGTCATATACAATATCATTCGCAGTTTGTCTTGCATAATGTTCACATAAATATTACTTTCACATGAGAATGTCAAAAGTAGCCAGTATCGACTTTAAGGTATGCAATGGTTTAGCTCGAATCTAGAGAAAAGGTCATTCTCAGACATTATAATATACAACCGACAAAATAGCACAACTTACAAGATTTATTACAGCTAACTGGATATGAATACACAGAGATAAAGGTATACCGGTACTACATTATATATATATATATAGCAAGAAAAATACCTGCTCCATCAATACAGGACAACACTTTCTTATTATGACTATACACACACACACACACACACACACACACATGATAGGAACTGTGTATATATAAAGCAAGGAAGGAACAAGACACGCTCCATCAACTTGAATACAAATGTTGACCCTTACCCAGAACTAAACGGGGCATTGATAAATAAATGAAAACAATACTTCATCCATTTATAGGGACTTAAGGGCAGGTATTTAGTTTGTTCCCTAGACCTCCAGCAAGCTTAAAATTACACCCCCTCGAATCCCTTTCAAGATTAATTTGTACATTTTTCGGTAGAAAAATGTCCCGGCCAAAGGCCGTTTCCTCTTAAGTTACAGGCTCGCTATCGCTCGCCAGGATAAAATAGACACCTGAATGGCACGAAAGGTCTTAAAATGGGGTGAAAGTTCTTAAAATCGCCAAACTAACGGGGCAAACATCTTAAAATCTCAAAAGCAATGGGGCTAGACACGAGAGAGAAAGGAGTCAAGAAAAAAGTCCCTCAAGTGGATATCTGCCCTTAACATTTAACCATAACTTACACCACACACAATAGAGAATGTGTATAAATAAATGAAAAATACTTCATCCTTCAATATAGGACATCACTTTTGACCATAACTTACACACACACAATAGAGAATGTGTATATAGAGAGAATTGAAAAATATACGTTCCATCATATCAGACCACGAAGTTTGCCCCTGACCTAAGAAATAGAAAGTGTGTTTATATAAAGGCTATAAAAAAATAAATAAAAACAAATATATATATATATATATATATATATATATATATATAATTATATACTGTATATAATTATATACGTTCATCATTTCAGACATTTCAGACCACGTAATTTGGCCCTGACCTTATTAATATAAAGTGTGTTTATATAAAGAACTAAAACAAACCTCCCGGCCATCCATCAAGCTCTATAGGGATGAACGGCCACGGAACACTCTTAAGGGAGCCCACCTCGCTTTTTTTCTCTTGCATCTATTCGGCCCCATTCAGCCTACTGTTTTAAGACGTTTACCTTCATCCAGGTGTCAATATTTTCCTGGCGAGCGGTAGCGAGCCAGCATATATATATTTTTGTTTTGACAGCAAGCTAAATTTGTAAATTTTTTGATAGAAAAATATCTCCGGCGAAGCCGGATTTCTCCATACAATACTGGCTCGCTATCGCTCACCAGGATAAAATCGACACCTGGATGGGTTTAAACGTCTTAAAACAGTTGGCTGCATGGGGCCTAATGAATACAAGCCAGGGAAAGAAACAAAAGGAGAGAAAGATAAAAAAAAAAAACGGTGACCCCCCTCAAGATGGATCAATAGGGAACGACCTTGGGGGTGGCACAATGGCTGTAATTTGGCCCACATATATATCACCCCCTCTCGCTCTCTCTCCCCGTTGACTCGATCCCCCTCCCTCCTCTCTCCAGCGGCCCTCCTCCCCTAGGCCACCTTTCTCCCTGGATCGCTTTCCCCCTCCCCCTGTGGTCCCCTTCGCAGCCCCCCCCCCCCCCTCTCCTCCCATCTTCCCCTCAGGACCCCCTTCTCCAGATTATCTTTTCCCAGGCCTCCTTTTCTCTCCAGAACACCAAAGTTTCCTTCCTCCCCCGCCCTCCGTCCCCATCCCTGAGTCCATTCCCCCCCCCCCCTCTTCCCCCCTTCCCAGGCCCCCTTTCCCTCACCCCTCCTCCTATATTTATATACCTTGTGGACAGAGTCATATTTATCAAGTTGCGGCATACCTGGTGAACTATATATGAGCTTTACGAGATGACGTCACAGCTAGAGCGCAACATATGATTTGGGTGGTAAGTGTGTTTGTGTTGTCAGCTGAGAGTGCATCTTGATTAGTTCTACAGTAGTTATGGGCCATTTTTCTGGTCCCTCTTCTTCCTCATGTTTATCCCCATTGGTTTTCAGATTGTAAGACGTTCGACCCATTAGTTTAGCGACTTTGAGACCTTTCGCCCCATATCTTTGTCAATATTAAGATTTTTCGTGTCATTCAGGTGTCGATATTTTCCTGGCGAACGATAGCGAGCCTGTGTGTGTGTGTGTGTGTGTGTGTGTGTGTGTGTGGTGTAAATTGCAAGTCTGTAGTTTCCATGATCAATATTGATGTCCAAATCACTCATACTGACAAAGTTGTATCCGATAACCAATAAATAAACCAACATAGAATGAAGGTTACTGTCCCTACATAATATAACAATAAAACAACCCTTTCATATACAGTACAGTCGCGCTAATAAGTGATGTTTCGGCACCAAGTATGTTTTGATCAATAATTGGTATCAGCATTATCTAAGCTTCATTTCTTCATATCGAGTGAAATATACTAACATGTTCCTACACTTACCCACCCTATTCAACATCTGACAGACATTAATACAGCATAGAGCAAGCCAAACGTAATGACAGATGGGACATGACTTATTAGCGCGACTGTACATACCGTGGGTAACCCGTGCTTATCACTCAAGCGCATCCTGTCCTCTCTCTCGAAGGATCTTTCTATTTACCTTTTATCGATACTAACGAGCATACGCTTCATCTACGCTCTCACATGCACATACTCTAAAAGCACCAGCATGTTCATAATATCAAATAATCGACTCTCACTCATTCATTCTCATTCTCTCTCTCTCTCTCTCTCTCTCTCTCTCTCTCTCTCTCTCTCTCTCTCTCTCTCTCTCACGTAGAGCTGCCAGGGACTGAGCCCCACACATTCATCACCCATTCAGGGGATGCGACCTTGAACATTTGAGAGAGAGAGAGAGAGAGAGAGAGAGAGAGAGAGAGAGAGAGAGAGAGAGAGAGAGAGAGAGAGAGAGAGAGAGAAGGTGATAGTGTTGCGTGGTGGAGTATAACAAAAACCTAATACGCATTGGTTTTAGGTTACCCATGATGCAGGTCATGCGTCACTATAAGCCCACTCCTACGCCCGCACCCACACACACACTCACTACTACGCAGATACGCACAAGGATTATCGATGTACGGTAAGCTAGCTGGTACACACACACACACACGTATACACACACTTATGCACATACTAACACACTGCGGCCGCGTAGTAAATGCGTGCGTATACGCTCTGTTCACACACACATACACACACACGTACTAACACACAAGATCATACACATAAAATTACTCAGTTTGCATGTAGTGCCACGAATTACTGCTATTGAGCAAAATATACAGCTTGACACGCACACACTATCTCACGTAAATCAATTAAGCTTGCTATAATACACACGCAAACACAATTTTTTTTTTTTTTTTTCTATATTCCACACTTCCTCTCGGGCATAGGCTGAGAGCCTTAACATTCACCGCTTTACAATGAACAGTGAAGCCCGGGAGGTCTTGTTCCAGTCTAGGGAGTGAGACATGTGAAGCACGTAGAGTACAACGAGCACCTGCCATCTTGCCTTCACACGAGGCACGGTGCTCACTCATGGCCCGAAACGACCCCATCTCTGAAGCCACCTCATTCCCGTGCTTCACTGTCTCATCCTCTACACTCGGACTCTCACACTTACACACTTGTTGAGCAGATAACTCACCAACTACACGCACACATGAGCAAATGAAACATATGCACATACTCAAGCATACACACACACATGACCATTCATATACACACTTATTCAAAGACACACTCTTGCACACACACACATCCAAACACACACACACACACACACACACACACACACACACACACACACACACCACAGCAACACTCTCACCACCCTAAAATATAAAACTCCTGCCCCCTACTTAAAGTGCAGCGAAAGAGAAGTTCATAATTAAAGTCAAATACAGCCTTTTCAGTCCTGGGGCCGGGGATGCGAAGAACGAAGAAAGGGAACACTGGAAAAAATGATGATGGCAATGGCAAGAGAGAGATTTACATATATTTGCATATATTTACATAGATACACTGGCCACACAGATCTTGCGATCCCTGCGAGGTGGCCAAGACTTGATCCTAATAGAGATAGCAACCCTAAGAGAAAGTGGAAGGAAAGGATAGCAAAGATGAAGAGAGAGAGAGAGAGAGAGAGAGAGAGAGAGAGAGAGATAATAATAATGTAATAATAGGTAGTATTTGTCAATCTCGTAGTGGTGATAATGGGAATGCTTAGTGTGGCGATGGTGATGGTAGGAATGCTTATGGTAGTCTTAGTGATCATCATAATATATCCTCTGAACAAAAATGGCCATAAATAAGTATGGTTAGAGTCGTAGAGTTGGATATAGAGTATACTATCAAAAATTACATAATGTGGAAACTGCACGTCTTGCTTATAAATACCGAGATAATTAGGCTCTAACAAAGTTGTGCTTAGCTGAGTTGTGAAAGCCACAGACCAACAGAAAAGACAACAATATACAGTACTTAGAGACAACAATATACAGTACTTAGAGACAACAATATACAGTACTTAGAGACAACAATATACAGTACTTAGAGACCAATATACAGTACTTAGAGACAACAATATACAGTACTTAGAGACAACAATATACAGTACTTAGAGACAACAATATACAGTACTTAGAGACAACAATATACAGTACTTAGAGACAACAATATACAGTACTTAGAGACAACAATATACAGTACTTAGAGACAACAATATACAGTACTTAGAGACAACAATATACAGTACTTAGAGACAACAATATACAGTACTTAGAGACAACAATATACAGTACTTAGAGACAACAATATACAGTACTTAGAGACAACAATATAGTACTTAGAGACAACAATATACAGTACTTAGAGACAACAATATACAGTACTTAGAGACAACAATATACAGTACTTAGAGACAACAATATACAGTACTTAGAGACAACAATATACAGTACTTAGAGACAACAATATACAGTACTTAGAGACAACAATATATAGTACTTAGAGACAACAATATACAGTACTTAGAGACAACAATATACAGTACTTAGAGACAACAATATACAGTACTTAGAGACAACAATATATAGTACTTAGAGACAACAATATACAGTACTTAGAGACAACAATATACAGTACTTAGAGACAACAATATACAGTACTTAGAGACAACAATATACAGTACTTAGAGACAACAATATACAGTACTTAGAGACAACAATATACAGTACTTAGAGACAACAATATACAGTACTTAGAGACAACAATATACAGTACTTAGAGACACGATAAGCATATAGATAATCATATGTTAATTTAAGGGGAGGTTTTTAGTGTGTTTCCTAGACTTCCATCAAGCTTGAAATTACACCCCCTTGACCCCTTTTCAAGATAAATTTGTACATTTTTCGGTAGAAAAATTTCCCGGCCGAAGGCCGGTTCCTCTTAAATTACAGGCTCGCTATCGCTCGCCAGGAAAAAATCGACACCTAAATGGGACGAAAGGTCTTAAAAGTGACATAAATGGAGTGAAACTTCTTAAAATCGCCAAACTAATGGGGCAAACATCTTAAAATCTCAAAAGCAATGGGGCTAGACATGAGAGAGAAAGGAGTCCAGAAAAAAGTCCCTCAAATGGATATCTCCCCTTAACTTCATCATCCAATTCATTATTAAATGTGTAGGCCTAAGGGAACTATCAGCAGAACAAATGTATATATACAGTATATATATATAATGTGTAACGACTTCACAATAGCCATAATTCAAGAAGACTAACCCATTGAGTACCAGGGACGACCTTCTCATCATATTCTGACAGTTATTGGACGATTATATACAGCCTAGGAAGGACCTCTAGCAATTGTAAGGCTTCAAACTATCTCAACCAACCCTTCTAACTACCACAGATCTGTCCTAAGCTGCAAAATATCGCCTAAATATAGCTAGAATAAAACTTAACACACGTCGCTGGTACTCAAAGGGCTAATACATATAATTCAGCATCGATATTTAAATTCCATGTTCACAGCGTGCATGTCACCGCACCGAACTGTCCGTCGGAAGGCCGGGAATACACTGGGTTAAATAATGCACGGCGGAGAACTCTGCCAACCTGCTAAAAGAGTCTATAAAACTTTAAGGGGGGTCACCTGCCTTTTTTCTCTCCTTTTCTCTCTTGCTCTGGCTTGTATCTATTCGGCCCCATCCAGCCTACTGTTTTAAGACGTTTAGCCCCATCCAGGTGTCAACATTTTCCTGGCAAGCGGTAGCGAGCCAGCAAAGATATATTTATGTTTTGACAGCAAGATAAATATGTACATTATTCGAAAGAATAATTTCTCCGGCGAAGCCGGATTTCTCCATGCTGGCTCGCTATAGCTCGCCAAGAAAAAATCGACATCTGGATGGGGATAAACGTCTTAAAACAGTTGGCTGAATGAGGCCGAATGGATACAAGCCAGGGAAAGAAAGAAAAGGAGAGAAAGATAAACAAAAAAAGACGGTGATCACCCTTTAATGTGACCTGCATCGGGGTGGAAGTTGCAATGTCAATAAAAGCTCCCTAGTTACGTAAGTTGGCCGGGAGGTTTCTGATTTGCCAATGTAACTTTCGGGCTTAAAAAAGTAAAAGTGGAAAAAAGTGGTGGTCTGGGAGTTTAAAGTCCCAAAACTAGAAGTGTCGAGGTCATGTGAGC
>CM064518.1:30878488-30883488 GCA_032716605.1 Paralithodes platypus | reverse complement strand
CAATGAAACTAGGATGGGCGTTATTAAGGTTTTCTTGGTTGGACCCCCGTCTCCCTCGTGTTTAGCTCCATGAGTTATGAGATTGTAATACATTCGCGCCATTACTTTGGCAATTATAACTTTTATTACTTTTCGCGACATTTCATTGCCAAGATTAAGACCTGTTGTGCCATTTTGGTGTCGATTTTTCCATGGCAAGCGAGAGCAAGCCTGTAATTTAGGTGTTTCGCAGAACAATTGAGAATGGGGATAGGAAGTAAGGGAAGCATGGAAAACTGTTGGAAGGGCATTGTACTAAGAGTGAGTGAGCAAAGGGGTAGTGTGGGTGAGTGTGGGTGAGTGTGGATGTGGGGGTGAAGCGGAACTGTGGGTGCGGGTGATGGGTGAATGGGGGTGGAGGTGGAGGTGGAAACTGGATGGGTGTGAAGAAGGAGGATGAAGGATAACATTGGTCTGGATAACATTGGTCTGTGGGATTGTGGGTGAGGGTGAAGGGGAGCTGTAGGCAAGGGTGATGGGTGTGTCAGGGTGGAGGTGGGAACTCGGAGGGTGAAATGGTGGAGCGAAGGGTGACACTGTATTGGTGGGGTGGGTAGAGCAAGTGGCTGACAGTGAGAACAAGGGACGGAGTTATGGGTGTAATTGAAAAACAAAAACAAATCTATAAGGCTAATAGTGAGCGAAGATGAAATACGGTCTATGGGTGAGACTGATATTGTTAGGACTGAATGAAAATTACTATAAAAGGATGACTGTATGAGAATAGCTTTGATAATTACTATGAGAGTGACTTATGAGAACAAATGTATGGGAATGAGAGAGAAAATTATGTAGGCTCCAAGTGAAAATAGTTGAACTTGGGGTCGGAAGAGTAAGGACAGAGATGGGACTATGTGATTATTAAAATTAATGACAATCTATCTTTATATGTGGGTGAAGGTTATACACAATTCATAGAGAACTCAGCAGTTAGATCCGAGTAAATATAGGTAAGTGAGGTAAACAGTGTACAATCACGCTCATAAGCTGTGTCCTGCCTTCATTATTTTTCTTTGAAAAATTAAAGAAAACAAAACACAAACACACTTCTTAGCGCCCACGAACCATCCTTTAATACACAAAAAGTTTTCAGCTTTGCTTAACAGTATACCTGTTTGCGTTTCTCCTATCATGAGAGGAAAATATGTAGAACTTATGAAGGTGGAGAAATACTTTTGATCGTTACTGAACACACAATCGATCAAGAGAGGAAAATAAGCTAAACAAATGAAGGTGGGGTGATACTTTTGAGCGCTACTGAACCCAGAAAGCGACAAGGGTGCCATTACATTCCCGCTTCCTATGACTTTAATTGCTTCAAACTCCGTGTGTCCAGGCATTTTGGCTCGAACGTCCCTTGATTTTGGCCCTGTCACTCTTTCAACTATGGGGGAGGCACTCGTTATAGGTAGTTATGCCTTTTGCCTCCCTCAATCACATAGAAAAAAAAAAAAAAAAAAAAAAAAAAAACATACACTAGGCCTAACTGAGTGCAGGGTGAGGGTGGGAATAAATGAGGGGATAACAATTAAGCACTACATAGTTTAGAGAATCGCTCCCTACAGTCCATGGGCTAGGGGGAAAATCGCTTACCATCGGAGAGATATTTTAGCTACGATTAGTCCCTGTTCGGGCTCTGTCTCGAGTCGCCCCCCCCCCCCCCCCCCGATAAAAAAACAAAAATTTAGAAAAATGTGGAATGGGCCTGAGTAAATGGACATATAGATAGATAGATAGTCTCTACAAGACATACTTAGTATTGTTGTGAAGATGTTATTTCGATATGATAACCTTGGTCTTTGAGTTTCCATATCGTCACCATAGAGAGTTTTTAGTTACAACTATAACCAACAAGACATTTTTAGCATTGTTGCGAAAATGTTATTTCGCTATAATACCTCGGTCTATGAATTCCCACATCGCCAAATATCACCATATATTTTTTGTTTTGTTTTAACCAGTTATAATCTACAAGATATATAGCTTTGTTGTGAAGATATTATTTCGATACGATAACCTTAGTCCGTGAGTTTCCATATCGCCCAATGGTCGTATATTGGAGATATTGCTGAATGTTTGACGCCTTTGGATGGCACCGATTCTTGTCATTTCGGAATCTAGACTAGCTACAACTGCGCCCTCTTAATTTATGCACAACCCTCGCCGTAACCCCTTGAGGATTGTGCCGCATTTTTGACCGTGTAGTCTGGCTATCATTAGACGATTTTATACAGCTTACGAAGAATGTGGGAATTAAAAGGGTAAAGGCTATGTCAATTAACCCTTTGACTTCCATGTACCCTTCCTAATCTGAATAAAATAATGTAACGATAGCGTCATCCGATCTTCTAAGGGTTAAGTTCCTCTCAAAGCCATTTCAACCCTCGTACTATACTTACTGTTACCACTATCTTCCTCAGCCTTCAGTCGCATACCAATTGTTGACATTTTAATCTTACTATTATCAGACGATTGTATATACTAGAAGAAAGACGTTTTGAAGCCAAAGCAGTGTAAAAGTATATAATATAATCCACTAATAGTCACTGCACAAACAAACATATTATGCTTACTTTTCAGTGTCAATATGTCATAAAACACAATAATAATGTCATCAGATAAAAATCTACAATGACTAATGACACTTATCTCTCCTTCATGTTAGTTAACTACGGATAAATATTGACCTCTCGTATTCAAGAGGCTTAATATATTGTAATGTCTTGAACTTATATACAAGACACTCCTTTAATGTTGATACTCAAACTCAAATTTACCTGCACTATGTAGGTCATATCTTCTTTAATAATCAACATTTTCTTACATACTTTAAGGGGGGTGACCTGTTTTTGTTCTGTCCTTGTCTATCTTTCTCTGGCTTGTATCCATTTGGCCCCATTCAGCCTACTGTTTTAAGACGTTTATCGCCATCCAGGTGTCTATTTTTTACTGGTGAGCGGTAGCGAGCCAGCATATTTTTTAGTTTTGTTTGACAGCAGGCTAAATTTGTACATTTTTCGATAGAAAAATGTCTCCGGCGAAGCCGGATTTCTTCATATAATGCTGGCTTGCTATCGCTCACCAGGAAGAAATCGACACCTAGATGGGGATAAACGTCTTAAAATAGTTGGCTGAATGGGGTCGAATGGATACAGGCCAGAGAAAGAGAGAAAAGGACAGAAATAACAAAAAGCAGGTCACCCCCCTTAATCTCTTGAATCACCAACAAGACAATGCTTTATTAACTTATTCTTGTTCAGATTGTCTATATTGTCTGTTTTTCTCTTACTTTCACATTCAATTGCGAATATTTACAGTCACATGATTTCCAAAAACTCATTTTACAATTACCCACCTATTATGTTTATCCTCTACTGTATTCACACTTTATTATTATTTGAACAGGGGGGAGGGGGAGCAAGGAGGGGAAGGTTGGGGGGGGGGGGGGGGGAGCAAGGAGGGGTAGGGTGGTCGGGTGGGTTACCCCCCAAATATTGTTTGTAGGGTAGGGGGGGGATAAAATGAGTTCAAGCTCCTTATTGGACTTCAGGAACGACGCTCTTATAATCTCCCCTCTTCAATAACTGTTATTCTCAATCCCTGCCGATCAAAGAAAAGACCAAAAACAAACAAACTCATTTATTTTTCGAGTAAAAGACATTATCCAATCAACTAAATGACTTTATTATCAAACTGTGTTTCTCCATACACTGTTTTATTCAGATCAGGGGGTTAGAGTAAATAAAAATAGCTTTTCTGTATCTAATTACTAGAGGGCCTTCCTTAGCAGAATTAAATTGCATGGTGTTAGTCATTATTATATACTAAAACCAAGATTCAATTGAAAGTATTTACACAGGAGGATGGTGTGCTAATAACTCACAGTTTGATATGTATATTACGACTTCCTATTTGTATTTCCCCCTCGGTATGTAGCACAGCCGGGGTATAAAATGCTCGGTGTTTGAGTTCTGTGAGACTGTGAAAGCAAACATATTTAACCTCATCCATGCTCCAAGATGATTTAACCTACATGAACCCAGAGATGCAGTTCCGGATTGCCTAACCTCCGTAACTAAAGCCGGTATCACACGAACGCCTTTTCCCTCAACATTTATCCTCAACACTGGTCTGCCAACTTATGAGGTCAACAGTTTAAATATTTCGGTTACCTTAATTCATCTATCATCAGTCTAGTTTCAGATGCCGGTGCAAAATATTCCAGAAATGTTACCATCAAACATTTTGATCATCCAATGCTGAGGGAAAAAGCGCTCGTGTGATACCGGCTTAAGGGGAGATCTCCACTAGAGGGATTTTTTTCTTGACCCCTTTCTCCCTCATGTTTAGCCCCATTGCTTTTGATATTATAAAACGTTCGCCCCGTTAGTTTGGCGATTTTAAGAACTTTCACTCCATTTTAAGACCTTTCGTGCCATTCAGGTGTCGATTTTATCCTGGCGAGCGATAGCGAGCCTGTAACTTAAGAGGAAACGGCCTTCGGCCGGGACATTTTTCTACCGAAAAATTTCCAAATTAATCTTGAAAGGGACTCAAGGGGGTGTAATTTTAAGGTTGCTGGAGGTCTAGGGAACAAACTAAATACCTCCCCTTAACTAACTGCTAAGCCCACGATCACCATCTCTCTGGCAATACAAATTATCCTATCATGGTTCTAAAGAGTCACCCACAACTTACGTAATAATGAATGCCTAGCACGGATTATATAACTCGTAATTAATATCTTATACATGATCTACACTTACTCGTTTAAGGGTTGGGTTTTAGTTGGTCTCTTGACCTCTACCAAGCTTTAAAAACATCCCCAAGAACCCCCCCCCCCCCCCCCCCCCGAGATAACTTTGTATATTTAACGGTAGAAAAATGTCCTGCTAAATTACAGGCTAGCAATCTCTCGCCAAGAAACAATCGAAACCTAAATGCCACGAAAGGTCTTAATA
>CM064518.1:30848488-30873488 GCA_032716605.1 Paralithodes platypus | reverse complement strand
GGAGTTAAATCAGCTGTAACCCAAAATAATTATATAATATATTTTTTCAGCACCTTCTATTATTTAATAGGGGTTAATTTAAACGGCACGTTGTAGGGGATGCTTGTAGGATATGCCATGCAAAAATTGCGGGAAATTTGAACAATTTTGAGTGACTAGATGATTTTACAATAGTGCAATGAAATTCTGCGCTCGCGCGCGCGCGCACATAGAGAGCTGATTTTTTTTTCAGCGAGTCTTAGTATTTCCATTTGTAATAAGATGGTATAATGCCAGAAACACAATCTCTTATGCAGGCTGACTTGGGGGTGTAAGGGTCAGCCTCTCCTAATCTCAAAAGCAATGGGGCTAAACATGAGGGAGAAGAGGGTAAAGAAAAAATCCCTTATGTGGAAATCTCCCCTTAAAATAATATTAATGACTTAGGAAACAGCTTATGGGTCATAATAAAGCCTCTTAGTACTTTATTGAAATGTTCACTTTCTCGGCTAGCATTAGATGATTTTATGCAGCATAGAAAATACGGATTATCAATTGAGATGAAGATTGTGTCTGATATTTCCAAGACACCCTTACTAAGCTACTTAAATACATTAAATCAAGGCAAAGAGATATGAAAATGGCCAAATCGTACTGAATGGATTAAAAAGTGGGTAGTAAGTGAAATTTGAGTACTTTTATAGACCAAAAACAAAGTACTACCCCCTTAATCCGAAGAGGGAAAATTACATCATCTTAAGATAAATAGTACAATCCAAAAAGCTGGATCTATCAACACTATCTGGTCTGGTCTGACATTTTTCGGGTTAATATGATATTTTGTATAACTATTAGTAATGATTTTGCTTACTTTTGCCATTTTCGAGCAATGCGTTCTAGTTTGTCCACTAGACTAACAAAACACCTTCCAGCTAGGAAAAATTGCCCATCCAGACACCCTACTAGCTAACATTGTACATTTTTCGATAGTAACATGTCCAGGCCATGTTTACAGGCTTGCTATCGCTCACCAAGAAAACATTCAACACCATAATGGGATGCGAAGCGTCAATGTATCGCCAAACTAATTGGGTGAAACGTCTTAAAATTTCCAAACTACGGAGCGAAACAGGGGAGGTACAAATAGACCTCCCTCAGACCAAATAGGGATAAAGCCAAATAGCCCACACGAGAGAGAGAGAGAGAGAGAGAGAGAGAGAGAGAGAGAGAGAGAGAGAGAGAAAAGAGAGAAAGAATAAAAGAGAGAGAGAGAGAGAGAGACCCCCCCCCCCATCAAGGTAAATGAAGCCTGCACTAGCAACCTGTTGTAAGTCGCCCTGCAGTGTCAAACGAACAGTCAGGGTCAAAGGTTCTATATAGTTCGTTCATTCTAGATATCGTAACCTCTAACCTCTGTAACTCAAAAAGGGCTAGAGGAAATGAGCCATCAATTTATACACATATTCCTTAGCCAAGTCTTCCTATTTGGTCGAATTATTTGCTCGATTACTCTAGTCCTTTTTGAGTTATGAGAGGTTAGGGGTTACGATTTCTGACCAACCCTAGAATAAACAGACTATACTGTAGGTACAGTTGGCCACATTAACCCCTTCAGCACAATCACGACATTTTACCTTTTATTATGGCTAAATGAAAAAACATTTACGCACTTTAAGAAGGACTTACATTATTCAGAGGGTTTATTGAGATCGTTTTTACCCTTTTGAGTCCTAGAGGTTAGGATTAGATTAATAGGAGGAGGAAGTGTTTTTGAGAGCTAGCTGGATAACTCTCTGTATAGGTGAGACATAAACAGAAGCAGTGAGGGAAGCCAAGCAAATGAAACAGGAGTTCCAGCAACTCCTTATCACATGCCTATTAGGCCTCCCTTGGGTATTGCCCTGCTCTTATATTTCACGTAGTATAAGACAGTGTTGAAATATGTCCTGTTATGGGGAATTTAATTATTTTTCTAGTTTCCTCCATCAAACTTTAAAACACATCCATTAAATCCTCCTTCTAGATTAATTTGTACAGTTTTCGGCCGGGTCCTTCCAAAATTACAGACTCACTATCGTTCGCCAGGAAAAAAATCGACATCTAAATAGCACGAAAGGTCTTAATATTGAAAAAAATGGGGCGAAAAGTCTTAAATCGACAAACTAATGGGGCAAACATCTTAATATGTGAAAACTAATGGGGCTAAACATGAGGGAGAAGGGGATCTAGAAAAAACGACATATTATCATCAAGGCTTCGGCGAACTATTGACTATATTCCCCGATTTTGGACCGTGCCTGTGCGGCCTTTCATTTTCTAATCTACCAGGTCACAGTGTACGGTTCTACCTGGGTGCCAAGTGATTCTGTGGCAACCAGGAGTTCTGTATCTGCCATCAGTGTCAGTAGAGAGCGGTGTCACACGAGCTCTCTTTCCGTCAATTTTGTTAAGGGTAATTGTGGTCTAGCATCGGTAAAATTTAAGTCATATTGGAAATCACCCACCTAACATATTATACCTTCAGTCTTGTGTCCGATCCCAATGTAAAAGAGCCTCAAAATATTACGAGAAAAAACTTGCTTATCGAAAGTTATCGGAAAAAGCGCTCGTTTGACACTGGTTTCACACCTGCGCTTCTTCGGGCAACTTTTGATCGGCAGCTCTGTTGAGGTGTCTTTACAAGGTGAATGTAAACACGATTTGAGGAGGAGCACTTTAATGACACCGTTACGCTTTGAGTTTCACCGGGTCAATAAAGTGCCTCTCCTCATATGGCATATGTATTCATTCTGTCAACTTTTCCATCACTTCGGGACTTTATGGCACTGATTACGGTGACTAGACTGAAGGTAGATCTATATAGGTGAAAAATATCCATAACCACAATTATATTTCAGTACCTACCAAACTAGAATTGTCAAATAGTTAACAGAAAAAGGGCATATATTATAAGAACTAGACTAACAGTAGATTAATAATGAAGCAGCCAAGAAAGAATAGCCGAAGAATAGTTGTCGAAAAGGGGCGCTCGTGTGGCTCCGCCATAAATTGCCAGCAAGAAGGGCCCAACTTGGCACCCCTGGCACTGTAGGGAGAGACTGGTGACACAATTTCGTGTATCGACCAGCTGCCAGCGAGTGCCTCCCTCCCCCCACCACCCACCTCCCTAGAGTCCCCCTGATCCCTCCATCTCTCTCTCACTACCCCTGTCCCCCTCTCTCTCCCTACTCCCTCCCAGTCTCTCCCTATTCCCTACTACCCCTGCTCCCTCCCTCTCTCTCCCTACTCCCTCCCTGTATCTCCCTATTCTCTACTACCCCTGCTCCCTCCCTCTCTCTCCCTACTCCCTCCCTGTATCTCCCTATTCTCTACTACCCCTGCTCCCTCCCTTTCCCTCCTTCACCCTCTCTCCCCACTACCCCTATTCTCTGTCCTCCCTAGATTCCCTGCTATCATTGTTACCTCCCTCTCCTCTCTCTCCTTCTCTACCCCCTTCATCCCTCTCTCTCCTCCTTCATCCTTTCCTCTTCTCTTCTCCCTCCCAGTTCTATCTATCCACCCCCCCCCCCCTACCTTACCTCCCTACCTCCTATCTCCCCACGCTACTGTCAGCTGATCTCACTTCCCTCCCATATCTCTCTCTCTCTCTCTCTCTCTCTCACACACACACACATGCACACAACCTGGCCTGCCTCCCCCGTCACTAATCTGCATGACCGAGTATCCTCCCATCTTTCCCTCTATTCCCACATCACTAACCCTGCAAACTATAACAAATCCCTCGTACATAAAGCTAAAACAAAAACAACTCGACCTTGAAACAGGTACCCTACCCCCAGAGATGATAATGAAAGTATAAAACAAGTCAGAAAGGAAAATGCCATGGGAAAAGTTAGGGGTAATGATGTGAGGTATGATCTGGCAACACGAAATATAAGGTTGGTGGCGCATGGCAGAGAGATAGAGAGAAAACAGAGAGAGCGAGAGAGGGATTTGATGTGCAAGGGAGCTCTAGGTATTATTACACAGGTTTCTCTCTCTTGTCTCGTCAGTGCTGCCTGGGACGTTGGGGGGGTTACATGTCAGTCTCCTGGCTCCGTTCGCCTCACTCGCTGGCAGGGCAAATGTCCTTACCACCTCGATTCACTTATGACATTTTGCTTTTGAACACCGTCTCTACTCAAACTCACTCACTCTCGCCCCTTTCTCACTCTCTCTCTCTATCTCTCTCTATCTTTCTTTTTCTCTCTCGCATCCACTTTGTCGGTCGGTAAATAAAGTTTATTGAGTCAAGTATCTAACTTCTTGTGTATATATATCATTACTCTCTATCTATCTATCTATCTATCTATCTCTCTCTTTCTCTATCTATCTATCTCTCTCGTTCAGGCCACTCAATTTGCCCCACTCCCAGTCATTTAACTCGCTCTAGCTTGCTACTGGTGCCACTTTAATGCCACTCTCTCTCTCTCTCTCTCTCTCTCTCTCTCTCTGGTATGCGTGTATCCGGGTTATACGGTGCTGTTAGGCCGTTTCTTCTTTTAAAGGGGGTCACCTGCTTTTTAAATTTGTCTCTCCTTTTCTCTCTTTCTCTGACTTGTATTCACTTGGCCCCATTCAGCCAACTGTTTTAAGACGTTTATTCCCATCCAGGTGTCGATTTCCTCCTGGCGAGCGATAGCGAGCCAGCATTGTATGGATAATTCCGGCTTCGCCGGAAACAAAAATCTATCGAAAAATTTACAAATTTAGCTTGCTGTAAAACAAAAAAATATATATGCTGGCTCGCTACCGCTCGCCAGGAAAATATTGACACCTAGATGGGGGTAAACATCTTAAAACAGTAGGCTGAATGGGGCCGAGTGGATACAAGCCAAAGAGAAAGGAAGAGAAAGAGAAAAAAAAAAGCGAGGCGGGCTCCCTTAGAACCCTTGCACCTTTAAACTTTACCTTCTCTTGGGTTTTAACTTGCCTGTTCTTGTTCATGCATTCATCTCTTTAAATCTCGGTCCTACTTAGTGCCATTGAACTTCTCTCTCTCTCTCTCTCTCTCTCTCTCTCTCTCTCTCTCTCTCTCTCTCTGTGTCCTTGCATATCATTATTCCCATCGAACACAATCTCCTACATCTGATTCTACTTCCTTTCATGTGTGTGTTCTATCACTGGGTTTGTTATTACACTATCTCGTACCATCATCGCCATTATCACCACCACAGCTATCACCATCACCACCACTATCACCACCACCGCTACCACCACCACAATCACCACACTTATCACCACCACCACCACCACCACCACACTTATCACCACCACCACCACCTCTACTTCCCCTCATCACAACGATCCTTATAATCACTATCATCACTATTTTCTCCTACCCCACACATATCACCACCATTATCTCTATCACCGCTATCACTACCACTAACCTCCACCACCACTATCATCACCATCACAATAACCACTACCCCAACCACATCACCAACATTATTATCACCACCACTATCATCACCAATATCATTACCATCACCACAACCACTACCATCACCAACACCACAACCAGTACCACAACCATCATCCCCACCACCATTATCAACACCCTCACCCTAACCATCATCACCACCACCACACTATCATCACCATCACCACAACCACAACCCCAACCATCATCACCACCACCACTATCATCACCCTCAGCACGCCTCTCTCTGGTTGCTACAGTGTCTCATATCATGCCCTCAGAGAACCAGGTCAATGACACCCCACTCACCACCCACCCACTACCTCGTCCACCACCCACCCACCACCTCGTCCACCACATCGTCCACCACCCACACACCACCTCGTCCACCACCCACCCACCACCTCGTCCACCACCCACTCACCACCTCGTCCACCACCCACTTACCACCTCGTCCACCACCCACCCACCACCTCGTCCACCACCCACTCACCACCTCGTCCACCACCCACTACCACCACCCACCCACTACCTCGTCCACCACACACCCACCACCACCACCCACCCACCACCTCGTCCATTCACCCTAGGCTTCCCCCACCTCGTCCATTCACCCTAGGCTTCCCCCACCGAGTCCTCCACCCTCCCATCAACACACCCTCATGACTCCCACACCATCCCACGCACCCAAGGATTCCCCATCAAATCTTCCGCTCTTACACCTGCCACCACCTCCCCCATCCCCTACCCACCCAAGGCTTCCCCAACCAAGTCCCCTGCCCCCACACTCACCCTCCCATCCAAGGTTCCCCCCATCAAGTCTCCCTCCCTCCCAGCCACACACCCTCTCATGACTCCTACACCTGTCTCCAACCCCGTTACACCCACTCCTCCACCTATCCAAATCTTCACCCACCCTCCCATCCACACACCCTCATGACTCCTACACCTCTCCCCCAACCCCCTTACACCCACTCCCCCACCAAGTCCCCGCCCTCACATCCACACCCCCTCTCCCTCAGAACCCTTCCACCGTCCCTCCCACATATCACCTAAAGCTTTCAGCACCTCATCTCTTTCTCATCTACCCAACCAAGTCTTCCACCCCCTCCTTAACCACTACCTCAACCATCTACTCGTTCACCTACCTACTCAAACTTCAAAATAATATAGTATGTATATTTATTTACCCCCCAACTGAGGGTAAATTGAATCTCCTAACTATGCTGATTTCTCGACACTTGACTGGAAAATATAAAAGTACTTTGTCTTTACATCATATAAATACCAAGTTATAACAATTAACAGGTTTTCGCTAAAATATCTTCGTCATAAATTGGTAATCAAAGAGAGGACATTGCAATTTACCACCAGCTGTAAACATAACGACTAGTAAACCTCGTCCATCATTCAGCCATCCCTTTAACAATCTACCTGTCCACTTAACCACCGAAGGCTTGAATTACCGCCCCACCCACCAATCCATCCACCCTCCCAAACCAGCCATTAACCGACCCACCCATCTATCCTCACTTTAAAACCCTGTCTGGTGCAGGGAGGGCCTTTTAGGAACCGGCCTGTTTCAGTGCAGTGCTTTGGTGATTTTAAAACGTTTCATCTCCTTAGTTTGGCGATTATAGGACACTTCAATTCATTCAGGTGTCGATTTTTTTCTGGGCGAGCGATAGCGGCCCTACAATTTAGGGGAAGCAAAACATTTACATATTCAACTTGAAAGGGGTCTGAGTGGCGTATATTTTAGTTTGAAGGGGTTCTGGGGAGGCGTTTTTCTTAGTCTAGAGGGAAACAAAAATAAATACATTGATCGAAGATGGCAACAACAATCAAAACCCTCAATCTTATAACACAATATCATAATAACACCCAAGACGTTGCACCAGATAGTGTTAACCCCGCCGCCCATAACTGTAGAGAAGGGTTTTCCTTTACAATACCTACTCTCTACCCATTTATTTATCTACTCACCCACTAACACGCCCACGCAGTTACCCAATCAAACTAACAGCTAATTACCCCACGCACACATCCATGCATTCATCACCACATATGCATCTATCCAATATACCAATCTATCCAACTACCTACTGAACCTCCCAATGCCCACTTCAGCTCCCCCATCCACTCATCACCACATAGACTGTACAGCTATCCAACTTACCAATCTATCCACCTACCTACTGAACCTCCCAATGGCCCCTCCAGCTCCCTCGTCCACTCATTACCACATATACACCTATACAACTTACTAATCTATCCACCCACCTACTGAAACTCTCAAACCACCCTTCAACTTCCCCACCCACTCCTTCATACAATTATCGCCCACACACTCACCTATTCAACTTACCTACCTATCCATCACCTACCTACTGAACCACCCAACAACTTACCGCCCACTTAACCATACAATTAGCGCCAACATAATTATTTTCGAGCAATTCATCATATTTTGGCTTTGCAACCAAGACAAGAGTCTTCTCACACCCAATTCATGATTTAAAGAAAAAGGTGAAAGTAAGCTAAAGTAATATATATATATATATATATACTGTATATATACCGGTAATTATTATTATTATTATTATTTGTTTTTACTGTGCAGGTCACAGGCCAATTCCTCCTAGTTTGCAGGCTTGTTAATGCTCGCCCAGAAGAAATGACACCTGAATGTAGTAAAACATCATATAATCGTCAAAATAATGGGGTGAAACGTCTTTAAATTGCCAAACTAATGGGACGAATCAGGGGTGGTCCAAAAATCCCCCTGGAATTAGATAGTGTTACCTCAATCAGCCGTAAGAGCCTAGACTACAGAGGCCAGACAATAATTAACCTCCTCACCCCCTTGACTCCTGCGGGGACACTCGGACCCTTGGCACTACACAGATAAGATTACCCGGGAGATAACCTGCATAATAACCCCTTCAAGATAATGACGCTTTTTGACAGTTTATGCTGGCTATCATTAGACGATTTGATACACTTTAGGAAGGATATGTGGGAATGATATGGTTACAGGCAATGACGCTGTTCACAGTTTAATCTGGCTATCATTGGACGATTATATACAGTTTAGGGGGGATCTGTGGCAAAGACTATCTCAATTAACCCTCTGACTTCCATACACCCTTCATAATCTTAATCTATCTATCTATCTATTGCCTGACGCCGTGATCCCCGAAGGGGTGGCCACGAACGAATCGCCCCCATGCACCTCTGTCCCCAGTCAGTCGACGCCCCTCCCCCCAACCAGCACCACCTTCGTTCATGTACTTCCTCACTCCATCCTTCCACCTCATATTCGGTCTACCTCTCCCCCTCTGTCCCTCCACCTCGCTCTCATACACCCTCTTAGTCATTCTCTCGCTTTCCATACGTTCCATATGGCCGAACCATCTCAAGTTGTTCCTTTTCACACTTTCCAGCACATCTACCTCCACACCACACCTCCTTCTTACTTCCTCATTAGTCTGTCTATCCCTCCATGTAACTCCGCACGCACTCCTTAAGTAATTCATTTCCACTGCTCTCACTCTTGGTCTGAGTCTCTCAACCAACGTCCATGCTTCGCTTCCGTAAGTCAGTGTCGGGATTACCACACTGTCATGCAAGGACTTCTTCACTTCCATACTGACCACCTATTTCTTGTTACTGCTTTTAGCGTTCCTACAACCCTCTTCCCCTGTTGTACCCTCTCCCGCACCTCTTCATCCATAGTCCCATCTTTACTCAACACACTGCCCAGATACTTAAAAGAGTTGACGATCTCCATAGCCTGACCGTTCAGCTTCACCTCACACTCTGTGACTTCACCCCTTTCGAAGACCATAACCTTGCTCTTCCCCGTATTTACCTTCAAATTCCGTTTTTCGCACACTGTTCCAAACTCATTTACCAGACCCTGCAACTCCCATTCATTATCACTCATCAGAACTGTATCATCCGCAAACAGCAGTATAGGTAGCTTCCACTCAATTCCCTCCCTTTTCAGCGATACACCAACATCCACTGCTCTTGATAGTATTTCTTTCATAACTCCATCCATATATACAGTAAACAACCACGGGGACATCACACACCCCTGTTTCAAACCAACATTCAGGTCAAAGAACTCGCTCTGCTCACTCTCCACACGTAGTGCCGCCTTTGCACCCTCATACATGCTCTTCACTGCTTTCAGCAACTTGCCCTCTACTCCGTATATTCTAAGTACTTTCCACAAACCTTCTCTATCCACTCTGTCATAGGCCTTCTCCAAGTCCATAAAGGCAACATACACCTTTTGTTTCTTCTCCAGATACTTCTCCACAACACAATTCAGGGTAAAAATCTGATCTACACATCCTCTTCCCTTCCTAAAACCTCCCTGCTCGTCGCCTATCCATTTCTCCGTTCTCACTCTCACTCTCTCAATCACTACCCTACTGTATACCTTCCCTACTACGCTTAGAAGACATATTCCTCGGTGGTTACCACACACTCCTCTTTCCCCTTTGCCCTTATATAGGGGGACTATTATGCCAGTCTTCCAGTCATCGGGTGCACTCCCCTTCTCCCATGCTAGTTTGCACATTTTCCATACCCATTCTATCACTATCTCACCACCATACCTCAACATTTCCCCACACACTCCATCTGTTCCTGGTGCTTTCCCCAACTTCACTCTTTTCATGGCTTCCCACACTTCTGACCTCCTGATCCCCACCTCCTCCTCCACTACTTCTCTTCTTCTCCCTCCCATACCATATCCAGCTATGTTTGCTGGCTCTTCATTCCTTTCATTTAGCAACTCACTGAAGTACTCCCTCCATCTTTCGACTCTCTCTTGCTTCTCGGCTAGCATTCTCCCATTCTTATCTTTCACACCCTTACTGTTTCCCTTGCTACCTTCCCTAACTTTCTTGACTTCTTTCCAGAACAGTTTCTTACTCTCCCTCCATTTTACACTCAGATTCCTTCCAAATTCCTCATCTACTCTTCTCTTACTTTCCTTCACTACTCTCTTCACCACCCTCTTACTCTCCACGTACCTCGCTCGTTTCTGTCTCTCGGAATCTTCATTCCCTCTGCTACCCAACCACTCTCTATATGCTTTCTTCTTTTCTTCCACAGCTATTCGTACCTCTTCTGTCCACCATGCTGTACCTTTCACTCCCCTCCCTCTTCTCCTCACTCCACACACCTCCTCACATGCTGCACAAGCATCACATAATCTTAATAAAATCGTCAAATAAGAGCCAGGAAACAGAAAGAAATTGCGTAATCAGATCTTGAAAGGGTTAATTTTAGAGTTCATCTATTAGGTCATCCATAATCTCTTCTTCAACTCATTCGTCAAAATTTCCCTCCCTTATATCTAGGCGTTTTGTGCACTCATTTCGCCTTGCTATTTTCAATCTATTGTCTATACTGTACATTCATCTACCCATTCAATCTAACACTCACTCAAACACCTACGAATCCAGTCATACACTCGCTCATTCAGCCTGCTATTCGAACATTCATCAAACACGTTCTTCTTGTCACTTGACTTATCCACCCAACTAATTGTCTAGTCCTAAACTAACCCAATTATCTAAGCATCACATCTATCTACCATTCATTTATCTAAGCATCACATTTATCAATCATTTATCTAAGCATCACATTTATCAATCATTTATCTAAGCATCACATTTCTCTATCATTCATTTATCTAAGCATCACATCTATCATTCATTTATCAAAGCATCACATTTATCTACCATTCATTTACCTATGCATCACATTTCTCTATCATTCATTTATCTAAGCATCACATCTATCATTCATTTATCTAAGCATCACATTTTTCTACCATTCATTTATCAAAGCATCTCATTTCCCTACCATTCATTTATCTAAGCATCACATCTATCATTCATTTATCAAAGCATCACATTTCTCTACCGTTCATTTATCAAAGCATCACATTTCTCTACCGTTCATTTATCAAAGCATCACATTTCCCTACCATTCATTTATCTAAGCATCACATTTCTCTACCATTCATTTATCTAAGCATCACATTTTCTACCATTCATTTATCAAAGCATCAAATCTCTCAATCATTCAATTATCTAAACATCACATTTACCAATTATTTATCTAAGCATCACATTTCTCTATTATTAATTTATCTAAGCATCACATTTCCCTACCATTCATTTATCTAAGCAGCACATCTATCGTTCCCATATCTCGCCATACACAATATTTACACGTGCCATCTGCCATCCATCCACATTGATCAATCGACCTCCTCTCCTAGCAACCCCCCTACAGAGAGACATCCCCTATAATGTCGATACTCAGAGACCGCCATACCCCTGTCAATATGTCAAGGTAGGTAGGCAGTCTGTAGGAAGAGATATCGCTTTATTTATTACTTATTTATTTATTCTGATAATCTATAATTTATTTATTTATTTCTAAATTTGATTTATATATTGTTCCTGTTTTGCTATATTGATACTATATTTATCAAGTAACTGGTTCATAGCTAATATTTGCTCATCGCTTTATTTATTATTTATTTATTTATATATTCATGTGTATATTTATCTTTAATCTAAATGTATTTATTTTTATTTTTCTATTCATTTTATTTTTGACATACTAATACTATAATTATTAAGGGGAGATGGGCCGTTTTTTCTGGTCCCATATCTTCCTCATGCTTATCCCCATTAGTTTTGAGATTTTAAGACGTTTGCCCCATTAGTTTGTCGATTTTAAGACCTTTTCCCACCATTTCTTTGTCAATATTTAGACCTTTCGTGCCCTTTAGGTGTCGATTTTTTTCCTGGCGAGCGATAGCGAGCCTGTAATTGTGGAGGAACCGGACTTCGGCCGTGACATTTTTCTATCGAAAAATGTACAAATTAATCTAGTAGGGGGGTCTAATGGATGTTTGATGGAGGTCTAGGGAGGAAAGTAAAAAATATATTATTATATAAATAATAGACCCCAAAAAATAACCACTGTCCCCTTAAACAACTGGTCCATATTTAATGTTTGATCATGTAGAATATAAATTTGAAGACAACACTATATTGTAAGTTTTAAGGCTAAATAAAGTTACTTGTATTATTATTATTATTATTATTATTATTATATAGCGTGTACAATCGGCCAAATAAGTGATGTTGCAGCACCATATATATTTCGATCAATAATTGGTATCAGCACTATCTAAGCATTAATTCACCGTTTTGAATGAGATATACAAACATGTCCCTATCTTTACACACCTTATTCCACATCTGACAATCATTAATACAACATACAGCGAGCAAAATGTAAAGCCAGCGGAGACACGACTTATTTGGCCAACTGTACCAGCATCAGCGAATGTTTGTTATGGGCGTCGTGGGCGTATATGGGTATAGAGAGTGGCTAATGACATCAGTGACGCTAATATGGGGGAAGTTAGCCTACCTCTGTTACTATGGTTACTCTTAGTACAGCTATAAAGGTCGGCATTTATGACAGGGAACTACAGTAGATATCACCCATTCCCTTTATGATAGAAATACGTACCTACATACACCGTTCATTAAGGCGAGAGTTTTACTACTACAATGTTGTAGAATATAACCGAAGAGTTAGAGAGTTATCTAAGTTAAGTATATGGTAAAATAGTATTGTATAAAGCAGAATAAACACGAATAACACGTACAAGAGATAATATCATAAAGACAGACAGAAAATTAGGAAAGTAGAAGCAAAGAGACTGCAAGGAGAATGGGAATTAATGAGTAACAGCGAGATGGAATAAGAACCTACAGAAGCAGAAACATAATTAATAGCGTAAGAGAGGATAGAGAAGTATACTGTATAGCAATGCGTACACTTGGTCAGGGTTTCTGCTAATTAAGTTAAGGGGAGATTGCCACTTGAGGGATTTTTTTCTTTACCCCTTTCTCCCTCATGTTTAGCCCCATTGCTTTTGAGATTTTAAGACGTTCGCACCATTAGTTTGGCGATTTTAAGAACTTTCACCCCATTTATGTCACTTTTAAGACCTTTCGTCCCATTTAGGTGTCGATTTTTTCCTGGCGAGCGATAGCGAGCCTGTAATTTAAGAGGAACCGGCCTTTGGCCGGAACATTTTTCTACCGAAAAATGTACAAATTTATCTTGAAAGAGGGTCATGGGGGTGTAATTTCAAGCTTGATGGAAGGCTAGGAAACACACTAAAAACCTCCCCTTAATAGGAGGCATGGCAAGCAAGAACAACATGGAATGAAGTGTGAGCATAAAGGCAGTATTACAATAACCGGTATATATAATTAACTTAGGAACGTAAGCACATAAGGAATATATACATTTAGGAATAACAATGGGGCGTGAAAAGAATGCATGCAAATAGGCTGACAGAAGGCACAATAACAAAAACAAACATATATATAGATTAGGAATTGGAGAGAGATAATAATTCAAAGAAACATCACATTAGACAGGGTAAAATATATAATGAAAGACAATAATGTGAGAAAAGATAGGCTAGGATCTACTATTCTACTATATATGAATGAGAGAGAGAGAGAGAGAGAGAGAGAGAGAGAGAGAGAGAGAGAGAGAGAGCGAATAGAGTAGAGTCTATAGTAGGTTTAGACTCGAGGGACAGTAGGAGGGAAGGGAAGGGAGGATAGGAGTTGTATAGTCTGCTCAGGATATGGCCTTATTCTGTATACCCAACCATTGCTTCATCCTATTGTTTCTCTCTCCCCCCCCCCCCTCTCTCTCTCTTATCTTTCTCTGTCTGTCTGTCTGTCTGTCTGTCTGTCTGTCTCTCTCTCTCTCTCTCTGTCTCTCTGTCTCTCTCTCTCTCTCTCTCTCTCTCTCTCTCTCTCTCTCTCTCTCAGATTGTTAAAGAGACAACATTACTTATATATTTGTTAATTTATAACTACTGATTCTTGTATAAAGACTATTTATTATGTACTGTATATTAACTGTTAAGCATGCAATGAACCCCAATAAGATTACGAAACTCCGTCAATTAATCTAGTCGACTGTACTTAAATACTCCACCTCTCTCTCTCTCTATCTCTGACCTTTAACACTTACAATTTTCAACTCCATGTTCACTGTCACTTTTATCAGCCTTGTTTGCTAATGGCTTTTACTCTCACTCACTCAGTCTCTCTCTCTCACTCTCCCTATATCTCTATCTCTCTCTCTCAAACACAAACACACACACACACACACACACACACACACACACACAAACACACACACCAAGGCCAGCGTAGAAATCGATTACTCCGATAAGGTTTCGAGCAACAATGTTAAGCTACATTCCATTTTCCTTATTGTTGTGGAGATGTTACTTTGATATGCTTACCTTGGTTATTGAGTTCTCATATAATTTAACTCCTTCTGTACCGGCGACGTCTATTTAATTCTATTATTACTATATTTAGACGATAATGTGCAGCTTAGGAAGGATTTGTGGTATTAAAAGGGTTAAGCGAGATAGTTCAAAGCCTGTTAATTGATGGAGGCCCTTTTCAAACTGAATAAAATCGTCTTATAGTAGCCAAAATCAAATATAAAGGACGGCACCGGTATAGAAGGGGTTCGGAGCCATTTATTGAAGATTAACCCCTTCAGCACTATGACGCCTTTTTACCTTTCATATCGGCTAAAATTAGATGATTGCATGCAGTTTAAGAAGGAACTATGTTATTAGGAGGGTTTATTGAGATTGTATTTACCCATTTAAGTCCTAGTAGATTATAAAGTAAATATAATCGTCTAATGGTAACCAGAATATGATGAACATTACGTAATGGTGGTGAAGGTGTTAGTAGGAAACTGTCACCTCTTTGGACATTACCGATTCGTGTATGGTAAATTGGGGATCTGGGCCATCGAAATATAAGCATCACCTAACTTGCCACCAGTCAGCCCTCACATTAGTCTGATTCATGGCAAGGCGCACTATAGTCCATTCATCATCGGTAGGCTTGATATCTTCACCACTAACCATCTATACCTCATAAACGAATAGAGTAAACCAGCTAATATTTCTACCATTTAGGATGGGTTAGCCAGAGAAAAGGTGTGGTGATTACAACCCATTTTCTTTAGCTAGACTTTATTTAGGACAATATTTAATTCAAATTGTGGAGTAGATGCTGAACGTTTCCTACAACAATGTCGCACGATAGTCTGTTCAAAATTTGAAGGCCAAAACTCTTGACCATTAACCTCTATAACTCACAAAAGACTAGAGTAATCGAGTTAATATGTCTACCATTTGTGAAGGGCCAGCCAGGGAATAGGTGTTGAAATATGCAAACCATTTGCTCTAGCCCTGTTTTGATCCACAGAGATTAGAGTTCACGATTTCTTCCCTATACCTACTTGGAACAGGGTATAGCAATATTAAGGGGAGATGGGTCGTTTTTCTGGTCCTCCTTCTCCCTCCTGCATAGCCCCTCTAGTTTTCAGATTGTATGGTGTTTGCCCCCTTAGTTTGTCGATTTTAAGACCTTTCGCCCCATTTCTTTGTCAATATTAAGACCTTTCGTGCTATTTAGGTATCTATCTATCTATATATATATATATATATATATATATATATATCATTTAGTTTCCATCATCTTCAAGTGAAAATTAACATCTATAAAACAACATTACCATATATGAATATGGCCCCCAAAATGGGCCTATGGTGAACACAAAATAATAATAATACACGCCTTATTCCCCAGTAGCGTTACCCGAAACCCGCTCTGTCAAACTGTTCAGAAGGTCGTGTTTAGGATGGCAACAGTAGGGGGCGTTGAACCTTAGCAGCTGATTGAACCTCTCCCAGCTCGCTCTCTCTCTCACTCTCACTCTCTCTCTCTCTCTCTAAATATATATATACCGGTATATATATATATATATATATATATATATATATATATATATATATATATATATATATATATATATATACTGTATATTATTACTACATTGTCACGTCTCACTCTCTCTCTCTCTCTGTAGTACACTGTGTTATTGGTATGATTGGATCGGAGATAAACAAACTCCGTGTTGTTGCTAAGTGTTTCCTGCCTGTTCCGGACCTGTGTGAAGAGGAAGTTGTTGATGCGTTATTAAATGTGTATTGTGTGTGGCACTTCTTATAATTGGCGACCTGCCTCACATTTATCTTTGTGTTATATATATATATATATATATATATATACATATATATATATATATATATATATATATATATATATATATATATACAGTATATAGAGTATATATATATATATATATATATATATATATATATATATATATATATATATATATATATATATATATATCTTAATAAATCATTTTCTCATAGCAAGTAATGCCATCAATCCATTGTAAAACTTTCCACTGCCATTCTTCATCATGTTCGCTACCAAATGACTCTGCCACCAATATTTCCGCTTTCCCTCCCATTGAGTTGCAAATCACTATGAAGTTCCGCAACTAATGACCCCCTGCAGAGCCCCCTAGGCCCCCTTCGTAACTCTCCAGCGGGGCCCTTGTTCATCCTGGGGTGTCACAGAGTACTAAAACTGTCGTAGTTCGTCCTGGCAATAACTAAGGATCTGGATGTAAACGCATGTCCCCCACGAGCAAAGACACTTTTAAGGTTGCCAAAACGTTTCCGCCTTCTAGAGTACTTGCTCCGGGATGGGGCCATTTGTACCTTACCCAGACAGTGTAATCTTACATACAACAGAATGTTAGGTAACCAAGCTTACGTTAATGTTCTCCTTTCCCCTTTTAAAACACAATACTGAATGGGAGAGGGGGGGGGGGGGGGACGTCAATCAAAATAAACATCATGCACCTATTGATATCCTCCATTCACGAGAAATTTGCAATCAATGGATATAACTATGATTGAACCTTAATGAAGGGTTACTGAGGAAGAGAATTTGAAAGACATTATTAAGGGTATAAATACAATACGAAAACATAGATTTTACCTTGCGAAGGAGTGATTAATTAGTTAAAAGTGTTAACCAATGCCTGCGCCAAGGAGAAAGATGCCAAGATGTGGCATAATTGCAGCATATTCAACTGAACATTTACCATACAATGTAACTTTAAAGTAATATGTAACCCATAGAAGATACGAGGACGCATTTAATTTATATCACTAAGTCCAAACGTGGAAAGAGAACACGAGCACTAACTCCTTAAATTTATGAATACTGTATTTGTGTTAAAAGGGTGTGGGACTTTAACTTACATTCATTATTTCGACCAGATAAACTTATTATCATGTACAGTATGCGCACTATTTCTTGCTACACTTGAGCATAAATCTTTTACAGCGTTGGCCGGTTTAGCGTGAAGGCATATAACAGCCCACATTGTGAAAACTTGCAGTAAAATATATGGCGAGAATTCATAGTGAAATTCGCTACCATAACCTTGCATATCCGCGCATTCAGGCGCCCTCTCCGGCAAGTTGTAGCTCATTTCGTTCACAAGGCTTTTCGTTGGTAAGGTATTTTCTCCCACAAAACTTTTCGCCAACATATATTTACTTCCATAAGGCTTTTTCTTCACATGCAATTTCAGACTTGGCATTCAGCTGGCCACAGTTAGGGGAGTAATGTTAGGTAATATGCTGCTCCCTTTAGGGGTGTAAAGTCTTAAGATCGCCAAACTAATGGGTCGAACGTCTTAAAATAAAAACAACATTGGGCTAAACACGAGGGAGAAGGGGGTCACAAAAAACCGGCCCATCCTCCTTATTAACAATTCTTTAACCTGACCTGTACGGGTCACATTTGTCTTTATATTCTGGCCAGTACTAGACCATTTTATGCAGCTTAGGGAAGATCTGATGTAGTTGAGAGGGTTAATTGCGGTAGTTTATAGCGTTTTAATTGATACAGGTCCTTCCTGAACTGAAAACAATCCTCTAATAGTAGCCAGAATATAATTAATAGTACGTTACCCGTATTGAAAAGATTGAATTTGGAGGTATGTTTAATTAGATCGAGGACTCAAAGTGCATCAGGACTGGTGACCGCGATTGTGCATGGGGAATCGAACAGGCATGTGGGCAAAGCGACTACGGGCGAAAAAGAAAAAAACCCTGAGGGCGAACGAACCATAAAACGTTGGCAAGCTCTAACTCACGATAAAATGTGGGGAGGGAGGGGAGAGGGGAGAGGGGAGAGGGGAGAGGGGGGGGGGGGGGGGGGGGCTGAGATTGAGGGTGTTAAAAGCGGTTGGCACAGCTCGAGCGGGGCGAGATTTTATACTAGGATTCCCAGGCCCTATCGCTACTTGGCCCTGCTAGTTTACTATGGGGGGGGGGGGTATGGGGGGGAGGCAAGGGGAAGGGGGGGGGGACAAGAGGAAGGGGGGAGGGCTCAAATAGTTTCATAGGCCAGTTTTCGGGATCTCTCAAACTTGGGCCAACTGTCTCGTATCTTCCGGGTTAAAAGATCATTCCATTCCGGAGTTTTGGCAGAATATCTCAGTCCAATTGGCATTATATATATTTTTTTGCTGGCCCCCATATCTTACGCAACCCAGGCAGCTTTAATGGCATGCTATCCTCCAACTTTCTTTACGGTGAATCGTTTTCATCTTTGAATCTGTTTTATGGGTCATTTGTGAAACACGAGTAAGATATTAACTTTAGCTTATTTTATGATCATCAGAAGAGATTCTCCCCCTCCCCCCCCCCGCCCTCTCTCTCTCTCCCTCCCTCTTTTATATATATATACTGTATATATATTGATGTTTTTTATTTTATTTTTTATTTTTTTGCCCCAACCAGGCATATTTTACCTCGGCAACGGTACCTTGAACCCAAGCAACAAGATTAATACAAAAATTATAAGTGAAACTCAAATAATTCAACACTACAATTACAAACAATGATTCTATGCAAATATTACATATATAACTGTTTTATTATAACATACATTATCATAAAATACTAACTCTACCATTAATATATACCCCATCATATATATATACAACATCTCGATACCATTACCTCCAACAACAACAACAACAGGGCAGGCAAAAACAAAATACATAACGCAACTAAGAATGCATAAAAAAGAACAAGCCCACACACAAATCACACCAATGAGAACAACATGGACAAAACCAAATAAAAGAGGGTGATATTTAGATAAACGAGAGTACCTTGCAGGTCTCCCCCCACCCACCACCCCCACCGGAATGTTGTCGTACAATCGGAAAAATGTATCGGTTTCTCTCCAAAATTTGTCTCGTTTTTAGTACCACCCGTGTTTGCTCAGATTTTTGCGGGTCCCAGGTTGCGGAGTACTTATATATTTTTACCACTATGTCCTGTTTGCTTAGCTATTCATTTGTTGAAGTATATCGTTTCTTACTTGTATATTTTTACCACTTGGTCGTGTTTGTTTATGTATTCATTTGTTAGAGCACATCATTTGTTAGAGCACATTGTTTCTTAATAGGTGAACTGTTGAGCTATAATACTAATAACAGTATTTGGTTACTCTTTCATAGATAGCCTAGGTGAGGGTCTAAGTATATTATATAACCTGATATTGAAAACAATAAATGGTAATGGTACACACACACACACACATATATATATATATATATATATAATTATATACTGTATATATATATATATATATATATATATATATATATATATATATATATATATATATATATATATATACAGTATATATATATATACTGTATATATATTTACAGTATAACAGTACACATATATATATATATATATATATATATATATATATATATATATATATATATATATACTTTCATGTATATGAACATTAATATACCTGTGTATGTATTTGTGTGTGAATGTATTGGCGTGTGTAAGAGTGTGTTTGTTTTTATGAGTCTGTATGTGTGTGTGTGTAAATGTGTGCTTGTGAGTGAGGACACTCCTCTAGGCGTAGTTCATTAAAGAACATAATGTTGACCTAATTACTTCCCTCAGTCAGTCAGTCAGTCAGTCTCTCTCTCTCTCTCTCTCGTGCGTATGTATGTGTGCGTGTGTGTGTGTTTATGTGTGTGTGTGTGTATATGTGTGTGTGTGTATATCTGTGAGTGTGTGTGTGTGCGTATGTGTGTGTGCATGTGTGCGTGGGTTGGATATAAAGAGGTGGTGCTCCTTGACTCGTAAGTGGTGCACACATTATTCAGGCCACTCATGCACGCACACACACACACACACACACACACACACACACACACACACACACACACACACACACACACACTCTCTGACACAACCCCAGGCCCAATACGCAAGCACACACATGGCAATCCCTCAATACCCACCCACACACATGTATACAACATCCCCGACTACCCCCCCCCACACACACACGCACACACACGTACACACACACACAGACACACTACTACAACAACAACGACCTCCAATACAATGCACCCACAAATGCAAGAAAAAACACAAACACTCAATAGCAACCTCCAATCACCCCCCCCCCCCACAAACACCACACACGCAAGCACAAAAACACACATAACACACCCCAATCGCCACACACCACACACAATCACGGGCACACGTAACACAGTTTGCACAGAAGGCCGATATCTGCATGTTTAATGACCACCAGCCCCATGGATTACACGCCTACGCCCACGCCTACGCCCGAGCCACTACCGGGGATTTGTTGAGACTGAGAGTGTAGCAAAACCCACAAAGCCACAGATGTACAGGCACGGTCAAAAGGCGGGTTCTACTTCAATAATTTCAACTTGGGTTAATATAATCTCTCTAGTGGCAAGTGGAAATATATACTGTACTTAACTGGCACAAACAAAGCTTTTATATTCAAGGTTTGTTAACTTTGGTTTAGGAGTATTTTCGTATTAACCCATTCATTACCGACGAGGTCTTTTTCATCATACTCTAACCAACTATTAGACGATTTTATTCAGCTTTGAAAGGATCTGTGGTAGCTAAAACAATTTACATGAGACAGTCTGTAGCAATTCAATTGTTAGAGATTCTTCCTCAATTGAATACAATGATCCGATAGTTGCCAGTATGTAATAAAAAAGACGTCACCGGTTTGTGAAAGAGTTAAACCAACAGAGGAAAATAATTTTAAGGGGAGTTGGGTCGTTTTTCTGGTCCCCTTTCTCCCTCGTGTTAAGCCGCATTTGTTTTGAGATTATAAGACGTTCGCCCCATTTCGTTGTCAATTTTTAGACCTTTCGTGCTATTTAGGTGTCGATTTTATCCTGACGAGCGATAGCGAGCCTGATATTTTAAGAGGAACCGGCTTTCGGCCGGGACATTTTTCTACCGAAACATTTACAAATTCATCTTAAAGGGTGGTCTAGGGGGTGTAATTTTTAAGCTTGATGGAGGTCTAGCGAAGAAACTAAGAAATATAGGAATAATTGAATTAATAGACCAAAGTGGCGAAGGTCGGCCAGGGTTTCCGTCCGTGTATTGTACGGGAACAATAGGAAGTATTTCAGTGTAGCTCTGTGGTGTAGTGAATGCGTGTGCTTGTGATGGAGAACATGTAGGTTATCATACATGCACATCCCTTATCCTGCATGTGCGTACGAGGACACACATACACACACACACACACACACACACACACACACACACACACACACACACACACACACACACACATCTATAAGCATGTGTTTACACTCGCACACACAGAAGCTCACAAAACATTTATCGCACATTATCCCTTTCATATGCTATTTTACGATCCATCTGCCAGCCAATTGTACAGTACATACCGGTAGGTAAACCATTGTACAGTACATACCGGTAGGTAAACCATTGCGGAGATAAAGTAGAACAATGCAATCTTATGTTTTCCAAGGATCACACATACATAACTATAGTATTAATAATAATAATAATAAACACACATACACACCAAAGACACACACAGGCACATACACACACACCCGACAAACACACAGACACACACGAACGACAGACACCCACACACACACACACAGATAAACACAGACACACACACACACACATGTTATCCCGGCACGCTCCGGCCACCACCATCACCGCTGCCTCAGAGGTCAGTCACCCCCGGAGAGCCAACAGTTATTTGCTCTACCAAGATGGGGCAATACGGACACTCACAAATATTCGCACACCTAATTTATTTATTCCATTATTATAATTTTGTATTATTTTATTTTTTAACATACACCGAGCAGTTGATATAGATAATTATATGAATATTACATAATATATCATTCATCTATTTATCGTACAAAGAATCGCAATTTATGTATATGCATGGTGATAATACAGCCAACATAACCTAGTTTAAGATTACATCTTATTAACACATTCCTATCTTAATGTAGCAATTCAATATGTATAAAACCCGGACTCACTACGGCTCTGAGGGGCATAAGATGAGACGCATTGTTGTTATGTGTACACTCGACCATTGTTGTTATGTGTACACTCGACCATTGTTGTTATGTGTACACTCGACCATTGTTGTTATGTGTACACTCGACCATTGTTGTTATGTGTACACTCGACCATTGTTGTTATGTGTACACTCGACCATTGTTGTTATGTGTACACTCGACCAAATAAGTAATGTCCCGGCACCAAGTATATTTCGATCAAGAATTGGTATCAGCTCGATCTAAGCATTAATTCGTAGTTTCGAGTGAGATATACAAACGGTTTCCTATCTTTACCCCCCCTATTCAACATCTGACAGGCATTTATACAGCACACAGCGAGCAAAACGTAATGACAGCGGAGACACGACTTATTTGGCCAACCGTACCAACTTCCCTAATTAGACTGCATATAAAATCTAGCTCCTGGGATACACAAAAGCTCCGGAGATCCCTTGGCATGCAAAGATCGGGTAACTTTTCACCGTGAAACTATTTTTTAAACCATGGCTTACATTCTTTATATTATTATGTTCCTTCCAACAACCAACTATACTCCTAAAATCGATTAATGAAATTTACAAACACATGTGGCAGTCCGTGGATTCGAATCCAGGATGCTCACACCGAAAATCAACACCTTATGCATCGCACCACGTAGACAGTTAAAGAATGGTGGACACTGCCTACGATTTATTATGCAAACTTCGATCCTGCATATCAATCTAAGCATGTACACACATCCCAACTGCAACTCACGTAGGCTATGCATATGTGAATGGAAAGAGCAATTAATGGGGCCTTAACCACTAGGGAAGTCCTCTCGATAAATTACCCCTGAACCAATATCAATTATTATGTTCCTTCCAACAACCAACTATACTCCTAAAATCGATTAATGAAATTTACAAACACATGTGGCAGTCCGTGGATTCGAATCCAGGATGCTCACACCGAAATACGAGAGCTTTTGGCCTCTATTTTTGTTGCTTAATATTTTTTCTGGTAATATTTCTGGGATCATATTATCTTTTATTAGCAGCTAGACGGAAGTTAATGAATCTAGTTGACGGAATTTAACAAGTTTACCTCATCAATATTCTCAGCGGTATTCTTCGTTATGTGGGAATGGTGCTGCTTAAAGGTGGTATCACTCGAGTGCTTTTTCCCTCAACATTTATCCTCAACACTGGTCTGGCAGCTTATTAGGTCAACATTTAAAACATTTCGGTTACCTAAATTAATCTATCGTCAGTCTAGTTTCTGATACCAGTGCAAAATAGTCCAGAGATGTTGCCATACAAATTTTGATCATCGAATGTTGACTATAAAAGCTTTCGTGTCAAGCATAGACTATACAGGCTAGCAAACAAGCTCACTTTGATATGTCCAGTCTCGATACCACACAGGCCAGTTTGAGTGAATGTGGGGAGGTGGTTAAATGGCTTGAGTAGGTCTCACAAACTTGCGCAAACCACTAGACCACCTCCTAAACGATAACATGAGCTTCAAATTACACAGTCCAATGTTCTGCCTGGCATGTCGAACTGAGTGTGTAAAGTGGCCTTACAGGGAGGTATTTGGTATTTTTATGGCCCCCCTTCTCCCTCATGCTTAACCCCATTAGGTATGAGATTTTAAGACGTTCGTCCCATTAGTTTGGCGATTTTAAGACCTTTCACCCCATCTCTTTGTCAAGGTTAAGACCTTTCTGTCATTTACGTGTCGAATGTTTTCCTGGTAAGCGACACTCAAGCCTGCAATTTAGGAGGAACTGGCTCGCAATCGCTCGCCAGGAAAAGATCAACACCTAAATGGCACGAAAGGTCTTAAAATTGACAGAAATGAGTCAAAAAGTGTTAAAATTGCCAAACTAATTGGGCGAACGTCTTAAAATCTAAAAGCTAATGGGACTGAACATAAGGCAGAAGGGGGTCCAGAAAAAACCTATAAGTGGAAATCCCCAATAAAGATTTCCAAGCTATCGAGGACTGAATCAAATCTTCTTATTAACTCAAAGTTTTGCATTCAAGTTTGAGGAGGCATTTATTT
>CM064518.1:30843488-30845988 GCA_032716605.1 Paralithodes platypus | reverse complement strand
ATATATGTTTGGCGTTTATGGACTTGGAAAAAGCGTATGATCGTGTGGACCGTGAAACAATGTGGAAGGTGTTAAGGATTTATGAAATAGGAGGAAATTTGTTAGAAGCAGTTAAGAGTTTTTATGAAGGGAGCAGAGCATGTGTGAGAGTAGGAAATGGTGAGTTGAGTGAATGGTTTGAGGTAAAGGTAGGTTTGCGACAGGGTTGTGTAATGTCACCATGGCTGTTTAATATGTTTATGGATGGTGTGGTGAGGGAGGTGAAAAGGAGAACTATGGGAAGAGGATTGGGTTTAGTAGGAAAGAATGGTAGAGATTGGGAGTTGAATCAGTTGCTGTTCGCTGATGACACAGCATTGGTGGCGGATTCTGATGAGAAACTGCAGCGGGTAGTCAAAGAGTTTGGTGTGGTTTGTGGTAGGAGGAAACTGAAGGTGAACATCAATAAAAGTAAAGTAATGGTGTGTAATAGGGGAGAGCATAGGGTGAATCTAGATGTGAGGCTGGATGGGGAAATATTGGAACAAGTAGAGTGTTTTAAATATCTAGGAGGAACGATAAGCAGGAGTGGAGGTATGGAAGTGGAGGTAAAACAGAGAGTGTGTGAAGGAAGGAAGGTTTTCGGAGCAATGGGAAGTATGTGGAAGACGAGAAATCTCGGAGTGAAAGTAAAAAGTGCACTGTATCAAGGAATTGTTGTGCCAACAGTGATGTATGGGGCTGAGACATGGGCTCTGAAGAAAAAGGAGAAAAGAGGGCTGGATGTGATGAAGATGAGCTGCTTGAGGAGTATGTGTGAAGTTACTCGTAGAGACAGATTGAGGAATGAAGAGATACGTAGGAGAGTGGGGCAGCAGGAACATTTGTCAGCCAGAGTGGACAGAAGGGTGCTGAGCTGGTATGGTCATGTTGAACGAATGGGAGATGAAAGGCTTACAAAGAGAATATGTGAGTCAGGTACAAGGGGAGATAGAAGGGCAGGAAGACCCCCATGGAGATGGAGAGACTGTGTAAGAAAGGCTTTGGATGATTGAGGAATGACTATAGATCAGGCAGGGGAAGTGGTGGTGGACAGGAGTGAATGGAGAATGCTTGTGAATAGTTGAGTGAACACGTGGTCATTTGGAGTAAGGGGTCGGGCGCAAGTTGGACTAGATAATAGTCCATCAGGCGCCTGACCCGGGGAGACGATTAATATGAAGGTGCGCCTGGAAGTGTGGTGGGAGGGCTTGTGGCTTTGGCTCCGCTGCATGTCTGCCTGCCGAGATCGGAACCTCTCCGGGTGGTCGGGGGCCGGGGGAGTGCTGGAGCGACCTTGGTGACCCTGGTCTCTGGGTCTTCTCCTGGGTGACCTGGATGTGTGTGAGTTTGTGTTTTTTATCTGTGTTTATTTGTTGTTTTATGTTGTTTTTGTGTTTTCCCTGTTCTTGCTCTGTCTTGAGTCGGCTACCCCCAAAATGGGGATTGGGCCTGAGCATATAGATAGATAGATAGATATACAGTATTATTATACAGTATGTATATCTATCTATCTATCTATCTATCTATCGATCGATAGATAGAGATAAATAGATAGATAGATAGATATGCAGTTGAAGCTATTTATCTTTTCACGAGCATATGGTACTACTAACGGAATTATTTAGCATATGTATTGTATCTAGGGTTGTGTAAATAATTTCAATATTATGCTAAATTATTTTTTAAAGTAAATCCTCGCAAAAAATAAGGGAAAGAGGAAGAAACAAGAGTAAACATAGAAGAGGAAGAAGAAGAAATATATAGATGAACATGCTAGAAGAAGCGATATACACAAAGAATGAAGAAGAAATAAGCGAAAAAGGAAAAGAGTAAACGCAGGAGAAACAGAAGGAAGTAAGAAGATGAGGAATATATATGAAGAAGAGGCATAAATAAGGATAGAGGCATAAATAAGGATAGAGGCATAAATAAGGATAGAGGCATAAATAAGGATAGAGGCATAAATAAGGATAGAGGCATAAATAAGGATAGAGGCATAAATAAGGATAAAGGGATAAATAAGGATAGAGGCATAAATAAGGATGGAGGCATAAATAAGGATAGAGGCATAAATAAGGATAGAGGCATAAATAAGGATAGAGGCATAAATAAGGATAGAGGCATAAATAAGGATAGAGGCATAAATAAGGATAAAGGGATAAATAAGGATAAAGGGGTAAATAAGGATAGAGGCATAAATAAGGATAGAGGCATAAATAAGGATAGAGGGATGAATAATGATAAAGGGATAAATAATGATAAAGGGATAAATAAGGATAGAGGCATAAATAAGGATAGAGGCATAAATAAGGGGGAGGTATAAATAAGGATAAAGGGATAAATAAGGATAGAGGCATAAATAAGGATAGAGGCATAAATAAGGATAGAGGGATGAATAATGATAAAGGGATAAATAATGATAAAGGGATAAATAAGGATAGAGGCATAAATAAGGATAGAGGCATAAATAAGGGGGGAG
>CM064518.1:30838488-30840988 GCA_032716605.1 Paralithodes platypus | reverse complement strand
TAAACCAACCCTTTTAAACTGCCACCTATCCTTCCTAAGCTACATATTATCGTCAACATACAGCTCGAATCAAATGTAGGCACACGTACGTTGCAGGTACTCAAAGTGTTAAAGGTGCGACAGTCAGGTGTGGTGGAGTGTTTTATCTGCTGACCAGGTAGCTCATCAAGTGTCAAGGGAAGATAATATTGAGAGTGTATTGGCGTTGTATGTAGTTTTAGTACTTTACCTATAAATCCACCGACACGCCATTAAAACAATTATATTAATAAACTAAAATCACCCCGCATTTGTTTCCAATATTCTGGTATTGTATGAACATTCATCAACTCCAAATATACAGTTAGTTAGTTAAAATAAGACCTCAGAGGCTATCAACCCTATTGGATTAGTAAGCAAGCACACTAAAAGGCAAGAATAACATCAGGACTGCAACCCCTTTTCGAGAACTCCAGTCTCTTCTCAAAATATACAATGAAAGCCAATATCTAGTGAGTGATAGGCTCAGTAGGTGACGTGAGGATGTTTGACGTTCGAATTTACAAGACTGGCGATTCAGCTTCGGGAAACCGGACCGCACTGAGCGAAACTGGCAGACATCCAAGGCATTTAAACTTCTTCGAATCAGTTGCAAAATTCTTAATCTAAAATAAGACCTCCAGCTTCCATATCACGTCCAGCTATCGAGTCAACAGGTAATACAAAGCCCTTGTCTGGATTGTGAGTTGGAACATACTGTAGATACGTACAGTATATATATATGTATAATACTCTGGCACATACCACATGTGTATTATATTTATTATTTAATTATTTGTTATATTGGGGGTGGCCGACTCGAGACAGAGCCCGAACAGGGACATCACAACACAAAAACAAAACAAATACAAAACACAAAAGCACACACATCTAGGTCGTCCAGGAGAAATACCCAGAGATCCAAGCCCAGTTGGGGTCTCCAGCAAGATTCCCAAGTACCAGAAATATAAAGAAAAGAATAGGAGGGACCAACAGTGAAAGGGGGAGAAAGAGCCAGAGATAGAGTGGATACGAGAGAAATGCAGATCCAGGAGATAAATGAAAAGAATGGGCTTGGAGAAAATATATATAGGAAAATAGAACGAGAGGAATAGAAGAGGGTGAGAAGAGGCGAGAGAAGAATAGATAAAGGGGGGGGGGGGAAGAGGAGAAATAATGACCACAAGAGGAGAGGACACGAAAATAAAACAAATAAAATGGAACACCAAAATAGAGAGAGGAAAGAACTGGAGACAGAAGAATAAAGGGAACAAGGAAAAGGAAAGGGGAAGAAGAGGAGAGTAAAGAAAAAAGGTGAATAGACACGAGAGGACACGAAAATAAAACAAACAAATGGAACACAAAAATAGAGAGAAGGAAGAACTGGAGACCGAAGGGGAAATAAAGGAACAATGAAAAATGAAAGGGGCTGATGAAGACATAGGATCTTTAAGTACGAAAAGAAGATAATAGTAGAAAGGAGATAAACGGAAAGGGGAAGAAGAGGAGAGTAAAGAAAAGCAGTGAATAAAAGAAAGGAGATAACAAGAAAGGGGGAAAAGAGGAGAGTAAAGAAAATAAGATAATAATAAAAATGAGATAAAAGCAAAGGAGAGAAGAGCAATAGAATGGGAAAAATATAATAAAGAAAGGAGATAAAAGAAAGGGGGAGAAGAGGAGAGTAAAGAAAAGATGTGAATAATAGAAAGGAGATAATAGAAAAGGAGAGAAGAGCAGAATATTGAAAACAAATATAAGCACGAATATAAAAAAGAAAGGGAGAAAAAAGTAGAAAACTGGGGAAAAAAGAGAAGAAAGGGCTATCTAAAGGTACGACTACCGAAGAAAGAAAGGGAGGGGTTGCTGGTGAAAGGGGGAGAAAGGAAGCGAGATGGAGTGGACATAGCACCAAGCAGAAGTGCAGATTCAGGTAGAGCACGAGACCAATGGGCCTTGAAACGAGAAAAATACTCAAAGGGCAACCATAGGAAACCAAGAGTGAATGAAATTGAAGATATTGAAGATAAAATAGAGACAAAATGTATACTTCAGGCCAAAAAAATAAATACAGTTACATACATCACTTGTCTGAAATTAACCATATTGTTTAAAGAAGTAGGGAATGAGCAAAAATAAATAAAAAATAAATAAATAAAACATAAAAAATACATCAGAGAAGGAAAAGTACAAAGGAAAACATGCAACAACAGATCCACTGATAGTTATGAGAATGGTTGTAGTTAATCTCCCTAGCCTCTATGAAACAAAGAAAGGATAGCACAATATAATATAGGGAAGGTGTGGTGGACTGGTCTTGCCACTGGCCTGGTAATCCAAAGGTCCCGGGTTCAAATCCCGATGTATCAATGGGAAGATATTATTGGGAATGCAGTTGGTGCTGTACCTAGTATCAGTGCATTACCACAAGCCCACCGACAAAAAAAACGTTCAATAACATACCCTCATTGTTCCCTGATTAAAT
>CM064518.1:30756794-30834294 GCA_032716605.1 Paralithodes platypus | reverse complement strand
TGAACTCCTCGTGAAGTTAATCCTTTTTTCTTCCCCGAGCCAAGACTTATACGTTTTACCAGACCTACAATATACTGAGTTGTAATTGATCCTAGTAAAACCCTAAGATAAACTAGAATAACTTGACCTACTGAGTTTTAATAGATCCTAGTAAAACCCTAAGATAATCTAGAATAACTTGACCTACTGAGTTTTAATAGATCCTAGTAAAACCATAAGATAATCTAGAATAACTTGTCCTATATTGAGTTTTAATAGATCCTAGTAAAACCCTAAGATAATCTAGAATAACTTGTCCTATATTGAGTTTTAATAGATCCTAGTAAAACCATAAGATAAGCTAGAATGACTTGACCGGTATATTCCTAAGCCCCAAACTTTATGAACGAAGTAGAAAGATAATGTCTTGATAACATATTAAGGGGAGATGGGTCGTATATATTTGTTCATTTATGTACATATTTATTATTTTATTAGTGTTCTCCCTATACCTCCATCAAACTTATAACAACATCCATTAGATCCCCTTTCTAGATTAATGTGTACATTTTTCAATAGAAAAATGTCCTGGCCGAAGGCCGGTACTTCCAATATTACAGGCTCACTATCGTTCGCCAGGCAAAAAATCGACACCTAAATAGCAGGAAAGGTCTTAATATTGAAAAAAAAAATGGGGCGAAATGTTAAAATCGACAAACTAATGAGCCGAACGTCATAAAATCTGAAAACTAATGGGGCTAAACACGAGGAAGAAGGGGGGCCAGAAAAAAGGCTTCACTTAAGGGTTGGGTACTTACTTTACATCTTATTCCCACGTCATATTATTTCCTTCTTTGTTTGTTCATTATTTGTTCCTTCTTCCTATTCTTGATTTATGTCCCTCTATTTTGGTTTTTGTTGTTCTCTCCCATGATTACTCGTTCTTCTTTATCTCTTCCTCCTCCTTCTCCATTCTTCCCTCTCTACTCGTTCCTTTCTATCTCTTCCTCCTTCTCCATTCTTCCCTCTCTACTCGTTCCTTTCTGCTCTTACCCCGTTCTTCCATTTTAACTCGTTTTCCTCTATCACTTCCTTCTACATCTCCGTTCGTCCATCTTTACTCATTCCTTTTATATCCCTTCCTTCCTTCTCCTCCGTTCTTTCATCTTTACTTGTTCCTTGCTATCACTTCCTCCTCCTTTTCCGTTCTTCCATCTTTACTCGTTCCTTTCTATCACATCCTCTTCCCTCTCCGTTCTTCCATCTTTACTTGGCTTCCTTCTTCCACTTACCCACTCCTCCTTCTCCTTATCTCTTTCCCCCTTTCCTTTCCTCCTTTTCATCTCTCCTCCTCTTCCTCCTGTTCTCCTCCTGGTATTCCATGTTTACTTTATTCTCTTCTCCCACTTCCCCCTTCTTCTCCTTTCTCCCCCTTTTCCTCTCCTCTTGTTCTTTTCTCTTTTATTTTGCCTCCTGCGCTTCCTCTCTCTCGTAAAAGGATTTCCACAGGACTGGGTCGGAATATTGAAAATTTAATACAGCATTTTCACGGTCACATATTTGACTAATCGCTAAAGTTAGTAAGGGGATTTTGTTCTTCTCTAGCTAACATAAAACGATTTTCTTTATCTTTGGAATACTCTTGAGCAATTAAAGTGGAATAAACTATCCTAATTAGGTTTTAGACTCCCACAGACCTTTCCTAAGCTTCAACAAATAATTCAAATATAGCTAAACATAAATATAAAAAGACGTCACCCCGTACTAAAAGGGTTAAGGTCTCACTACTGTAAAACTTATAGGGAAAAATACGGAAGAAACAATTGTGTGTAAGGGATTCGAAAATATACGGCTATATCTTGTAATACTCTGGATATTATTAAGGGGAAAGGGTATATATTTTGGTTGAATATTTCATATAGCCTACTGTATATACTGTATATACTGTATATACTGTATATACTGTATATACTGTATATACTGTATATACTGTATTTACTGTATATACTGTATATACTGTATATACTGTATATACTGTATATACTGTATATACTGTATATACTGTATATACTGTATATACTGTATATACTGTATATACTGTATACTGTATATACTGTATATACTGTATATACTGTATATACTGTATATACTATATACTATATACTGTATATTAATTAAAATGTAAAACTTGCAAACTAAACAAACCAAAATTGGGACAAGGACAATATAAAGTCAAATTAAATGATCAAAATCGCTATGTGGAAACAACGTTTACTAAAATGAAAATTATTAAATAAAAGAACACAATCCACCACATAGGGTGTACATTACTACATGAGCAAGTTAATCTGTTTCCCAAGCAAACTAATCGCACATATAACAACGCACTATCGTCACGTTAAACGAAGTAGTCAAGTTTGGGAAGTCCGGGACGTTCTGGCAAATTTTACTAAACTCTGCATGAATAAAGAAACTATATGTTAAATGTCAAAATATTATTTAAAATCAAATTTGCAACATGACAAGACATTAAAATAGTACAAAATACAAATATTGATAAGATATCTATACTATTACAAAATAATATATAAAATACAGTACAGCACTCACTAACGATAGTGCTATCGGGTAGGTACCTGTAAGCATAGCATGCCTCAAGTGACCCCTATCAATAACTACCCTACAAATAACCTACATTTATAGCACAAATAAACTAAGGAAATCGCAAAAGTAAGCAATTGATACTATCGACAATGAATACATATAATATAAAGACAAATAATTACAAAATATGAAGTAACAACAGATTTAAACAAAGAGTACTCTTTTAACAAGAACAATAAATTTAAAAAATCATGAATATTAATATTAATAATAATAATAATAGAACAAGAAAAAGATAAACAATAAATACAGACAAAAAGTAAGCAGAGGTTATACAAGAAACTTCAAGTTAAAAATGCTTGATTAAAATTATTGATGTCAAATTTTAGAATACAGTCACAATAATTGACCCTAAAAAGATTAAATTTATGGAACAATTTACTTGCCTCAAAACCTCTGTCCACTAAGAGTCTGTATAGTAACCTAGCTCTAGCCCAAAAGTCATCTACTTTAGTGCAGATTTTACAAAATCTTATTAATTGGGAATAAATACAATTATAAGTTATTTTACTATCGATATTACTACTAGGGAAAGGAAAGTTTATTACGTTAAAATTAAAATCATCAACTTTGTGATATACTTTAAGTATGCACTGTTCATTAACAATCTCTATATTTATATCAAGAACATTTTCAACTTTATAATTTACGTTACATTGTGTGAGGGGAATAGAATTAGGGTAAATAAGTTTAGCAACTTGATTAAAATTTAACAAATTGCAAACAAGAATATCATCAATATATCTACTATTATTACTTAACAGTTTAGCAAGTGCTAATTTTTCTGGAATTTTATTTTTCTTGCTACTGTCAACTAAGTCTTTTATATATTTAAATTCTAAAGCAAGCAAGAATAAGTCTGCAATTAAAGGGCTAGCATTTCCACCCATAGGAATTCCTAATATTTGTTTGAAAATGTACGGCCCGAATCTAACATAAGTATTGAAAAGGAGGAATTTAAGGGCATCTTTTAAGTTTAGTTCTATCAAAATATACAGAACTAGTGGGAGTAGAGCTAAGTGATGCATTATTAAAATATGTATAAACATTTATGAAATAATTACCATTCCTAACGAACCTGTCAAAGTGCAAATCTATAATAAAGCAAAGCTCTGAATATACTAAATCTAAAGGCAAATTGGTATACAAAGTTGAAAAGTCGAAGCTATGTACCGAGGTAACTTTCGGCATGGTATTTATTTTATCAATAACTTCTAACGAATTGTCAACACTCCAATAATAGTTAATGCCAGTTCTTTTCATGATGGTATTACAATATCTTTTATGAGTACTTTTAATGTATTTTAAGCAATTTACGACTAGTTCTGATAGAGTTTTAGTGGTAGCAAATTTTGCTCCGGCAATAAAGCGATATTTATAAGGTCTTTTATGAAATTTAGGTAACATGTATAATTTTGCAATGCACTTGTTCTTATCAGAAAGTTTAATATCAAATATTATATTTTTCTTGGTATGTTCATCGATTAAGTTATCAATATTCAGATTATTTTGAATTTCATAAACAGAATTACCGCAAATATTTTTACGTAATATGTTACCCTTAATACCTAATTTTTTTTTAATATTTTCAAGATAAAATTTCTTACATGTGAAGCTATAATTATTGGTGGCTTTATCTACTGTAGTGATTACAAAATGTTTATGTAAATTTATTAAATCAGCTTTAAGCTTATTATAATTATAGTCTATAAAATCTGAAAGATTAAATTCATTTTTAAGCGAGAAAAATTTATTTCTAATTAACTTAATTAATAATTTAGACCATGCTTCTAGTTCTCTTGCATTGCAGCACGCAATTTTTAACAATTTATCTTTTAATTTATTGACTGAAAAAACAATATCTTTTAAAATTATGTCCCATATTACTTTATTACTCCCTATTCTAAATTTAAACCCTTTACGACATAGCTCCGCTAATTTGTCGTTTGCAAAATGTTTAACTAGTTCTACATCACCTGTTAATATGTGACATATCGGACTATAAATGAACTTTGCTAGTGCATCACGTCTGCTAGCTGGCATATCCATGACTCTTTCACACACGCATTTATTATTATTGAAAATATCATTATCTGAAAGATTTCCTAAAACTTTATTATAATTACAAATAATAGACCCAACAGGTCGTTCATATGAATACACTATTAATGGTTTGAAATCTTTACAACCATCTGGTAACATGGACTTAACTTTCTTTGAATTAATAAGACTGTTAACATTAATTTTGTCTAAAATTTTAGAGGAATAATTTAAAGTGGACATGACTTTATCTTTAATACGGTTATCTTTGGATTTCTTAGAATTAGCTCTAATATATCTCATAAAAGCAAAGACTATATTCTTAAATTTATTTGTGAAATTATGTTTATTATTTAGAATATTTTCTATAAAAGGAGCAAAACTTTTCTTTTGTAGGCCTTTCAATGAGTCTTTTAATTTTTTAATTCCGAAATTTCGATATAATGAATATAAATTATTAACAATAATTTTAATATCAGACCTGTTTTTCTTTTTATTAAATGTATTTAGTCTTCTTTTACCGTGTCTACCAGGTCTTCTGTTTAAAACAGGGAAGTTAAAATATGGGTTATTAAAATCGTTTTTTAATAAATCTTTATACAAAATGTTGCCTACATTTTTTATTTGATTGTTAAGTCCAAATGGATAGATGGTCATTAATTTTCCAATCCAATAATTTTCTCTATCTAAAACATTTTGATTACTTTGAACAATTTCTATAATTTTGTATTTACAATCAAATTTAGTACAATCTGTGTTAAAATGCTTATATAGAAGAATCTTGGAGTCGATGCCGTTCTTAATTCCTGATCTATGCCCGTAGGCTCTTTCTCTTAAACATTGCTCCGTCTTTCCAACATATTGTATACCACATTTCTCACAGGTTATTAAATAGATAACATTCTTTACTTTACATGGAGATGTTACATTAACAGAAGAATTTAGAAACAAAAATTTTGTATTGGTAATGTAACTTTTAAAAAATGTTTGATGTTCAAAATCAAATTCATTCACACAGAGTTTACATTTACAGTTATCATCGAAAAGACGCCGGTTATTTTCATTATTATTTTTCATTTTTAAGTTTTTATAATTTTGCCGGGTGCGAGGGTACAAAGAATAATCTGACACATAGTCCGTGGCCGGTCCTGGTTCGTCAACGAGTACAAGTAAAGGAAGGGACAGTACATGGGGAACACGTCGTACACTAATGTTGCCACTAGTACAGACCGTCCTCACATCTATACTGTCCCTGAACCTATATAAATTAAAATGTAAAACTTGCAAACTAAACAAACCAAAATTGGGACAAGGACAATATAAAGTCAAATTAAATTATCAAAATCGCTATGTGGAAACAACGTTTACTAAAATGAAAATTATTAAATAAAAGAACGGAGGTCTCCGAAGACCTCCATCAAACTTAAAAAAAAAAAATCCATTAGATCCCCCTTCCAGATTGATTTGTACATTTTTCGGTAGAAATATGTCCCGGCCGAGGGCCGGTTCTTCCCAAATTACAGGCTCAATATCGTTCGCCAGGACAACAAATCGTCACCTAAGTAGCACGAAAGGTTTTAATATTGACAAATAAATGGGGCAAAAGTCTTAAAATCGGCATACTAATGGGGCAAACATCTTAAAATTTGAAAACTAATGGGAGTAAATATGCGGAAGAAGGGGGACCAGAAAAACGACCCATTTCCATTTCCTCTTCTTCCTCGCTTCTTTTAACCCAGTGTGGTGTCGCTCCTTCCTATTCCTTCTTTCTCTTCCCTTCCTCTACTCATTTTCACTTCCTCTTTCCTCTTTCCAGCTATTTTTTTTTCTCCCCCTTACTCCTCCCTTCCTTCCTTCTCCCCTTCTTCTCCTCTTTGTCTTCCCTTCCTCTTCTCTCACTTCCTCTTCCCTTTCCTAGTAACCCTCTCCCTTGCTTCAATCTTCCTCCGACTCCCTCTTTTTTCCTCCCCCCTCCTCCTCCTCCTACTCCTCCCTTCCTTCCTTCTCCCCTTCTCCTAATTTTCTTCCCTTCCTTCTCACTTACTCTTCCCTTTCCTAGTCACTGTCTCCCCCTTGCTTCCATCTTCCTCCTCCTCCTCCCCTCCAGCACTCTCTTTTTTTCCCTCCCCCTCCTCCTCCTCCTCCTCCCTTCCTTCCTTAGCCACCCTCCTCTTTGCTTTCATCTTCCTCCGACTCCTCTCCAGCTCTCTCTATGTTTTCCTCCCCCTACTTCCTCTTCCTTCCTTCCATCCTCTCTCTCTCTCCCAGGGCCAGAGAAAGTGAGACAACTGACTGAACTTACGCGGGCAAGCAATTCATTTTGATAACATACATTTCAGTGATCCTCTAAAATTCTAAATCAATCATAATTGTTGGGTGCACTATCGTAGGGGCCTGACCGAGGCCAACATATAAGCCTATTATACACATTACAATATCAGTACGTAATAGCAGTTGAGAGAGAGAGAGAGAGAGAGAGAGAGAGAGAGAGAGAGAGAGAGAGAGAGAGAGAGAGAGAGAGAGAGAGAGTGAATGTGAGACAGAGAGAAGGTCGTGGCTGGTGCACAACTCGACTTTAACAGGGTGCCTCAGGTTGCATAGCGGCGTCAAGTGTCGTCCCCATGACACCCGCCGGAGCCAGACCAGACCCCCCCCCCCCCCCACACACACACACACATACACACATACCCCCTTCACTTCCCGCCTCTCCCGACTTTCATCATCTTTGTATACGCCAAACGAAGCAGGTGGAGATTATGTGATTGGCTTTGTTTGTTTGTTTGTCTGTCTGCCAGTTTGTCTGTGTGTGTGTATGTATATTGTATGTATATACTCAGGTACATACCCCATAGCAGGGGGTGGCCGACTCGAGACAGAGCCCGAACAGGGACAACATAATTATGATATTAATAAATAATTAAATAATCTATTAAATATCCTCAACTGCAAGGGGATTAAACTTTCCGCCAGGTTTAAACAAATCGAGTATAGCATTTTCCTTTGCTTTCTCCACACAGTATAAACTGTACATACTATATTATTCTATACATTTCTATTTTACTATCTTATCTTATGAGTATCGCTTTCTCAGACAATATTTGATGTTCATTATCTCTGATCTCCTCTTTTGTTCTTTATTCTTTACTTTCCATTAATCCTTTCACATGTTCCCTCATTTATCATATATTACTTACATGTATCCCTTCGTTCGATCTCAAATAAGTTTTTATATTTTTTAAATTTTGTACCTCCTTCCATCATTGATTCTTCCCTCAATCGTTTTGTCTTATCATTATTCGCGCTCTCTCTCTCTCTCTCTCTCTCTCTCTCTCTCTCTCTCTCTCTCTCTCTCTCTCTCTCTCTCTCTTCAATACCCGTCCTGTGATTCTGAATGGCTTGTTACCGGGTACGGCTTGCATTGATAGAATATGGCTTTAGCGCGTGAGGCTGTATTACATTACACAGTAAATTATACCCTACTTACTATTAAATTGCCCCCGTTAATAGACCATAATGTTTATATATTGTGCATAATAAACTACGAAGGATCCATAATCCACGCACGCACACACGCACACACACACACACACACACATGCACGTGTGTGTGTTTGTGGCTGCAAGTGGTCCTTTATGAGCTGAGTAAAATCGCTTGGAGGAAGGAAAAAATTAGATATTTAAAATCGTAATTTAATACTCTCACTACGACTGGCTCATCGTGAGTTGAAGCACCTGGTGGTATTTAGAGTAATAGAAAAGGTACCTCACCGTGGTACAAATGTACTAATAAATACACCTATATTCCTGTTGCCAGCGATGTCTTGTTCCTTACGACTTAACATGGTATAATCGTCTGGATGTAACTACTGTATATATATATGTATATATTTTTTTTTCCTGGAAAATATTTCCCCTGTTAAAGCCCGATTCCCCCTAAATTTGCAGGCTCACTATTGTTCGTACAGAACAATTTATTTGACACCTGAATATCAGGAAACGTCAGCTACACACGCAATTTCAGTTCCTTGTCGTAATCTTACGTTTGCAAGTAGAATTAGGAGGAGTTCATTGCGATTGTGGCTTCTAATGTAATAGCAGTATTGACTAGTCAGATGAGTTAACCACTGCATAAGAAACTACACTCGTAATCCAATCATGCGCAATATATTTCCATGTACAAAGGAGTACTAAGGAGTACAAAGGAAATCAAACAACAACAGGTCTGGTGACCCTTCTAGGCTGCTTGCCCTCCAAAACACTAAGGATCAATTGTCCAAACAGTGGTTTGGAGTGGGTAAGGGAACATTGGAAAGGGAACTACTGCCTTGGAACAAGTGTCCGTGGCAGGATTAGGAAGTTAGTATGGGACAGATGGGTTAGTAACTGAGGGGGGGATAAAATAAAGTTATTTATTTACAAACACAGACAGTCGCGGGTTTTATGCAAGATATTTGTCTAGGCGAAGTTTAAATGAATCAACGGTGCTGCAGTCTATAACGTCTCGGGGAACCCCATTCCACAAGTTGACAACTCGATTGAAGAAGACATTTTTAGATTCGTGCGAGTTAAAAGATTTGCCGATAATTTTGCAACCGTTTCCCCGCGTGTAATTAGATTGGTCGATAGTGAAGTACTTACTACAGTTCATATTGTCGATGCCTTTGATGATTTTGAACACTTGAATTAAGTCGCCTCTTAATCTGCGCTGGGTTAAAGGAAATATATTTAATTCTCTAAGACGCTCACGTGTACAAGGACACGTAGAAGAACAGAACTGTATGTGAGCAACTGTACATTATTTGAGCGTTTTATATTTTGTATTGCAGGCAACAAAAAATATATATAACTAATATATAAAAAGAACCCCCTTGTGTTCCTGTTGCTGGCGGTGCCCTGTTTCCCTGGCCATACTTGTTGCTGGGTATTCATACACGCACACTTTGTATATATTATTAGTTTGGCCCCTTTAAACAGTCTAGCCTGGCGTAATTGTATTATCGGTAAAATATTATCAGTATTATTGGTAATACATTTATACTATTATCCTTGTTATTATTATTATTATTATTATTATTATTAGTAGTAGTAGTAGTAAGTACTACTAGTAGTAATAGCATAGCTACAATCAAGCGATTGTATTCAGCATAAGAAGGAGAACTAAAAAAGTATACACGTTACTTCAATTAACCCTTTCATTTGGGTGTGATCAGTAGCACAATGGAAACACATTCGCCAATATCTCCGTTCACTTAGCAGTAAATAACAAGAGCGACTACCCATACAACCTGCTGCGACGCGGCTTTCGCGTATGTGGTTTTGACTCCCACTTATTAACACACCAGTTATACTTGACTTTATTTTACTAATAATATACTAGGAATTTAAATAATATATATTAATTACCACCACACGATTTAGCTCAGCTCCGGAAGGATCTATCGGATTAAGAATGGTAAATAGATAATTCCATTTGTGTTATCAAATTTATTATAGGTTACACCATGCAATTTTATGAAGCTAGAAGGTTGTGCTGACTTGTTGCAATGGTATTTATATTGGTGGGGATGTTGGCGTCTTTGTTGCCAGGTACGTATATTGCATAACCAAAGTCTCCAGTTTGCAACGCCCGCGCATTTGGTCTTATCTTTATCATTGGTTTTATATAATAATATGTAGTATTTATGGTGGCGAGTTGAATGCCTAGATAATATTATTCGTACAACTTAACTCTTTTCTATAAAATTTTCTTCATGCATTTTCAGACTTGCAAGGGTATTTTTGTTTAGCTAACTTCAAGTACAGTACGGTTTTTGCCGTAGGCAGTGGAGGGATGGGAGAGAGCCTTTCGCTTTGCTGTCCTTTTGTTCCACTGTCTTAGTATATGGGAATTATTAATTTACCTGTACTTTTTTAAAGCCGGATCAACTCGATTGGACCAAATGGTCTGTGTGGTCTGAGTATATATATAACTCTATGTAACTCTTCTTTACATGATCTCACAATGTATATTCACTCGGACAAAAATGTACAAGCTGTATTTAATTGGCACTTCATTGTATAATCAATTCTCATCTGCATTTAAGTTTATACATTTTATTAACTTGCAATCTGCATTTAGTTGTACATTCGTTTACAATCTGAACATTCAACGGCACTTTTACTTACAATTTGTTCACTCTCATTCACTCAAATTTTGCCTGAGCCAACTTACTATTACTACCACTAATTATCCCCCTGTTTGCCCGCACTTTGCAGGAGCCGTGTACTCGGAAGTTGTGCAGTTAAGGCTCGCGGTTAACGGCAACAAGTTAACGTATTAAACTGTGTATAAGCGACTCCGGGCCCGGGGAAGCAGAGTTTCGCACTTCGTATACACGGATCATATTACCAACTTTGATAATCACCTCTTGGGCCGGGGAAAGTACCTAACGGCTACTGAAAGTGTATATGAAAAAAAAAAAAAAAATCGCACACACACACACCACACCACACCATACACACACACATACGCGCCAAACACAAAATGAGCGCAAGCCTTCAGTGGTGCTGTCCTGCTTGATGTAGTAATGATATTTCCCGCAGAGCGTTAACTAATCAAGCTTTGTTTTGTGTTCCAGGTAAGAGGGGCTACTACCTTGTTTAGCAGTCATTGGGAGGTAAGTCAGTCTCTCACTCTCCCTCATTCACACACTATCGCACTCACTCACACACACTCTCTCTCTCTCTCTCTCTCACTCACTCACTCACTCACTCACTCACTCACTCACACACACACACACTCTCTCTCTTTCTCTATCTATCTATTTCTGGCTATTCACATACCTCTTTATTTCTATTTACTTAGTTTTATAAATCTAACTAGGCCTATCAGCAATTTTCTGTATTCAGTATATAAACAGCATACATATGTAGCAATATATACTGTCTATCACAAATCTATAAATCTATCAATCAACCAAATTAGTGATCCATGTACACATACCTATCTCCTAACCTATACTGTATATGTATGCTTTTACAAATATATAATGTTAAATTAATTAATTTCATTGATTTCATTAATTAGGTATATTTGTAAGTTTATTGGTGGGTTTATGAAATTATCCATCTTCAATACAACCTCCCTTGCACGTATTCCAAGAAACCACTATCACGAGTAACGATGAAAAAAACTTAAACAATTTCCACATTCTCAGACGACGAGAGTTCGGTTATAAAACAATCGGGGCACGTTCTCAGAAGATGTGCACGACTGTTGATGTGTTTAATATTTGTATATTTACAGATCAAACACACACACACACATACACACACGCACGCACATACACTCACACACACACACACATCCTATTCATTCCTCACTATAGATTTCTACCAATCCCAGTAATAATTTATATTAAATAATCTATAATTCTCTCTCTCTCTCACACACACACAGAACCACACAAACTCAGACAAACAAATTCTAAAGATGAGCAATAACCTCAAGATGCTGAATAGTTATAAACAAAAATACGCAGCAGTATCTTCAACTTTCTCCGGAATCAAAGACTGCTAAAGAAGTTGCTAGCCTTTCAGCGTTCTCAAAAAAAAAAACTTTCAACGAGTACTCAAAACACCCACACCCACACACACACACACACGCATACACACACACACACACGCATACACACACACACGTGCCGGGATATAAATCCAAACACAAACATTCATCTATTCAGTACTTACATACTCAACTTAATTAAATTACTCTAATTACTCTCTCTCTCTCTCTCTTCCCCAAACGTAATCAATCAGACCGGTTTATGAAATTTCGGCACCAGAAACTTGGGCACCGTATTTTGGGCACCAGAAACTTGGGCACGCATTTTCGGCACCGTGATATTTGGGCACCTAGAATTTTGGGCACCATGACATTTGGGCACCTAGAATTTTGGGCACCGTGATATTTGGGCACCTAGAATTTTGGGCACCGTGACATTTGGGCACCTAGAATTTTGGGCACCATGACATTTGGGCACCTAGAATTTTGGGCACCGTGATATTTGGGCACCTAGAATTTTGGGCACCATGATATTTGGGCACCTGGAATTGTGGGCACCAGGAATTTTGGGCACCATTAATTATTTGGGTACCAGGCATATTTTGGTGATGGAGGCGAAGATTCTAATAATAGTGATGATAGTATTGGCAGTAGTAATGATAGTCATGACAACAGTGATGATGGTAATAACAATAGTAATGATAGTGATGGTAATAGTGATGATGGTAATAACATTAGTAATAATGATGGTAATGACTAGTATTGATGGTGATATCAATAATGATGGTGATTATTATAGTAGTAATGATGGTGATGCCAGTAGTCATGATAATGATGGTGATATCAATAATGATGGTGATTATTATAGTAGTAATGATGGTGATGACAGTAGTCATGATGGTGATATCAATAATGATGGTGATTATTATAGTAGTAATGATGGTGATGCCAGTAGTCATGATAATGATGGTGATATCAATAATGATGGTGATTATTATAGTAGTAATGATGGTGATGACAGTAGTCATGATGGTGATATCAATAATGATGGTGATTATTATAGTAGTAATGATGGTGATGCCAGTAGTCATGATAATGATGGTGATATCAATAATGATGGTGATTATTATAGTAGTAATGATGGTGATGACAGTAGTCATGATAATGATGGTGATATCAATAATGATGGTGATTATTATAGTACGGTAGTAATGATGGTGATTATTATAGTAGTAATGATGGTGATAACAGTAGTCATGATAATGATGGTGATTATTATAGTAGTAATGATGGTGATGACAGTAGTCATGATAATGATGGTGATATCAATAATGATGATTATTATAGTAGTAATGATGGTGATGACAGTAGTCATGATAATGATGGTGATTATTATAGTAGTAATGATGGTGATGACAGTAGCCATGATAATGATGGTGATATCAATAATGATGGTGATTATTATAGTAGTAATGATGGTGATGCCAGTAGTCATGATAATGATGGTAATATCAATAATGATGGTGATTATTATAGTAGTAATGATGGTGATGACAGTAGTCATGATAATGATGGTGATATCAATAATGGTCATCACCATCATTACTACTATAATAATCACCATCATTACTACTATAATAATCACCATCATTATTGATATCACCATCATTATCATGACTACTGTCATCACCATCATTACTACTATAATAATCACCATCATTATCATGACTACTGTCATCACCATCATTACTACTATAATAATCACCATCATTATTGATATTACCATCAATTATTTTGTCAATTGGGTTGAGAGAGGGATCTCTTTTTCTTTTGTTAAGTCTATGGCCAAACTATATATATATTTCTTGAAAATGACAATAACACATTCAAAACACTCAATTATGATTAACCATAATAACCACTAAATTTACCCCACCATACACACAATAGAAGCGTCGGATGAGTTAGTTAAGGACAACCTGTGGAGGTGAAAAAGGGGGGGGGGGGGAGACGCATCGCTTATACCCCTTTGTTTACTATGGGTAACATTAATAAAGCGGAGAGAGAGAGAGAGAGAAATTGGATAGAGAGGAGGAGGGATGGTGGGAGAGGAAGAGGGGTGGTGGGAGAGGAAGAAGGGTGCTGGGAGAGGAAGAGGGGTGGTGGGAGAGGAAGAGGGGTGGTGGGAGAGGAAGGGGGGTGGGGGGAGAGGAGGAGGGGTGGGGGGAGAGGAAGAGGAGGAGGGGTGGTGGGAGAGAAGGAGGGGTAGTAAGAGAGGAGGAGGGGTGGTGGGAGAGAAGGAGGGGTGGTGAGAGAGAAGGAAGGGCGGTGGGAGAGGAGGAGGGATGGTGGGAGAGGAGGAGGGATGGTGGGAGAGGAGGAGTGATGGTGGGAGGGGAGGATGGATGCTGGGAGAGGCTGGGTGGTGGGAGAGGAGGAGTGGTGGTGGGAGAGGAGGAGTGATGGTGGGAGAGGAGGCGGGATGGTGAGAAGGGGAGGGGGGAGAGGAAGACAATGGGAGAGAAAGAAATGGAATGGGAGAGCAAGAAAGGGAATGAGAGAGAAAGAAAGAGGTGTAGGAGAATAAAGCAGGGGGCGGAGGAAAACGCAGGCAGGAGGAAAAGAAGGTAAGAGAGAAGAGGAATATAGTGGGGAGGAGAGGAGGGAGAGGAAAGGAAGGGTAAGGGAAACAGAGGAAGGTATGTGAGAGGAAAAGAAGGAAGGTGGGAGGACATGAAAACAATTATTCATATAGCCACAAATGAAGCACACCGAACAATACTTTACCTAGAGAGAGAGAGAGGTGGAAGGAAGGGTAGGGTGGAGTCAATGTCTTATAGTCTCCCTCTATCTCTCCCTCACTGGCGATGTAGATAGCAGGACTTCGCCAATGTTCTGTCACTTCTGCTAACGACTTAAGGCATCTCACATCCTTCGAAATCACGCGAGCACGCACACAAAACCGCAAATAACACACAACAGTAACACTATACTTCATACGCGCGGAGGCCGGCTAGAATGGTTGGTGTGGGCCTAGCGAGCAGTGAAGGTGGGGTGGGGGAGTGGTGAGGGAGTGAGGGATGTCAACCTAACTCTCTCATTAACCTCCCAATCACTAACTACATATCGGAATTTCAGTATAATTAGGTAACATTCTTAACGTATATATATATATATATATATATTTATCAACTTAAGTGTGTCTGTGATATATATAGGAGAATTGTGCATTAGGACTTATACAAGTGAATGACGAGAATGTTGGTACCCCTGTTGAGCTAGACACACTCGCAGGAACAACCAAGCTTATGTTGCTCCCTCATCATTTACAACTCGAATTAATGGCCACGGGACAGAGCTCTTTAACCAGTAAATAAGCTATTATACATACATTAGAACCTTGCATCAAATGTAAATATTGCTTTTGTATATATAATACAATGAATGGTATTGTGAAATAATAAAGCATGAATAAATAACACAGCACCTGCATCGTAGCCAGATGCGCGCTTTCGATTCCATCTACATGTGTCACTTTTCAAAACCTTTCATTTATGAGCTTGAAAAACTCAACACGATGACTTATATGACTAATACTTGAGCGATTGATAACGAAACAGTGTTGGTTGGGAAGAATGGGTTTTATTTATTTAGAGAAAACGAAATATGCATGGAAGCTTACGGATAAACTAATATAATTGCTGATAGCCTTTCTTCCCTCCCTGTTAGTATGACTGTAGTCTGTATGCTTGAGTGTTTACAGGATTAAAGGGGGGATGGGCTTATTTATTTTTTCATATATATATCCCTCCATCACTCTTCCAGCTTCCTCCCTAGTCCTCCATCAAGCTCACACAAACACCCACCCAAGACCCTCCCCCAAGACAAATTTGCAAATTTTTCGGTAGAAAAATTTCCCGGGGAAGACCGGTCTCTCCCAAAACTACAGGCTTGCCAGAGAGAGAGAGAGAGTGAGTGTAAGTGAGAGATCATAAGTAACAAACATGATAAATTCAATGCAGGGGTGTATACCAAAGAAACACAAGATATATTGTCTATAAAGAACTGTGAAAATGTTAAGCAGGTGAAGCAGGATATAAAGCAAATGCATACACAAAACATGGCATAGTAAATTAAATCTGAAGAATTCATTAGTTGTGAAAACTGGTATTAACTAAACCTATTATTCTACTCAAGTTCATTGAATAAGTTACCTTTTTCATTAGCTTAGGGGAACACAAATATATGAAATAAAATGTTTTATTGAAGGAAATTGGCGAACTATTTATTTTCTAAGTTTCCTATGATGGAGTGATTATTGCAGTATTCTAAGTAAGCATTCACTAAATCAGTATAAAATATAATTATATACCTGTAAAACGAGAGAGGAATAGTTTTACCTAAGCTGTCATCAAATCACTACAGGAACAATAATTAGTCGATAAAGGCTTAATATTGATCATGGTTGACCACTACTGTTTAGTCGTACGTTCCTGGGTGTTTTTAACCCCTTGAGAATGTTAACGCGTTTTGGCAGTGTATCTGGCTATTATTTGACGATTGTATTTGGATTAGGAAGGGTTTAAGGAAGTCAGAGAATTGATTGAAATAGTCTTTACCCTTCTCATTTCCACAGATCCTCCCTAAATTGTATAAAATCATCTAATGATAGCCAGCATTAGCTGTCATAACGCGTCTTGATCTTCAAGGGGTTAACGTCAACAACTCGACGTACATTACCCACAACCTCATTCGGGCAAAACTTTAATCATGTTTTTCCAAGAGTTTCAAAAATTAGCTTGAAGGTAGATGAAATTAGGTGTCAGAAGTCTTACAAAAGTTGGATCAGAGTTACGACGGCAAAAAATAAAAAAATAAAAAAGTAGAAAGAAAACCGTTCGTGTAAAACCCCATTACTTCTCGATGAACTAAACAAGTATATGAGGCATTGTAACATAGAAAATTATATATATATATATATATATATATATATATATATATATATATATATATATATAGAAGTTTTTACAATTAGTCAGAAGGTAGCGGCTTTTTAAAAAAATCTGACATTATATACCAATCTTAGTCTTCAAAAAGAGTCAGAAGGTAGTGACTTTCTCTTTAATCTGGACTAATGGTTAACTTTCTACTTGCATTTGACATGAAACTGTAAATTAAAGGTATAGTTAGACCACACAGTATTTTCCTATGGAGTTTGAACAATAACCCCTAAAGTGCACCCTACTGTACATTATAAAACATCTGGAGTATAAAAAGGGTATGGAAAAGTTATAAACTGTGTTGGTGGTGTAATGGTTTAGATGTTTATGTTCTGGGTGTGGTGCCCCGAGTTCGAATGCCGGGAGATTCATATGCTTTCACTAGTTTATTCTAGTGCATCGGGGTTTGTAATAAAGGATTAATGTTAAGAACGGGGTGTTCCTTAATATAAGATCTTTGGTTATATTGATGGTGGTTTACCTTTGAAATTGGTATAAGATGGATATATTATCACCAATATACTTTTAAATGGGTAGATTATTATGGACACTTTAAATGCCTACTATTTTGAGAGTGTGCCATGACGCAGTATATTCTTTTATTTGGATTTAAACAAAATATGGGCTTAAAAAGGATGTGTGGGAGTTAAGGGGTTAATTGTGATACTTTGAACGACATTTACTTCTTAGAGGACCTTCTTAATCCTTTCGGTGTTCGGAAGCCTTTATTCATATTAATCTTGCTAACATTAGACGATTTTATTTAACTTTGGAAGGCCCAATAGGAGTAAATACTGTAGGCGTAAGAGTATATCAAATAACCTTCTGACCTTCAAATGTTCTTCCCAAACTAAATATAAACGTCTAACAATAGCCAGCAAAAATTGAGAAGTGCGACCTCAAATACTGAAAGGGTTAAACTTAATCAAACTAATGTATTCATGTAATGATAGCCAATGTAAAATAAAACAAAATGGTGTTCTCGTCAGAAAGGGTTAAGATGATTTAACTGTACTCTAGTCGAATTTTTTTTTTTTTTTTTTTTTTTGCATACCTTCGTTATTACCGGTCACGAACATCATCATATCTGGCCGCAGTCACGCAAGCATGCAGAGTCAAATATCACACATCCTAAATATGTCTCGAATTTGGTCATGGAAAAACTAAAGTAGCATTCTCACGCGCTCTTATTCGATTGTCATTTGATTTTTCTGGCAAGAATTCGAGGTTCTTTTAAAGTCACATAGGAGCCTAGCTTGATGTTAAATATAGTAGGTGCTTGAAATTAATAAATTAAAACATTTTGGAAGAATTTTACTGAAACCGCTTTAAAAAACAAAAAAAAAAACAAAAAAAATATCTTGCTACGTCAGTGGCTTAAAGCAAAATTCGCACACTCCTGAACTGAATATCGCTCAAGTAACGGTAGTCTCTTCCGTGACTATTTTGCGAATATACAGTATATATATTGATTTGTTTTATGTGGCGTCACTATATACTATTTAATTTTTATATTATTCTGATCCTCAGTATACACTGAGAGTAATGCCCTCCAAGTTTTTGTCTAATACTTCTAAGTTGTACAAATATCGCTAGAGTTCGAGTTTGTTTATGTTGTTGCATGGTTTCTGTGATCTTGTTATGTGTTTTATTTGTTTATTAAAGAAAGGTCCTCTCGGAGTTTACAGCATTGAACACACACACACACACACTAGTTAAATAGGCAGCTACAGGCGTCAAATTTCAGCAGGAATAAAATTAATAAAATAATCGTCTAAAATACTTGCGTCACCTTAGTTTCATGGAGCTAGTTATACGTGTTTTCTTTTCTTCCTAAACCGCAAAAAGTTACTTTTTATATCAATATAATAAATATGTTTTAAATCAGTGCCTTACATATTACAATATACTTTCAAATTAGTCTCCCCTGAAAGACTAGCAAAACAAATAAATACATAAATAAATCTTCGCAAAAGTATCAGACTAATTGTACACGAAAGCATGGATGTGCAACGATAGAAATCAACCAAAATGTATGTATGTTTCCTCTTAAACTATCCCCCTTATTCAACTATTATACAATAGTAAAACCCTACTACTAAACTATGCTGACCTATACTCTAAAATATACTCTCATATTAAATACTTTGAATGAAGAGACATATGACACACACTCTCTGTGTCTCTCATATAGAGATTTAAGGCCGGACTGGCTAGTGGGGATCGCGAGGCCTGTGTGGTCTGTGCATCTATGTAACACTATATAGCTCTCTCTCTCTCTCTCTCCTTATCATCTGTATTCTTCCTCTGCCCACCACTTTACATTCTTCCAGAATGAATATATCCCCCTCTTTCCTTGCCTCCTTTCTTCACTTCTCCTGCTTTCATCTTCTCATCTGTATTCCTATCTTTCCTACCTTCTTCTTTATCTTATGCCACTCTCAATTCACATCATTTCCTCTCTTCATTTACTGTTCTTGGTTCATAGATTATTGGTTTTCATGTGGCCTCTATTTCTATCGTATTGTTGCTTTTAGTTACTAGTAGTCTGTCGTACCCTATTATTCCATTTTTTAAATTTACCAACACAATTTTACTCCAATATATATATATATATATATATATATATATATATATATATATATATATATATATATATATATATATATATATATATATATATACAGTATACATATATAGTGTATTTTATCTACTTATTATACTTTATGGCACAATAAAGACCCTCCGAGTACACCAGAACGGACAGCAGCGGTCACTCACCCCTTTATCTGTCCATTTATGACCATTTCTGCCCATTTCTCAATACCCTGTCACATCTGTCCATCTAAATCTGTCTACTCTACTGTCCTTGTCTCTTTGTTTGGCTCATCTCTTTAATGATTAGTGACATTATATTTAAGTTGTTCTTTAAGGGGAGATGGGCCGGTTTTCTGGTCCCTTTTGTCCCTCATGTTTAGCCCCATTAGTTTTCAGATGTTAAGATGTTTGCCCCATTGGTTAGTCGACTTTAAGACCTTTCGCCCAATTTCTTCGTCAATATTTAGACCTTTCGTGCTATTTAGGTGTTGATTTTGTTCCCTGGCGAACGATAGTGAGCCTGTACTGTTGGAAGAACCGGCCTTCGGCTGGGGCATTTCTCTACCAAAAAAATTACAAATTAATCTAGTAAGGAGATCTAATGGATGTTTTTATAAATTTGATGGAGGTCTAGGGAGGTAACTAGAAAAATAACGAATATATACATGCAAAAATCGCCCAAAAAGTGAACCATCTCCCCTTAATGTATTGTGTGTTATTATCACTGTCACATAAGTCCGGTCGTTCCGTGTACTCAGTTATATTTTCTTATTCACCTCTGCATCATATACTAATTCTTATCAAATATATTGTGTCTATAATTTCTGTCACCGCTTTCCTACCAGCCAATATGTTGTACTTTTTTCCTCCGCTTCCCTACTTGTTTCTTGTTTCTTTATAACATATTTTCATTATTCCCTGATCTATTTTGACTGTAATTCCAATCACACCTGTTCTCTTGGTTACCTACCATTCTTTCTTGGGTTCTTTCTCACCTCTTCATTAAGTCACGGCATCATGTTTTCATTTCTCTCTAATGTGTTTGTTGTCTATGCCCTGTCACACCTGTCTCCTCCGTACGCCTACTGTACTTGTGTTTGGCTTTTATCACCTCTTTATTGTTTATTAGCATCCTACTTGATTTTGTATTTATATTTGCTATGTATGTGTTGTGTTTCCTGCCATATATATCCCTTCAGTGAACCTACTGTGCTTTAATTTTCTTGTTTCACAATTCATCAATAATCTGTGGCATCCTATTTTAATTTTGCCTTCGTGTAGTCTATTCCAGTCTTTGTCCTATGTTCTGACCGAGCTGTGCTTCTCAATCTATCTACTTTATATCGTTTAGTGTCGCATCATTTCTTCCTTCCATCGTATGTCCACAGTTTTCCTTTCATCCTTTTTACCTCCAATTCCTTTCATATACAGATCTTCTCATTTCTGTATATACCGTGTCTACTTCTGCTACTATTGGACTCAATTACTATATATTCCGTGGTTTATATACTCCTCGAAATTTTGCTTAAGAAGTGCAGTAATGTTAAAGATGTCACAATGCTTAAATTACTCAACAGATTAAATATAATTATTATATATTGAACAATATATTGAAATGGTCATAACTACTAGAGACATTTCCTACACTTAGTAAATAGTGCTTGAAATTTACTGCTTACGAGTATTTAATAGATTGATACTTGGTGTCTTATTATTTTTAACAAAGAATTACACAGAACGCAATATTTGGCCATTTTGGTCTAGCAGTTTCTGAATTAAAGCTTCATAATATAATCAGCCCCAAAATATCTACCTTCAGTTTAGATGCCGAAATAATGTAAAAGATCCCTGAAATGTTGTCAAAATATTAATTGAAGATAAACGAATGAAAACAAATTAATTGGTGTGTTTCAACCCTTATTTGTCCAACTATACTCTCTCCTCTGCTGTTATATCCGTTGCGTGGGTACTTGTATTTAGTACATCATGATTAGCAGTCATTCACCCTGTTTATCTATATGTATTCTGATTTATGTGTGTGTGTGTGTGTGTGTGTGTGTGTGTGTGTGAGTGTGTGTGTGTGTGTATGTGTATGTGTGTGTGTGTGTATGTGTGTGTGTGTGTGTGTGTGTGTGTGTGTGTGTGTGTGTGTGTGTGTGAGAGAGAGAGATGAGAGGGTTCAGGTGTATTTGTGTTATTGAATGTACTGCCTGTGTATGTAAGCTTCTGTAAGTACCTATTCCACTCCCCTCTCCTGCCCTGTGTATTCGACGATTTATATGTACTCTACGATTCATGTGTACACTGCGATTCATGTGTACTTCCATTGAGTACATTCTAGGTAGGGGGGGCTAGGGGGTCACTCACCTCATGACGTCACTAGTAGGGGGTGGGGGGAGGACATCCAGGAGGGGACAACATCAACATCACGCCATGCAGACATCATGGCGTGCACACGTCACGACACACACGCAACCCACAACCCACAACACACACACACACACACACACATAATAGGTTACATTAACACATACACTAGTTCATCCATATAATACTGTATATGCACACCCACACTATCTCATATTCACATACTAGTTAACACACACACACACACACACACACACACACACACACACACACACACACACACACACACACATAATAGGTTACATTAACACATACACTAGTTCATCCATATAATACTGTATATGCACACCCACACTATCTCATATTCACACACACACATACACACACACACACACACACACATAATAGGTTACATTAACACATACACTAGTTCATCCATATAATACTGTATATGCACACCCACACTATCTCATATTCACATACTAGTTCACACACACACACACACACACACACACAGCCCGTAGCCTAGTAGGTAGAGCTCTCGTCTCACACACGAGGGGTCGGGGGTTCAATCCCCGGCCGGGCGGAGACAAATTGGGCTTGTCTCCTTTCATGTGTTAGCCTCAGTTCACCTAGCTGTAAATAGGTACCTGGAATAAGTGGACGACGTTGTGACGTCCCATCTGGGGTTGGCAAAAATGGTACAAGGCGAGATGGGTATCTTATGGTTCACCTAAGCTGATGGCTACCTAAGCCTTCGGGCGAGACGGTACCGTCTATAGTGAGACTGGTACCATACAGATCCACCCTAAGCCTTCGTTTCCGATGTCGCCAATTGGCTAAATACAGACTACACACACATCCACAGCCATTCCTACAGTACATAAAACACTTAACATGCATTTCACGCAATACATTCCCAGTTAAGGAGGCGCGATAATAATGAGCTTAGCTCGCATTGCGTGGATTCCCCTTGACGAACAAGTAACTGAGTAACTGAGTAACTGAGTAACACACACATGAATGAATTTATTTGAATGTGATATGACCGGACCCCAGTGATATAAATTGAACTAATATTTAATAATTATGATGCATGCAAGTAGCACTGATAACAGAAAATATTCGAAAATATAAATTTTACGCTTTTCTCTTACCAGGGTCCGACCTCCATTTCCTTGGTATTATGATAATGAGCATCGGAATCGCTCACATCCAATTAAGGGGAATGGTTATTTGTGGGGGACTATTTAGTTATATATTCATTTATTTTTTACTTTCCTCCCTAGACCTCCATCAAACTTTTAAAAAAAACATCCATTAGATCCCCCTTCGAGATTGTGTACATTTTTCGGTAGAAACATGTCACGGCCGAAAGCCGGTTCCTCCACAATAACAGGCTCGCTATCGCTCGCAAGGAAAAATATCGACACATAGAGGGCACAAAAAGTCTTTATATTTACAACGAAATGGGGCGATATGTCTTAAAATCGATGTCTCAAAACTAATGGAGATAAGCATGAAGAAGAGTAGGGACCAGAAAAACCGCCCTCCTCCCCTTAATTTACGTAATATTCGTGTCGATTGGGCCGGAAATTTGTATCACTCGAAAGTTTGTAGTTCACTAAGAGAGTGTGTGTGTGTGTGTGGGGGGGGGGGGGGGGGGGAGTTTGCACCCTAGAACTCTATCAAGCTTAAAGAACATTTTTCGGTAGAACAATGTCCTAGCCAATGGCCAATTCATCATGAATTTCAGGCTCGCTATCGCTCGTCAGGAAACAAATCATACACCTGAATGGCACGAAGGTTCTTGATATTATCAAAGAAATGGTGCAAAAGGTCTCAAAATCGCCAAACTAATGAGGCCAATGTCTCTAAATTTCAAAAGGAATGGGGATAAAGCTGAGGGAGAAGGTGAACAGAAAAACAAAAACTTCCCTTTTAAACAGAACCAACGACAGCCTAGATTCCCTAGATTATAACTGGTCGTAATTCGCCAGTGCACATTAAGCCAGTTTAGTGAACTATACTGCTGCCAAGGTATTAACATAAACATTAATGACACTATAATGGAGTGTTTTAAAATATATGGTGCATAACTGTAAATGTATTTCGAATATTATTTGCATATAACTGAATCTGAAGTGCTTAGATGCAGCTAATAGTTATATATATATATATATATATATATATATATATATATATATATATATATATAAAAGTTAAATAAATAACGAATTAATTGTGAAACCTCTATTTCCTTTAATTTCGTTGGTTTTAAAGAATATATATACTGTATATATACGGTATATATATATATCAAATGTTGAAGAACGAACAACTTTCTGAGGAAGCAATACACATTCTTCCTCACACTAAGTACATCGAGTGTGATATTTGATGTATACTAATGGTAAATCGATGTGTACACCTGGTGTTGTGACGTACTTTACGTAACCAACTGTACTATGTTGCGTACTCTTGACTTCCGTTGGCTGGGTACTTTGATTTAGTACATCATGACCAGCTTCTGTCGTTCATCTCATAATTTGTCAATTTTCTATTTACTTGTCCATTTTGACCTTTCTGTCATGATTTTGTATGAAGTCTTAAAATCAATAGCTTAACACTTTGAATACTATGACGCATTTTGACAGTTTATGCTGGCTATCATTAGACGATTGTATGCCATTTTTGGAAGGATCTGTGGTAATTATCAGGGTTAAAGACTATCTCAAGCAACCCCTTGACTATCATATACTCTTCCTAATCTGAATAAAATCCTCTTATAATAGCCAAAAAACAGACAAGAATTGCGTATTGGATCTTCAAAGGGTTAATTTATCAATACATAAACATTAATAGTTACATAGTTAAGAATGAATAAAGCAAAACATATTGGCAGTACCGGTATTACAGTCTCTGGAAAAATTATGGAAAAAGGGCTTATTGTAAGGACATGACATTGTTTACTCTCTTGAGTCCTCCTCAGGAAATCTCCAGAGAGAGAGTCGAAACTGTTGTGTCTCTATATTATTTGTTTTTAGTCATGTGAGTTTATTTTCTCCATTCATGTATTCACGTTACATAAGTACGGGTAATTAAAGCAATGCATTACTATTATATATATATATATATATACTCTATATATCAAAATAATGAACACATAAATAAATACATAAAATGGAAATCCAATACATATAATAGTAACATATACAGTATATATGTCAAATTTAAAGAATATATATTTTCACTGATTGAAGGAGGATGCCTGCCGGCCGCCGCTGATTGGTCAATATCGCCTGAAGGAGGCTAGGACGGGCGCTGATTGGTCACTCATGCACGCAGGGAGGGTAGAAGACTCGCTGATTGGTCCATATTAGCCACTATCCCTAGTCAGTTAGGGGCTTGCAGCTCAAACTGGAGTTCATAGTTTTATATACATTGGTATATTTATATGATCCCAAAACGTATGCAATGTAGGATTTCATACAGTGTCAAACATAGTTATACAATAATATTTGTATATTATGTTTTGTTCCATTCTTTAAAATAGTTGTCATGAGAGAGAGAGAGAGAGAGAGAGAGAGAGAGAGAGAGAGAGAGAGAGAGAGAGAGAGAGAGAGAGAGAGAGAGGGAGAGAGAGAGAGAGAGAGAGAGGCGGGGGGGGGGGGGGAAGTAATCAAAGGGAACCCAATAACCCCTTACATAACCCCTGCAGACCCGGAGGGAGGGAGGGTTGGGGGGGGGGGGGGTTAGGGAGGGTACTTATTACATCGCCTATTGATACTATATACCCCCACAGGCCCGTCATTATGTATTCGTATGGACAGAGACACAGCTTGTATAGAGGCCAGTGATCCGCACCGTGTTATAGAACAGTTAAGCGGGGTCACCTGCTTTTGTTATCTTTTTCTCTTTTTCTCTCTTTCTCTGGTTTGTATCCATTTGTCCCCATTCAGCTTACTGTTTTAAGACGTTTACCCCCATCCAGGTGTTAATATTTTCCTGGTGAGCGGTAGCGAGCCAGCATATATATATATTTTTGTTTTGACAGTAAGCTAAATTTGTAAATTTTTCGATAGAAAAATGTCGAAGCCGGATTTATCTATACAATGCTGGCTCGCTATCGCTCGCCAGGAAGAAATCGACAACTGGATGGGGATACACATCTTAAAACAGTTGGCTGAATGGGGCCAAATGGATACAAGCCAGGGAAAGATAAAAAAGGAGAGAAAGATAAAAACAAAAACAGGTGACCCCTCTTAAGAGTTAAAATCGTTATTCGCCATAGATGAGAGGGTACGCTCAACCCCCATTCAGACTGGACCCGTCTAATACAGTGTAGTAATTTTTAGACAATTAATTTATATTATCCACAGGACAAACTAATTTCCTAAAATATATTAATAATTAATTTCAAACACCTAACAGATACAAGAAGTCGGTACTGACAGGGTTAATACCATATCATACAAACGTGCTTTCCTTTGTAATGTGATTAGTATTTCGCCGTTCACTATGTTACAGCTGTGTCGAATGTAGCTATTATATGTAGTTAATAATGTAATCGGTTCCATCATTGCTGCTGCTATCATGATATTATTACAATCACCATGATCATAATTCCTGATCAAAGTAGCAAGCATTACACGAAATACAAAGCCTACAGTCCCAAGCGAATCGATGTATTTTTTTAAAAACATGTAGCTAATACATTTACACCAATATAACAGTTACAAATATTTGTTAAATACTCTTGCCTTCGAAAATAGGCTAGAAGAAGATTAATAGGTTTAATATAAGTATACTTCAAAGAGGTCCATTGTAACCTGAATAAAATAGCCTAGATGTAGAAACAAATAAATTAGAAATCATGATCGGGTGGCAGGCATTTTAAAATCAGTTGTAAATGTCAAACTAAAGTAAACTCATATAAAATAGGCAATATTCTGGGTTAGGAGTTATAATAATCAAGATATTAATATTACAACTAACATTCCCTATCCTACTCTAGAGCGTTTACTACAACCCCTGCACACCATGCTACCCTGGCTTTACCCCGGTCACCACCACAACCAGCAAACACAGCGACTACTATTAATGGTGTGTATGTGTGTCATTGGTGATACGTGGTGGCTGTTGACGTCAGGAGAGAGAGAGAGAGAGAGAGAGAGAGAGAGAGAGAGAGAGAGAGAGAGAGAGAGAGAGAGAGAGAGAGAGAGAGAGAGAGAGAGAGAGAGAGAGAGGATACAATTATTTTGCCGTGATTCGAACGTAACAGGTGGAACAAAAACGCAAAGAGATTCATGGGTAACGCAGACAAAACTTTCCTTGAGACTAAAATAGAAAACGCAGACGCGATAAATATAATAAAATAAATATAACAATACCTTGAAATACATAACATGTTGAGAGTAAAACTCAAAACACAAGGCAGGGAGAAGTGGGGAGAGAGAAATATGTAGGTTGTGAGAAATTATGAGTTGGAACTAGAACACAAAAGCGAGAAGAAAGGACAGCAAGAGATGTACGAGACAAGAGAATATGTGTCTTGGAACTAGGACAGAGAAAGAAAGAAATGGAGAAATGAGAAGGAAAGGAATTAGACTAGAGAAATAAATAAATGGAGAAAAGAGAAGGAAAGGAATTATGACAGAGAAAGAAAGAAATGGAGAAATAAGAAAGAAAAGGAACTAGGACAGATAAATAAATAAATAGAGAAATGAGAAGGAAAGGAATTAGGACAGAGAAAGACAGAATTGGGGAGGACGAAGACAGAGATGGAAAAATGAGAAGGAAAGGAAGTAGGACAGAGAAAGACAGAAATGGCGAGGACGAAGACAAGAGATGGAGAAATGAGAAGGAAAGGAGCTAGGACAGACATAAATGGAGAAATGAGAAGGAACAAACTAGGATTGAGAAAGACAGAAATGGGGAGGACGAAGGTAGAAATTAAAAGGAAAGGAACTAGAACAGAGAAAACAGAAATGGAGATGTGAGAAGGAAAGGAGCTAGGACAGAGAAATAACCTAATTAATAAATGTCACTCTCAACACCGAACACCTCCCAATGAAAATAATGAAAGCTTGTGATCCTCCCGGGATTCGAACCTTGGATACCACATAAAACACTACCCATTACACCACCAAGATAGTTAAAAAATATGAATGGAGAAATGAGAAGGAAAGGAACTAAGACAGAAACAGACAGAAATCGGGAGAATTAAGGGAGAAATGAGAAGAGTAAGAGTTGATATACGGATACAAATGTTGCAAAATGGGAGAAAGAGAAGGAACATAATTAATTTACGAATACAAATGGACATATAACCACACAATAACGTACTGTACCTTTATATCTAAGCAAAACATTATTATGGTGATGATAAAAAATAAATATATATATATATATATATATATATATATATATACAGTATATATATATATATATATATATATATATAAATATTATGAACTGATTCAATTGTTAAGTCAGTTTTCAAAGTTTAGTTTTAATTGTTTCATATTTGTTTTGTTTAATTTCAAATTCATTAGGAGTTTTTCACATTGTACGCCCAGTCAGAATATATCATTTTCAGATGTTCTTTTGTTTTGTGTCTTTGGGGTTGTCGGTGTTAATGTTAAATGATCAAATAATGGTCTTCAATTGTACTCGAGCTGGGCTTTGGGTTGGATCTAGGTGGGTAGGGATTGGTCTTTATTATTTAGTCATATCGCATTAGTTTTCCTTTTATTCATGCGGTACTGGTGTTTGTTAACGAATTAATTTAATTTAGGTATTTTATACCCTTATTTACTTTGTATTTAAACTATTTTACGGGTCCTTCTATTTACGAAATTTTATGTATGGTAATTTCATTTTATAGGATCGTGTACTGACCTGATGATGGACGCAGAGTCCGAAATATTGCAATAAATATGAAGATGGGGATCTTCCTTCTTTTGGCTACCCTTTTCCTTTTGAAAATACGTTATCCTGGAGGACAACTCACTGATATCATCATTATATATATATATATATATATATATAAAATACTACGTATGATATACCAATCAATACTGTATATCTACAAGTAACGGTAATTGCAAAGCAACACACCAAAAGGCATATGTGGTGAAATAGAGAGAAAGATAATAAAGCAGAGAGTTGAGTAAGATAAATGTGTACACCCTGGAGGTAGAGGGTCAAGGTCTCCAGAGTCATTCCATCACATTCATCACCACCGCTGCTGTGAAAGTGGTGGTGGTGATGACGTTTTTATTTTTTATTTTTTTCTACATTCCAACTACTCCCTCTCGGGCATAGGCTGATAGCCTTACACTCTACCGCTGAACACGGTAAGGCCCGTGAGGTCTTGCTCCAGTCTAGGGAGTGAGACATGCGAAGCTTCACGGCTCTAAGCAACTCCATCTCTGAAGCCGCCTCGCCTCTCGGACCCTCACTCTCAGAACGCCACCTATTGAGCAATTAACTCACTAGGCATTGCCCCCCTGTAGCATATTTTTGAATGTGGGAATATTCATACAATGCTATTTAATCAGGGAACAATGAGGGTATTTTTTTGGCATTTCGGTGTGCTGTGGTAATGCACTGATACTAGGTACAGCACAAATTCCATCCCAATAATATCTTCCCATTAACATATTGGGATTCGAACCCGGGTCCATTGGATTACCAGTCCAGTGGCAAAACCACTCTGCCACACCTTAGGGGTGGTGGTGGGTGGGTGTATTTATCTATTTGCATTTACCTAGTTGTATTTATTTATTTGCATTTACCTATTTGTATTGGACAATTTGTATTTACTTAGTTGTATTTACTTATTTGTATTGACTTATTTGTATTGACCTATTTGTATTTACTTATTAGTATTACCTATTTGTATTTACTTAGTTGTATTTACTTATTTGTATTTACCTATTTGTATTTACCTATTTGTATTGACCTATTTGTATTTACCTATTTGTATTGACCTATTTGTATTGACCTATTTGTATTTACTTAGTTGTATTTACTTAGTTGTATTTACCTAGTTGTATTAACTTTGTTGTATTACTTATTTATGTTTACCTAATTATATTGACCTATTTGTATTTACTTAGTTGTATGTACTTATTTGTATTTACCTAGTTGTTGTTCCGTCTTCCTTCACAAAAATGTCATATCTTTAAGAGTAAAACGATGCTCTCAATCTTTCTTATTTTCAACAGCTGAACTCTGGGATTCTCTCCCTGAATCCATCTTTCCCTCACCCTATGACTTAAATTGCTTCAAACTCCATGTGTCCAGACATTTTGGCTCGATCATCCATTGTGAGATTCCACTCTCTACATCTTTCCACGGGTAGAAATTGCCTTGTACTGCTGTTCGTATTTTACGATTAGTCAGTAAACTTTTCATCCATTGAATTAATATTCCATAGTCTTTGATGCAGAACTGTATCAAAAGTTTGTATTCGTGAAATCCTGATAATCTTGCCATCCGTCTCTCTCTTGCCGTACGTCGGTAACTCTGACATAGAAACTAAGTAGATTTGAGACACATGATCTTCCACTTTTGAAACCAAAATGTATGTGTCTGTGTGAAAGAGAGAGAGAGAGAGAGAGAGAGAGAGAGAGAGAGAGAGAGAGAGAGAGAGAGAGAGAGAGTAACACCGCGGACCACTTGGAGGTAGAGGGGTCAAGGTCACGAGAGTAATTCATCACAACAGCTGTGAGAGTGATGGTGGTGGTGACGGTTTGGTGGTGAGGGGGATATTGACCAGATGGATATGATGTAAGGCTATTAACCCCTTCTGTATTGACGACGTCTTTTTAACTATATTCTTGCTATATTTAGACGATTATGTGAAGTTTAAGCCAGATTTGTGGTAGTAAAATTGGTTAAGAGAGATAGTTCCAAGCCTGTTTATTGTTGGAGGCCCGCTTTAACTGAATCTATCTATCTATCTATCTATCTATCTATCTATTGCCTGACGCCGTGATCCCCGAAGGGGTGGCCACGAACGAACCGCCCCCATGCACAACTGTCCCCAGTCAGTCGACGCCCCTCCTCCCAACCAGCACCGCCTTCATTCATATACTTTCTCACTCCATCCTTCCACCTCTCCCTCGGTGCACCTCTCCCTCTCTGTCCTTCCACCTCGCTCTCGTACACCCTCTTATAGTCAATCTCTCGCTTTCCATACGTTCCAAATAGCCGAACCATCTCAAGTCGTTCCTTTTCACACTTTCCAGCACATCTACCTCCACACCACACCTCCTTCTTACTTCCTCATTCGTCTGTCTATCCCTCCATGTAACTCCGCACGCACTTCTCAAGTAACTCATTTCCACCGCTCTCACTCTTGGTCTGAGTCTCTTCCCGAACGTCTATGCTTCGCTTCCGTAAGTTAGTGTCGGGATTACCACACTGTCATACAGTGTGGAGCTTTTTAATCTGACTGGAGCTTTTTAATTAACAATAACGACATAAATACATCTTGGAAGTTATTCGAAACCACTTACCTAAAAGCAGTGCAAGACTGCATACCATCGAAAATACGGCGTCCAGGCCATAATAATAAGCCCAAATGGTGGAATAAAGATATTTCAAACTGCCTGCTTGCTAAAAAATTTGCTAATGATAGATTAAAATCCTCACAAAATGACGAAGAACGGGTGAAATTTGTAGAGCTACGACGCAAAGCCAAAAAGTTAATTAAGCAAAGTAAAAAGACCTTAGAGTTACATATTGCGAATCAAAGTAAAACAAACCCGAAAGAATTCTATAGTTATATCAGAAAGAAAAAAGTAGTTACTTCAACTGTTGGACCGTTATTCGATGAAAAAGGAGAATACACCAAAGACGAAGTACAAATGAGTAATGCCCTCAATACCTTCTTTGCATCAGTTTTTACAACAGAAGACCTCAGTGATATCCCTACACCATCGCCGATTCAGATTGATAATTCAGATGTTCTAAGCAATATCACCGTTACAGAGAGAGAAGTATTGAATTGTTTAGATAAACTCAAGGTAAATAAAACGCCAGGACCTGATACAATCTCGCCTAGAGTTCTAAAGGAAGCTAAGAATGAGCTCTCCAAACCACTGACATTACTATTCAATAAATCCTTGCAGTCTGGAACTATGCCTGATCAGTGGAAGCTAGCCAACGTAACACCGATATTCAAAAAAGGCAGCAAATCCCTACCCAGTAACTATCGTCCAATTAGCTTAACCTCAGTTGTATGTAAAATGCTAGAAACGGTCATACGAGACCGACTCGTAAATCACTAGAGGAAAATAACATACTTAAAGATACTCAACACGGCTTTCGTAAAAAACGTTCCTGTTTAACAAACCTCTTAGACTTCTTCCACGATATCCTCAACCTCTACGATGAGAGTAAAGCTGTAGATATTATATACCTTGATTTTCAAAAGGCCTTTGACAAAGTTCCCCACAAACGTTTACTGCTAAAACTAAAAGCGCATGGAATACAAGATGGTGTGTTGAAATGGATAGAAAATTGGCTCAGCAACAGAAAGCAAAGGGTAGTCATAAACGGTAAGGCATCTAAATGGACCAATGTAAGTAGCGGGGTACCCCAGGGATCGGTACTAGGACCAATTCTCTTTCTAATTTACATCAACGACATAGATGAGGGTCTCACCTGCACAATCTCAAAATTTGCTGACGATACAAAAATTGCAAATAGCGTACTCTCAAAAGAACAAGTTGACGATATGCAACACAATCTAGATAAATTGTCATGTTGGGCCCAAATTTGGCAAATGAGTTTCAATGCGGATAAATGTAAAGTACTACATGTCGGATACCTAAATGAGAAAGCAAACTATTCGATGAATGGCACTCAGCTTAAGAATGTAAACAGAGAAACTGATCTGGGAGTAACAATATCGAGTAACCTAAAACCGAGTCAACAATGTTCAGAAGTTGTTAAGAAGGCAAACAAAATAATTGGCTTTATAGGCAGGTCATTTGAGCATAAATCCAAAGAAGTTATCCTAACCCTTTACAATTCCTTAGTCCGCCCTCTTCTGGAATACTGCGTTCAATCCTGGTGCCCTTATTACCAAAAAGATATAAACAAGCTAGAACGAGTTCAACGTAGAGTTACCAAAATGATACCTAGCCTAAAGAACAAAGCATACGAAGAGCGTCTTAGAGAATTAAATCTATTTCCTTTAACCCAGCGCAGATTAAGAGGCGACTTAATTCAAGTGTTCAAAATCATCAAAGGCACGACAATATGAACTGTAGTAAGTACTTCACTATCGACCAATCTAATTACACGCGGGGAAACGGTTGCAAAATTATTGGTAAATCTTTTAACTCGCACGAATCTAAGAATTTCTTCTTCAATCGAGTTGTCAACTTGTGGAATGGGCTTCCCCGAGACGTTATAGACTGCAGCACCGTTGATTCATTTAAATTCCGCCTAGACAAATATCTCGCATCAAACCCGCGACTGACTGCGTTTGTAAATGAATAACTTTATCCTCCCCTCAGTTACTAACCCATATGTCCCCTACTAACTTCCTAGTCCTGCCACGTTAGTGGCAGGGCAGTAGTTCCCTTTCCAATGTTCCCTTACCCACTCTAAACCACTGTTTGGACACTTGATCCTCAGTGTTTTGGAGGACAAGCAACCTAGAAGGGTCACTAGACCTGTTGTTGCTTGATTTCCTTTGTACAAGGACTTCTTCACTTCCATACTGACCACTCTATTTCTTGTTACTGCTTTCAACGTTCCTACAACCCTCTTCCCCTGTTGCACCCTATTTTAACTGAATACAATCATCAAATAGTAGCCAGAATTAAGTTAAGAAGACGTCGCAGGTACAGAAGGGGTTAATGATGATGGTAGGGAAGAAGGAAATTATGGCGTAATAAATAGGCCAGAGAAACAACATTTACTAAGGAAATCGAAAGCATTGAAGAGAATTGAGAGAAAATTAGGTTGAGGACATGATAGACAGTGATGTTGCTGTTGATTTTGTGGTGGTGAGGTGATAGGGAGAAGTGAATCAGAGAGTAAGGTAAACTATATTAAAGGGGTCACTTGGAGGTAAGAGGTCAAGGTCATGGAAGTAACTCATGGCCACCACTGCTGTGAGAGTGATGGTGGTGATGATGGGTGTGGTGGTGACAGAGTGGTAGTGGCGGGGGGTTGTGATGATGATGATGGTGGTGATGGGTGTGGTTGCGAGACGGGCGGAGGAAAGGTGAATAATGCGATGGAGAACATTAAAGTGAGATGGTGACCAAAGAAGGTGAGGATAAATGAGACAGATGATATATAGTGAAGATGGTTGATGATGTGTGATTGTGAGAGTTGAAGCCAAAAAATAATGATGGTGATAATCGGGGTAAAACTGTAAAAAGTTAAAACAAATAGCCTGCTATGTACTCTGCAATATCATTCTACATTTTTCTGATGGAATAATATATATGTCTTCCTGGGCAGCCATAAACTGATACTGCAAGACATAACGTTTATTTAGGAATTAACAGGTTATATCAAGGTGGTTAGGCCGCCTGGCTCCGAATCCGTAGATCTAATGTTCGAATCACTACTGGGTCATATATATATATATATATATACTGTACAGTATATGGCAAGGATACAAATTAGAGATTAGGGAGAGAGGGGGCGTGACCGTCATAATTTTTGCGTGGCACCTTGGGTCGATGATAGTAAGGCCCCTCACTTATTCCTCTACTCCTGTTCTACTCTCTCTTTACCCCCCTCCCCCCTCTACTCTCTCTGCCCCCACCATTTCAACCCTTTCCTCCCTTTATTGTCCTCCTCCTACCCCAACTTACCTGTATCTATATGTTCTGTCCCTTCCTCTCCTTGCCTCTTGTCTCCCTCTTCTTTCTTCTTTCCCAACTTCTGCCATCTCGCCTTCCCCCCCCCCCACTCCCTTTTCCTATCTCCCTCATGTTGTTACGATTCCCCATGTTTCCTTGCTTACCCTTTCCTTCTCCAGCCATTGTTTTCATATTTGTCTTCCTCTTCCTACTAAATTTTGTTTGTCGTCTTTGCTTTGCCGTTTTATTTTGTCCCAGTAGCATCATCAACACCTCCTCAACCACCAAATCCTGCTGCTTCCCATTCTCATCCACAATCACCATTTCCTCCTCCTCCTCCTCCTCAATCACCACCACCTCTTCCTCCATCACTTCTACCACCAACACGTTCTCCTCCTACTCCTCCACCTCTACTTATTACCACTACCATCTCTTATACATCCACCATCTCCGCTTCCTCCTTCTCTATAACCACCCACCCTACCTCCTCCCCCACTGTAATATATTTTAGACACGGAACTTTTCTCTATGTGCATTTCTACCAACACTCTGTTTATGCAAGAATGCGATGTAATAGGTTTAAGATGATTGTATTAAGTGAACAGACATTTTTAATTTAATGGAAATATATAAACCTGAATCTGAATCTCCCTCCTGCTCCTCTCCCACCACCTCCTTTTCCTCCTCCTCCTCCCTTCCACTATGCATTCCTCCCTTCCTGACTCTCTCATGCCTGCTCTCTTTGCCTTACGTTTCCTTAAATGTCCATGCATTGCGACTGCATGTCAGTTGCGCTCTCACATTCCTACTATTATCGCTCTTACCTTATTTCCTTCCATTTTTTTCATTATCCCTTCCTTCTATTTTGTCGCTTACATTTGTACATTTATTATTTATGTACCGTATTGAGTTTTTCATTATCCCTTCCTTCTATTTTGTCGCCAATATTTGTATTTTTTTTATTTATGTACCGCATTGAGTTTATCACGAGTTGTTTGGAGTATCCCTTCTTCGTATAATGTACTGTACCTCGCTATCCTGGACGTCCCTGGTACTGAATGGGCTAATAACCAGGCACAACCTCCGCGTGTTTTGCTTGTGTCCCTCCCTTTAAGAGGGAAGTATATTTTTGTTTATGGACTCTCTTCTCCCTCATGTTTAGCCCCATTAGTTTTCTTATATTTTAAGACGTTCGTTCTACTAGTTTGGCGATTATAAGACCTTTCGCTCCATTTCTTTGTCAATATTAAAAGACTTTTGTGCCATTTAGGTGTCGATTTTGTTCCTGGCGATCGACAGCGAGCCTGTAATTTTTGGAGGAATCGGCCTTCGGCCGGGACATTTGTCTACTGAAAAATTTACAAATATATCTTGAAAGGGGGTCATGGGAGTGTTTTTATAAGCTTGATAGAGGTCGAGCGAGGAAACTAAAAACTAAATATATATACTGTATATATATAAAATAGACCAAAACACAAACCCTACCCCCTTAACCCAATACTCTAGCATAAGTGCCTGCGTTTCCCTGGCCCCCTTCCCTCCTCTAGCCCAGGCACAGCTACTTCAATGGTCGCTGGGCTGACGGGGATTCTCTCTTCTGCTTGCTTGATACGACTGCTGCCTCGACGGTCTGGTATATTATTTTCTTACTCCTCTCTCTCTCTCTCTCTCTCTCTCTCTCTCTCTCTCTCTCATGCCACTGCTTTTTCTTGTTCTCTCAAATTTCATTAGCATTCATTGGATTCTCCAGACACCTCCTTTGCACCCCCATCATTCTCTTTCCTTCACTCCCTCTATCTCACACTCCCTCTATCTCACACTACCTCTATCTCACACTCCCTCTATCACACACTCCCTCTATCACACACTCCCTCTATCTCACACTCCCTCTATCTCACACTACCTCTATCTCACACTCCCTCTATCTCACACGGCCTCCATCTAGCACTCCCTCTATCTCACACTGCCTCTATCTGATACTGCCTCTATCTGACACACCCTCTATCTTACACTCCCTCCATCTCACACAGTCTCCTTTTCACACACTTAGTCTCTCGCTCTCTCCCTCAACATGAAGTATATTATGAAAGTTTAGGGGATACAGATATGAAAATGTCCAAGAGTTGAAGTGTGTGATAAGATGTGTGCTGCCATCCATTAATTATCAAACAGACGTAAGAGACGTAAGAGAAAGATAACGGAGGAGAACTTGTTATCACCTAGATTCCAAATACTAAAACTTAATTCTAAATAATGATCACCTACATTCCGAAATACTATAAATTAATTCTATATAATTATCACCTAGGCCTACATTCTGAAATACTAAAAAAATAATTCTACATACTATAATTATCACCTACATTCCGAAATACTAAAACTTAATTCTACATAATTATCACCTATCCTCCGAAAAACTAAACATAAATTATACTTAAGTATAGATTTCGAATGCAATGTTGTACTGTGGAATTGTTTATGAATATAGCTAACAAATTGCATGCCTTTGGGTCTACTCTCTCCCTTCCACACCGTCATATTCTCACATTCCTTTTCCATTTCTAGTGTATATTTCGTGAATTATATGTAAAGGTATTTCCATAGACTACAGTAGATCTATGGTCTTTCTAATCCTATCTAACTGCTTATTTTTGTGTATCATTTCATTCTCCCGGTATATATTCCATAAAACTCTGCATTATCTTTGTCTCCTTATCATGCAAATCCGGTGACGTTTTATGGTTTTACAATTGTCACCCCTTATCTAACCCACTCTGTCACAGCCCCAAGCCTGGCTCGTATTATCTGCCCCCACCTGACTCATATAATCGTACTAAGCCCTGTTTCTTCTTAATTGCCTGGCACTGTTTAATCCAATACGCTCAACCCAATGACTATACTCAAGTCAAATTAACAAATTACCTTAGTCCATCTTTCTCCTAGTAGTTACTCTGGCTAATGTTACTTTTGTTACAGTAATTAACTAACGATAATTTGTCATGCTCCCGTCTTGATTACTCAGATATTACGAAGATTTTGTAGCAACAAATTTTCTTCATTATGACAACTTGGCATTAATAGCATTCTAAGACAGTATTAACTCAGTATCAATAAATCAGCTGATAAGGGATTCAATTTGACACCAGGTGAAAAAGTAAAGTATAGTTTAATATAATATAGGCCTAATACTGTATATCGTACAAAATATAAATATAAAAAATCATTATTCAGGTTCAAATAGTCACTGCAGGTATTAATGACAATCAATCATGGAAATTCACAATCATGCTCATCAACTAATAAATAATTGGCTGCCAGTATAGTTTGATGAGAGATTGGGAGAGATATTTTTGTTAGTGAAATAAAACAATAGTGTTGCCTACATGCCCAATTTATTTCAACTAATCCTAATAATCTTTATATATATACTGTATATATATATATATATATATATATATATATACAGTATATATATTGTTTGTTTTTTGTTTTTTTTGTTTTTTTGTGGGGGGTGGGGGGGGGGGGACACATTTGTAGTATAATAGTCAATTAGTGCTACCCGGAACAGTATCGAACAATCCATCATCGTACCAAAGTACTTAACCCATTCAGTACCTGAGACAGGGCGCCCTTTTCATCATATTCTGGCAACTATTAGACGATTTTATTCAGCTTAGGAAATATACTTCTATCCATTAATTAGGCTTCAAACTATCTCAGCCAACCCATTTATCTAACGCAGATCCTTCCTAAGCTGCATACTATCGTCAAAATATAGCTAGAATAAAAACACACGTCGTTGGTACTCAAAGGGTTAATCGAAATAGTAATAGAACACCTGGCTGTGTAAGACTTTTCTAGGATGAACACAATCGTTTAAATATACCTAGAAAAAATGAAAAAGTACCGTCGAAATGAAAGGGTGGAAGTTTGCGATTCCCAGTTCCTCCAGCGAGATGATTAATGGGGAGTTAATAGCTCCCCTGTAGCTGTAATGTTTAAAGAAACCGGCCTTTGATTGGGAAAATTTTCTATCGAAAAATGTAGGGAGTGTTTTTTAAGTTTGATGACGGTCGACCAAGGAAACTAAAAAATATGTGAATATATATGTATATAATTATGCACAGCACAAAAATAGTTCGCATAATATCTCTACTAAATACACCGGAAACGAAGCAGCAATCTTGCGGTCACGAGTACGGTACTATAATTACTCGGCTATACATCTGCTGCTTCATCTACTTCTCCCTGTAGCTGCCTTATCACACCCTGCCTCGTTTCTGTCTATCTCTACTTCATATCTTACAAGTCCGCTACAACCCGACATAATTGACGAGGAAGTGTGTGAAATCAACATTGGTCACGAGTAATTGGAAACAACTCATCACTTTTATCATAAATCAATTACGTAATTATGCACCATAATTTCAGTAAATATTTGCATATAGCAACTTTTTAGATCTTTTTACGTAGTGTTAATGTGCTTATTAACGTCTATGGCTTAACTGTCCCTCCTCCACAATGTAAAACTTCTGCACGTTAAAGATTATTAATTAAGAAACAGTTCTCGATTAAATTAAATTACTTCCTCGGAGGAACTTTTTAACTACATTCAATCCATATAATATATATTCTATTCTATACTATTGTTATATTGTTCGTGAATGTAGAACACAATCAAGGTGTATGTTGTCGGATTCATTACAAGTGTTTTTCCATCTTCTATCCTTCATTCAATCGTACATAACAAATGTATCAGCCATACACAGTAGATATACAGTGACTGAACCCAGTCCCCCTTCAACGTGGTGAACACAATGGCGCCAGCCCGGCCTTCCAGCACTTCCCGGGGTTCTATTTTAAGAGGACTAGCTGCACCGAGAGCCTCACTTATACTGCCTGCCTGCCTGTCTGCCTGCCTGCCTACCTGCCTGCCTGCCTACCTAGCTCAATGTCTGCTTTCCTAACTCTATTATGACTGCCAGTATTCTGCCTGCTTGTATATTTGCCTGCCAATCTGTTTGCCAGCCCGTAATGTGCCTGCGTTGTCTGCATGACTTCCTGTGTGTTGTCTGTTCGAATTATACCTGCCTGTTTGCATGCCTGCCTACCTGCTTACATGATTTGAGCCTACGTGTCTGTTTGGCTGCCTGACTGTTTCCCCTGTCTGTATTTTACCAGTTTCTCTGTGTTCTTTCATATATCTTACCTGTCTGTTTGGATGCCTGCCTCTCTTCCCGTATGAATTTAGTCTTTCTTTATTTGTTCCTACCTGTATTTTGTCATCCTGTTGACTGCCTATCTCCCTGCATGATATTAACATGCTTGTCTTGTTGCCAGTTTGCTTACCTTGTCTCACACGCCTTCATGCATACAATTGTTTCAGGCATCAGTCTCACGTGAATGCATTATAATACTGACTTAAGGGGATGCTCTATAATGCATATTTAATCCACTGTGAATTTACCTTCTGTGCGTTACTCTCAAAAGTTATCCTATATTCATTTCCGGAGCACTGTCGTAATCACCGTCACACAAGCAAGTTATATTCATATTTGTTTTCACTAACCTACCAATTAATTTACAACCAAACCTAACTAATGAAATCAAGGAAAGTAATGACTACATGTGGTACTTCAAGGACTCGAACCTAGGATACCCACACCGAATTTCCGCAAACTAAGCATTACATTATCAAGACAGTAAAACGTTTATGCACAAGTTACTCTGTAATATACCCAACTTTGTAAATCACACTTACCTTTCATTATATCTCTCTTTAACAAATACTATATAAACATACCATTGTATTACAAATACAATTATTACAATTACCTTGCATTCATTACGTTAATTATTGCTTCCCATACTCCTTTCTTACACAAACACTTTTTCGCATTTCTCCCACCACTGCCACACTCGAAAACCTCACACTCATTCCCAACACTTCTTTCTTATATACTGTATACACAACATATCGTACTATCTTCTCTTAAACATACCTCATATTCTTTTCTCATGCACGTACCTTAAGGGAGCCCACCACGCTTTTTTTCTCTGTCTCTCCCTCTCTCTTTGGCTTGTATCCATTCGGCCCCATTCAGCCTACTATTTTAAGACGTTTACCCCCATCCAAGTGTCAATATTTTACTGGCGAGCGGTAGCGAGCCAGCATATTTATATATTTGTTTTGACAGAAAGCTAAATTTGTACATTTTTCGATAGAAAAAAAATTCCGGCGAAGCCGGATTTCTCCATACAATGCTTGCTCGTTATCGCTCGCCAGGAATAAATAGACACCTGGATGGGGATAAACGTCTTAAAACAGTTGGCTGAATGGGGCCGAATGGATACAAGCCAGGGAAAGAGAAAAAAGGAGAGAAAGATAAAAAAAAAACGGTGACCCCTCTTAAAACACTTACTTCACACTACATCCTCGCTACACACACACACACACACACACACACACACACACATACACACACACACACACACACACACGTTTCACACTTGTTTTTCCCACCTGTCTCGAGCAAGTGTCTCCCTGCCTGACATCTGGCAATTCATCTTGGAACATGTGTACTCTGCCAACTGCACCCTCCTATATCCAAGGCTCCACAGTTGCTACTTTAAAGCACACATATTATTATTTCAGGTAGTAAATAGTTAATGTGACACGAATGATATCTGGATATCTCAGTAATTGCATTGCAGATATTGATAAGCACTTCTATTGTAGATTACCAATGCAAGCTTTGATACATAGCAACACTTTCATTATACATAATAAACGCAAGGTAAATCAGAAGTCCTAAACATATAATAGTTCACAACACGTGTATTGCAGTTAGGGGTTATATGAACATACATAACTCTCACATTTATAAATATCAGGATAAATGCTGTAGCTAGCAACAACTAATCACAAAACATATATATAATCTTCTCGGCATGCTTTACTTATAATTATTAATTTAGACGTCTTTCTCAACTATTACATTTATCCCGTCCAATGGAAACCTTACATCTTATTATGTATATATTTAGTTCAATTTATGATTTTGTGGAATATAATGATGATGATGGTGACAATAATTTGTATTATGGTTGACTGAAACTTATATCTAACTATATGATATACCTACATTCATCTCCACTACGGGACTAAGCGTATCATTAGGAATTCCCATAAGAAGTACCTGATTTTTTTTTTTTTTTTTTTTTTTTTTTTCTATATTCCAACTTACTTACTCTCGGGCATAGGCTGAGAGCCTTAACATTCAATGCTTTACAATGAACAGTGAAGCCCGTGAGGTCTTGTTCCAGTCTAGGGAGTGAGACATGTGAAGCACGTACAGTACAACGAGCACCTGCCATCTTGCCTTCACATGAGGCACGGTGCTCACTCATGGCCCGAAACGACCCCATCTCTGAAGCCACCTCGTTCCCGTGCTTCACTGTCTCACCCCCTACACTCGGACTCTCACACTTACACACACACAACGCCACCTGTTGAGCAGATAACTCACCAGGCATTGCACCCCTATAGCATATTTTGAATATGGGAATATTCATACAGTGCTATTTAATCAGGGAACAATGAGGGTATTTTATTGACGTTTCGGTGGGCTTGTGGTAATTCACTGATACTAGGTACAGCACAAATTACATCCCAATAATATCTTCCCATTGATACATCGGGATTTGAACCCGGGACCTTTGGATTACTAGGCCAGTGGCAAGACCACTCCACCACACCTCCCCTAAATATAATTATATAATTATAATTATATTTAAATATAAATATAATTAGTCAATCTTTAAGATAAAGTAAAGTTAGTTTTCACTATCACGTTGCAAAATATATAGTATTATGTCATCATTGGCTATATTATTTACTCCCAAGAGGAATACGTTGATCATAAGTCCCCCAAACAGAATATTAATCCATATTTGGGAATCATTACTGGATGTTATGTTCCATTATATATTTTTTTTCCTACGTGTGTGAAGGACACAACAGGCAAAGCTGTCTATAACATACAGTATGGCTCTCCCAAAGTTGAAAGAGCGACAATCGCCATTTACAAACAAATATTTGGTGTATTTGGAAAGAAATGTGGTGTGCTTGTTTAGAGCCATGGCATGAATAGGAGGAGGAGGTGCTTGTGAGAGCTAGCTGGAGTACTTTCTGTGCAGGTGACACAAACAGAAACAGTAAGGAAAGCCAAAACAATGAAACTGGTTTTAATAACAACCAGGATGCCTAAAGGAGATTAACCTCTCCAGTAAACGGTGGCACCTTTTGTATTATGGTTTGGCAATCATTAGACGTTTTTGTGCAGAATAGTTAGGATTTATGGGAGTCAGAGAACATTTTTAGTTAGTGTATACCTTAATGCTGCATCTACTAATCAACTCTTGAACGGTTTTCCCTCTGTTAATCTGTTAAGCTAAAAGGTTAAACTAAGTAATGCGAATATACACGTTTTTTTTCAATTCCCTGTTAATCCTGAACCTCCCATGGCCTAGGCATCTGTCCCGCGGGCCTCAGACGTTCCTCCCAAGGCTAATTGCTAACGCTTTGTCCAGAAATTACCCCATCTCAATTCCGCATTGATTTGGATGGCGGCGCGAGAGAGAGAGAGAGAGAGAGAGAGAGAGAGAGAGAGAGAGAGAGAGAGAGAGAGAGAGAGAGAGAGAGAGAGAGAGAGAGAGAGTGAGTGCGGGAGTGTGCGAGAGAGAGAGAGAGAGAGAGTGTGAGAGTAAGAGAGAGTGTGAGAGTAAGAGTGATTGAGTGAGAGTAAGAGTGATTGAGTGAGAGAGAGAGAGTGACCGATGAGACTACAGTAGGCGTACACTGTATATACGGACAATAATCGCCAAATAGAATAGGAGGGAAAAGAACAGAGCATAAGAGAAAAAAAAAAACTTAAAAGACAGTGCTTACCCTATAACACCTACATTCCCACATAGGAACTAATTCTCCCAAACAGCCCATGTAGATTGAACCCCCTACCTCACGTTCATCAAGTCATTCTGCTAACCACCACACCATAGTGAACATATAGCAGGTATTAAGGGGGGTCACCGTTTTTTTTTTATCTGTCTCACCTTTTCTCTCTTGCCCTGGGTTGTATCCACTCGGCCCCATTCAGCCAACTGTTTTAAGACGTTTATCTCCATCCAGGTGTCGATTTCTTCCTGGCGAGCGATAGCGAGCCAGCATTGTATGGAGAAATACGGCTTCGCCGGAGAAAGTTTTCTATCGAAAAATTTACAAATTTAGCTTGCTGTCAAAACAAAAATATATATATTCTGGCTCGCTACCGCTCGCCAGGAAAATATTGACACCTTGATGGGGGTAAACGTCTTAAAACAGTAGGCTGAATGGGGCCGAATGGATACAAGCCAAAAAGAGAGGGAGAGAAAGAGAACAAAAAAAGCGAGGTGGGGTTCCTTAAGGGGAGATTTGTATTTATTTTCCCTGTATTTATTTTTACTATTTTTTTAGTTTCCTCCCAAGATTTCCAACAAGTTATACACAATAACCTTAAGACACCCCTTCGAGATAAACTTGTAAATTTTTTCGGTAGAAAAATGTCTTGACCGATGCCTCTTTTTAATAAAAAAACAGGCTCGCTATTGCTCGCTAGGAAAAAATCGACAGCTAAATGGCACAAACGGTCTTTGAATCGCCAAACTAAAGGGGCGAACGTCTTAAAATCTCAAAACTCATGGGGCTAAACATGAGAGGGAATGGGTAAAAAGACTTCCCTCAGCGGTAGAGAGAGGAAGGGGTGAAGTAGGCATGGATTGGGTTTAGGGGTATAACGTAGAAAAGAAAAAATTGCGATACAAATATAAATTCGAAGATTTCATACACATACAGTTTTATTATGTTTCTTCCACCAACCAACTATACCTCTAAACTCAATCAATGAAATCAACAAACACATGTGGCACTCCAAGGACTCGAACCCAGGACACTCACATCGAAATTCCGCTAAAATAAAAGCATTGTGAATTATTTACACACCAGAAGATATGTAAAATGGGTACAACTTTAAAGTAACACTGACGAAGTAATTACTGTTTGGGATCCAGAGAATATCCGATGCTATTACGATCAAAACATAATCAAATTCATACAAGCTGGCAAAACTTTCGTGTGAATAATGTTGCGTGCCTGCATCAGTCAGTTTAAGGAATTAAGGAGAGGCAGAGGGTTTTTCTCGACCCCCTTCTCCCTCATATTTAACCCCTTTAGTTATGACATTTTAAGACAATCGCCCCTTTAGTTTGGCGTTTTTCAGATCTGTGGTCCTATTTCTTTGCCAATTTTAAAACTTTTCGTGTCATTTAGATGTCGATTTTTTTCCTGACGAGCGATAGCAAGCCTGTATTGTAAGAGGAATCGCCCTTCGGCCGGGAAATTTTTCTACCGAAAAATTTACAAAGTTATATAGCCTAGGTCTTCTTTTTTTTAAAGCTTGATAGAGGGGTAGAGAGCAAAAAAAAAAAAAAAAAAATCCTTAAACAATTGATCCGAACCAGTAAATTGTGCTGTACAATACCGTCTGGGCTCCCTTAATGGCAGTGTTTGATTAATTACACCTTCTCGCATTCTGACATATATGATATAATCAACTGCATGAATGGAAGCTCCAGAGTAAATTGATGGGATTTGCTCAGAGATGACATAATAGACTGCATGAATGAATTCACGAGAGTAAGTTGGTGGAATTGAAAATAGAGGATATGGGGTATCCGATTCTTTTGACAAGTTACTTCGCCACAAGACTTCGTTATTTAGCCAACATACTGAGCTTTAAAATATATTCGGCGTGGTTAGTATTAAAGATTAAGTTAAGTCAGATTAAATTAGGAGAGGTTATGTAGTAAGTACGTTTGAGTTTAAATTAGGTTGGGATTGCTTGGCTATGGGTGAATCAATCAATGTGGGAACAGGAACTCCAGACGAAATGGCTTCTTGGTAAAGTGAACCGTACTCCAGAAAGAGACCAGGGAATAGATTTGACGAGGCAAGTCTGGAATAGTGGAAGCAGGGGACAGGGGAACGGGAATGGGGAAGGACGGAAGGATGGCGAAGAGGAGGAGGAGGAGGAGGAGAAAGCGAATGGGTGGGAGAGGGAGAAGAGAGAATAAACACATACAATACGAGGTTTTGCCATGTACAGTCCAGGTCATTAATACTCGCACACTTTAAAGCCTTGAACAATTTAAAGGAACCTCCGAATGACAAATATCATGTAAATAATTAATGAATTTCAAAGGACATAATCTCAGGTACCCGTAATGAATGAATAAGGAGTTTCAAAGACAAATATAAAGTAAAGAATGTATAAGGAGTTTCAAAACACAAATATCAAGTAAATAATGTATAAGGAGTTTCAAAGAAAAGTATCAAGTAAAGAAATATAAAGAAGTTTCAATTCAACTGGAAACAGCTTTGAAAAAATAAATATATATGAGCACAAATTACCGCGACTGTATGTGGGGGGGGGATTAAATTGAAGTAGAATATAAAACAAATTAGATAAACAGGACAGGTAGATAGGGATAGATCGATGGAGAGATAAATGTATATATAAATAATGTACATACAGACACACATGGTTGGTTGAGTGGTTATAATACTAGGATAATAACCAAAGAGTCGCGGGTTTAGTTCCAGGTCTATCGAGTGGATGCGTATTTGATATTATGTGTCTACTGTATTTACGTATTATCTCTCTCTCTCTCTCACCCATCCCTCCCTCCTCTACCCTCCCTAAGTGATCCCCTAAACTGCTATCCGATCCCTTAATCCTATCCTTCAGCTTCCTCCTTTAATGCTTCTAACTTCCTCCTTCCACTGATCTTTATCCCTCTCCATCACTCACTCTCGTACTCTCTCTCTCTCACTCACTCACTCTCTCTCTCTCTTCCTCGCTAGACATCCATCAAGCTTAAAAAAACACCCACCAGACTCCCTTTCAAGATAAATTTGTACATTTTTCGATAGACAAATTTCCAGCCCTCCTAAAATTATATGGTCGCTATCACTCGTCAGGAAAATATCGACATCTAAATGACACAAAAGGTCTTAAAATCGCCAAACTAATGGAACGAACTTCTTAAAATCTCAAAACAAATGGGCGAACATGAGGGATGAGGTGATGGGCGGGTCTATCAGAGTGAGAACTGAGCGATCTCTGCCATACCCATAGCTTACTCTGACTGTTCCTTTTACTTATATATCTTCTAAATCTCGAGTGACGGCGTCTCTTCCGTGGATTGACCTCCCAATCTACCAAGATTGGAAGCCAAAGCGTCACATTTTTCCCTTGCCCCTTAACTTTCTCTTCATAATTGCTGAGGGGCACAGGGCCCTGGGTGGGGCTTTGGTTTCCCGGGCGTTTCCGCATCCTCCTCAGCTCCCCGCCATGGAGTGGCTTCGGTCACCCAGGCTTTATTGTGGTCGGCAGGGAGGGTTCTGTGGGGGCGCTCGGTTAGGGCCTTGGCCGTGCTCGGGGCCTTGGGGCTGTTCGGCCAGGCAGCTTGGGGAACAACAACAACATGAGGGAGAAGGGGGTCCATAAAAAGCAACAACCTGCCCCTTAAACTTAGGTAACACTTCGTTCCCTCTGACCTCCCATCGATGGAGTCCCCCCTTGCGTCCTCTCCTCTGTCCTACCCTTGTCTGGAATACTATCCTCTTTTCTATCCCCTCTATCTCCTTGCTCTGTCCTCCTCTTCCATGCCATTATATCCTTCTCTTTCCTTTCCCTCTATGTCCCTTTTCTTCTGTTCCTGTTCCTTCGTTTCCCTTCTCCTCCATTCTATCCTGTAATTCTCTCTCTCTCTCTCTCTCTCTCACACACACACACACAGCGGCCTACTTAGTACTTAGAACGCCCCTCTCAGTCGCCCGCCTACGTGCATGGGATACTGTATATTGGGGGCCTAGCTTTACCTTAGAATGGCTAGGGAGAAATTGAGAGAGAGAGAGAGAGAGAGAGAGAGAGAGATATATAGAGAGAGAGGGGGGGGGGGAGGGAATAAGAAGAAAATGAAGGTAATAAAATAATTATATTTGGGAAACTTATTAGGAGAAAAGAATGTACTTGAAAATTAATATAAAAACTACTCCGACAACAACAACCTACACTACATAAAACAATTACATAATACAAAAACAACAATTATATAAAAGAATAAACAAGTAAACACAGCAACATGTCCCCCCCAACAACCACCTCCACCACCGGAAAAAAAAGCTACAACAACCCTCACAAAAACAAGTAAAATAGAGAAAGAACAAGAACAATAACGAAAGAACAAGACCAATACCGGGAATCAAAATATAAAGAACAAGGAAGGAGGGAGGGAGAAGGAAGGAAGGAGGGGAAAGGAAGGAAGGAAGTAAGGAAGGAGGGGAAAGGGGGCAGAGGTAGACATTTAAGTTACAAGATAACCGAGTCTGTGGGAAGTTTAAATGACAGTGTTTACATAATGACCTGGTTTCTATACTGTATATATATATATATATATATAGGTATTTATTTATTTATATTCATATTGCGTGTGTGTGTGTGTGTGTGTGTGAAACACAACATTATAATATAATGTAAGTGCGAGAGAGAGAGAGAGAGAGAGGAGTAAATGGAGATGGATAGAAGGACAAGAGAAGTGGAGTTGTAGCATGAATATGCACCTTGCGGTGGTGGTGTTATTCCGGGAGTATATAAAGTATGTTGAGGTACTGATGCGGTGGTGGTGTCATTCCTGGAGTATTTATGTTGAGGTACTGATCCAGTTGTGATCTCATTCCTGGAGTATATATATTGAGGTACTGATGCAGTGGTGGTGTAATCCTGGAAAATATATAATTATATCGAAGTACTAATGCGGTGATGGTGTAATTCCTGGAAAATATATAATTATGTCGATGTACTAATGTGGTGGTGGTGTAATCCCTAGAAAATATATATGTTGAGGTACTAATGCGGTGGTGGTATAATTCCTGGAAAATATATATGTTGATGCACTAATGCGGTGGTGGTGTAATCCCTAGAAAATATATATGTTAAGGTACTGATGTGGTGGTGGTGTAATTCCTAGATAATATATATGTCAACGTACTGATGTAATGGTGGTGTAGTTCCTAGATGAAACATATATAAAGGTACTGATGCAGTGATATTGTATTTCCTGGAAAATATATATATTAATTATTGGTGCGGTGATAATATAATTCCTGGAATATATATATCTAAAGGTACTGATGTGGGGGTGGTAAATTTCATAGAAAATATATATATCAAGATACTGATGTAGTGGTGGTATATTTCTTAGAAAATATATATGTAAAGGTACTGATGCGGTGGTGGTTAATTTCCTAGAAAATATATATATCAAGTTACTGATGCAATGGTGGTGTTTTTCATGGAAAATATATATATCAAGCTACTGATGTAATAGTGGTCTAATTCATGAAAAATATATATATCAAGTTACTGATGCAATAGTGCCTAATTCATGGAAAATATATATGTAAGAGTACTGATGCAGTGATGGTGATTCCTGGAAAATATATATATAAAGTTACTGATGCGGTGGTGGTGTACCTCCTGGAAAATATATATATATAAAGTTACTGATGTGGTGGTGGTTATTTCCTGTAAAATATATATATAAAGTTACTGATGCAGTAATAGTTAATTCATGGAAAATATATATACCAAGTTACTGATGCAGTAGTGGTATTTTGCATGGCTAATATATATATCAAGTTACTGATGCAGTGGTAGTGTATTTCATGGAAAATATATATATAAAGGTACTGATGCGGTGGTGGTATATTTCCTGGAAAATATATATATCAAATTACTGATACCGTGGTGGTGTTTTCATGGAAAATATATATATCAAGTTACTGATGCAGTGGTGGTGTAATTTATGGAAAATATATAGTGGTGTATTCCCTGGCAAATATATATATCAAGTTACTGATGCAATGGTGTTTTAATTCTTGGAAAATATATATGTAAAGGTACTGATGCGGTGGTGGTATCATCCTGGAGTATATATGTTGGGATACCTAGGCTTCTCTTGACCAATCAGGCACTTGGCCACTCACTGAGCTTGAGTCATTTTGTAATTAAACAATACCTCATCCACATAACCGAAGCACCAATAAGAACCTAATATAATTTAATTGATGAGCCTTTCATTGTTTAGCATGGCTAATTCGATCCACCACAGCCAACAGGAAGAAGAATAGAGTATCTTGTGAATTGATAATAAGAAATTAGCCTAGCTAGGCTACAGGGAAGCCTGTTAGTGGCCCAAGGTTAAAGGATTTCTGACGGATTGATCATTGATAATCATCTGTTAGGCTAGTTGGGAAATTAGTGTATTTTTTTACCTTAACCACAGTATATTGTTCTACTTTGCCATGTCTACACCTAGACAGGGCTAGCCAATCCAAAATGACAGACTTTACTAGGTCTATGCCTACACAGGCAGTTCTAGCCTAGCCAAAATGCCAGACTTAGCCTAGGCCTAATTTTTTAAAATAGGCCTAGGGTAATATTTTTGTAGTCACAACACCTCAAGGCCTATCTACCTTTTCAAAATAGGCCTAGCATAAGCCTATATATACAGTATATATATATATATATATATATATATATATATATATATATTTTTTTTTTTTGGCTATAGCCTAGGCTAGTCTAGGGTAATATATTTGTTTATTCATACACTTCAATTTTTTTTGAGGGGGCAAAGCCCCCCTCAACCCATAATTGTATCCCACGGTTGGTAGCATAACAATTTACCCATCATCTGGCCATGGGATACAATAATGGGGTGAGGGGGGGCTTAGAACCCCCCTACCCCTCATGATATTGTCATCATCATATATTTACCGGCAGAGGCAAATGAGAGCAGTCAAATTAGATGCGAATATAACAGAGTGTGCGACTATGTAAACAAAGCGGACGGTACACCCGCTAACACAACTCTTACCTTGGTAAGGATGGTGTTAGCGGGCGTACTGTCCTTGTTTAGATGAAGTTGCAGGCTCGGTTATGTTCGCGTCTAATTTGATTGCATTTAATTACAAAATTATCCCCACGGCCAGCTGTTATTTGCCCCCCTGCTGGAAATATATATGGTGATGACAATATTCATGGGGGATGAGGGGGTTAAAGCCCCCCTCAACCTATTACCCAACAGTTGGCCATGGGATATAATGATAGGTTGAGGGGGGCTTTGTCCCCCTCATCTCCCATGACTTAATGCCATCAAATATATTACCAGCATGGGACTAATAACAGCTAGGCTAGTAACTAGGAGGATGGTACGCCTGCAAACACCATCTTTACCTGCTAGGCTTCTACTTTATTATGCTTAGGCTACACCAAGCTAGGCATTGCTAGCCTAACCAAAACACCATACACAGGCCTAACTTTTCTAGCCTAAATAGCCCTAACTTTAAAAAAAAAAAAATAGGTTATAGCCTAGGCCTAAGCTAGGCTAAACAAAATTATTCACATCATTTATTATTTATTGTTTAGGCTAGGCCTAGGGTAATTATTTTCATCATTTTGTTCCTGTGATACTTTCAAATTTGTTGAGGAATAGGCTACCCTAATGTAACCCAGAGGTGGTGGGGAGTTGGAATAAAACATTTCCGCAATAAATGAGTGTTAACATCTACTAATGGTAAGCTACGTGTCGCAGCACATGAATGTGTGCAACAATTAACCTAGACTAGGTCTAGGCTGGCATAGGTAGGCTATTCATAGCTTAATTCGGCCTGTCATAAGACATTAAGGATACAAATATTATCATACTTTGTATTAAATGCCTTGATGGTGTTGTAAACATATGTTAACAATCATATAGCGCTATTATTGCCTCAATAATGACTTAGTGTGTCATAAAGAGCTATACAGCAGACGAATTTGTTATGGTCGCGGGTAGTGTAATCGATATTTGTGTACCTATATCTGGGTCAAATTCATGTAAGGGTGGTCCGGACCACCCTTTGCGAAAGGGGATTCCTACGATCAAAGATGGCCACTACGACGCTTCGTGAATACCAGCGTTGAGTCGTAAGGGAACGGTAAGGGAGTTTTCGGATCGTACGACCGTTAGTGAATCCACCCCCAGGCTCTCTCTCTCACACACACACACACACACACACACACACACACACACACACACACACACACACACACTCTCTCTCTCTCTCTCTCTCTCTTTAATAGGGGGTTACAGGGAAGGAAGACTTTAGACAGGGAAGAAAATAATGGTTGAAACTCAAATCAACAAGAGAGAAGGATATGGGTATGGTTTAGATTGTTAGTTTTGTTGTGCATTTGGCCTTTCCCTTAAGAGTATAACCTTGTATTATGCACCACAGGTTGTCCCCAGTCAACCCGCTGTAAGACTCCTGCGGTTTACATGTCCAGGTTGAAATAGTGTTGCACTGTATTTTGCAACATTTTTGAAGATATTACCTAGTGTTTTAAGTTTGTTGTTATTCTTCTCCTCTCTCTCTCTCTCTCTCTCTTAACCCCCCCCCCCCCTCCACCACCTTCCCTCCCTCATCCCTCCTATTACATTATACTGGAGCTTGTCATGTGATCCCGCCCTCCTCTCTCTCTCTCTCTCTCTCTCTCTCTCTCTCTCTCTCTCTTTCTCTCTTTCTCTCTCTCTCTCTCTCTGTATATTATATATATATATATATATATATATTATGGCACAATATAGCCAACCAGTTGGGACATAATTAAAAGGACATTATTATATCGTTACACCTTTTATGACAAAATATGCTGATAGTATTAGAAACAAGAAATTAATATATTTAATTGATCGATTATTATAAGTTTTAACATCGATCAAGTATGAGGCCTGGTACCAAAGTTCAGACAAAATTCCTTAGATAGTGTTTCATAGCTGCACGCTTAAAATGCCTTTGGATAATAATTAGACTTCATAACCTTAAGGGGGGTGACCTGATTTTTGTTATTTCTGTCATTTTCTCTCTTTCTCTGGCTTGTATCCATTCGGCCCCATTCAGCCAACTATTTTAAGACGTTTATCCCCATCTAGGTGTCGATTTCTTCCTGGCGAGCGATAGCGAGCCAGCATTATATGAAGAAATCCGGGTTCGCCGGAGAAATGTTTCTATCGAAAATTTACAAATTTATCCTGCTGTCAAACAAAAATTAAAAATATGCTGGCTCGCTACCGCTCACCAGTAAAAAATTGACACCTGGATGGGGATAAACGTCTTAAAACAGTAGGCTGAATGGCGCCAAATGGATACAAGCCAGAGAAAGATAGAAAAGGACAGAACAAAAACAGGTCACCCCCTTTAACCCTCTCACGACCATATGACGCAGAGGTTGCCAGATTAGCAATAAGAAATAGAGTTCTGTCACTCTTATAATTACCTCTCCAAAATTAGTTTCCTGCCCACAGCTAACTCAAAGATAACTGCAGAGGTTAAAGTAACTAAACTAAAGGTTTCTAAATACCCCTGATGGTAACAAAGGCTTTAAAGTATCCCTAATAGGCTCAACATTTCGTCAAGAACGTGAGAGGGTTAAGTGAGCAATGTTGTTTTGGTATATACCCTTGTGTCATATCCTATCCCGCAAGGAGTATCTTACCCGCTCTCAGTGAATAGATGTACAAAAGTGACTACACCTTAGTATGGTGATTAAGGTTTTTTGTTTGTCCTTAGTTATTTCTCTGGACTATCTCCCCCCCCCCCCCCTCGAGATAAAGTTGTACATTTTACAGTAGAAAAGTGTCCTGGCCGAAAGCCGGTTCCTCCTAAATCATAGACTATAGCTATCGCTCACGAGGAAACAAATTGATGCCTAAATTGCACGAAAGGTCTTAATACTGGCAAAAATATGGAATGTAAGTCTTAAGAAAAAATAAGGGGGCTAAATATGAGGTAGAAGGGGGTCCAGAAAAAACCCTATCCCCATAAGACATTGACGTACTGGAGTGAAGTATGAGCGTTGTTGGGGCGACATTATAACCCTTTCTGTACTGGTGACGTATGTTTTGACGCATGTTAGCTAGATTTATACGATTTTATGTAACTTAAGAACGATTTGTAAGAGTTAAAAGGGATCAATGAGAGAGTTGGGGGTCATTTACTTGCTGGAGGTACTTCCTAAACTGAATAAAATCGTATAATAGTTGCCAGAAAGTAACAAAAAGGACGGTCCCCGGTATTGAAAGGGTTAATGAAGAGTGAGCGGGGTAGACATTAGTATAGGAAGTGCGTTTGGAGCCACACAGAGAGATAGACAAATGAATGAGGAAGAACAAGAGCGATGTAGTGTGCATGTGGATGTGTTGGAGAGAGTTAAGAGGAAAACCTTGATGTGGTTTGGTCATGTGGAGTGAATGGAGAGTGAGATAATGGTGGAAGGTCAGGGAGGGGTAGAAGCAGACCGATAATGAGATGGAGGGATGGAGTTGAGAGATATATGAAGTGGTGTTTGGTGGGAGACGGATGACAGGAGTATGGAGGCGATTCATTTGTGGCCATCTCCTTGGGGATCAAGGCATCTGGCATTAGATTGATAGATAGATAGATAACAGGTTAATGCATTGTATAACTATTAATGATTGTCTTACCTACTTCTACCAACATTGGTGCAAAATTATATATGCCTAAATTCACCTTCAAGCTAATACGTATTCTTAAACGATATTCCCTCCCCAGCGTCTGATACACAATATACTGTATACTATGGGAATGAGTCTTCTTTACAGAGAGTACACGAATCACCATTCCCATTTATAAAGGTAACGGATTTTTTTTCCCGAGTAATTTCTTCCATCAATAGCGCTGCGAATGAAAAACAAACGTTAAAGGATACACGTGTAAGTAAATCGGGAAGAACATTATATACTTCCACCATTTTAAAACGCATGGCAAGGTTCAGGTGTTGGCAACTGTACAGCCGCGTTCAGGAATCTGTGATAAATCCAGATACGGAGACGATGTGTGTTAAAATTTAATTTTATGGTCCTCAAGGATCAAGCTGGTTGTATTTATTTAATTTATCAACTCATTGCCCCATATGTATCGTTCGGTAGTGTACCACAAAACTTGACCGTGATTGTACTAAACTTTACTAAAGAGTCTAATGAGTGCCAAGATAGTGGGAAAGTAATGTTAAATGATAAATTACGAATTAATTAAAGAAATCAAGTACCGATTTTCATAGTGAAATTAATGAAAGAGTAATGGCAAATATTATACTTTCATTGTGAAAATAACGAAAATGGAAATACGTACTAGAAAAATTTATTGAAAACCTTTCATGTGGGTGTCTATCGAAATACTATCCATATCTACTCACTCTCACTCACTCTCTCTCTAAGTTTCAGCTGTGGATTTACCTTTCACCTTTTAGTTCCTTTTAGTTCTCTCTCTCTCTCTCTCTCTCTCTCTCTCTCTCTCTCTCTCTCTCTCTCTCTCTCTCTCTCTCTCTCTCTCTCTCTCTCTCTCTCTCTCTCTCTCTCTCTCTCTCTCTCTAAGTTTCAGCTGTGGATTTACCTTTCACCTTTTAGTTCCGAAAATTAGAGACTATTACCCAGTAGTTTGAAAGGGAAAAAACGTACCGAGCAAAACTGTATGCGGACTTTTAAGGGGGCGTCAACGTTTTGTTTGTTATCTTTCTCTCCTTGTCTCTCTTTCTCTGGCTTGTATCCATTAGGCCCCATTCAGCCAACTGTTTTAAGACGTTTATCCCCACTCAGGTGTTGATTATTTTCCTGGCGAATGATAGCGAACCAGCATTGTATGGAGAAATCCAGCTTCGCCGGAGACAGTTTTCCATCGAAAAATTTACAAATTTAGCTTGCTGTCAAAACAAAACAATATATATGCTGGCTCACTACCACTCGCCAGGAAAATATTGATACCTGGAACGGGGTAAACGTCTTAAAATAGTAGGCTGAATGGGGCCGAAAGGATACAAGCCAAAGAGAAAGGGAGAGAAAGAGAAATAAAGCGAGGTGGGCTCTCTTAACATGGTCCGGCATATATCAAAGATCTTTTCATCGCGAGCCTGCTGAATTCTGGAAAATCCACGCATTTTTTATTTTTTATTTTTATTTGTTTTCATACACTGATCTGTTTTGTAGCTTGTACGACATTTATCTAGGTTGCCATGGTAACGCTTGAGTGGGTGACTTTAGGGGGGATGGTTCACTTTTTGGGCGACTTTTGCATGTATTCATTATTTTTCTAGTTTCCTCCCTAGATCTCCATCACATTAAAAAAAAAACATCCATTAGATCCCCCTTCTAGATTAATTTGTACATTTTTCGGTAGAAAAAATTCTCGGCCGAAGGCCGGTTCTTCCAACTTTACAGGCTCACTATCGTTCGCCAGGGCAAAAATCGACACCTAAATAGCACGAAAGGTCTAAATATTGACGAAGAAATGGGGCGAAAGGTCTTAAAATCGACTAACTACTAGGGCAAACATCTTAACATCTGAAAACTAATGGGGCTAAACATGAGGGAGAAAGTGGTCCAGAAAAGCAGCCCATCCCCCCTTAACCCTTTCAACCAGATGACGAGACATGTTATCATTGACCTACCTTCAGATTATTTGAATCAACTTAGGAAGGGATTGGTAGAGTTAAAGTGTAGAATTAAATGATAAGGTGAGCGAATTAAAGGCTTTATAATAACCCTAAGCCATAAATGAGTGGGTATTAAGCTGGAGTCACACGAGCCCTTTTTCGAGCAATTTTTACGGGCAATTATGGTCTGGAAGATTCAAAAATTACACTTTATCAGAATTCAGCCGCCTAACATAATCTACCTTCAGCTAAGTTGCCGATACGAGTGTGAAAAAGTCCCGAAATAATACGAGAAAACACTGTATCTCAAAATGGGTTACTATAATGAATGGAAACAAGGTTGCTACATTGGGGGAGAGAGGAGATCCTAAGCAGAACATGAAGGGCAATATAAACACCTGGTAAGATGAGCTAACTAACCCTTTCAAGATCCGATTACGCATTTTTTTCGGGTTTCTGGCTATTATTAGATGGTTTTATTCAGATTAGGAAGGGTATATGGAGTCAGAGGGTTAATTGAGATAGTCTTTACCCTTATAATTCCCACAGATTATTTCTAAACTGTATAAAACTAACAATATTGACACTCCGGCTAAGAATGTAACCCCCTCCCCCCCTCTCTCTCTCTCTCTTGGCTACATCTGAGTCTAATATAATCTCTTCCATCTCCTACCACATTAAATATTAAATTGTTTTCATCCCAACAACAAATACTCTCCAGCCACTCACTTCCGCATTGTAAGAAACGTTTTATTTATAATATTACTGTTTTACTATGTATTATATATATATATGGGTGTGGTGTCCAGAGTTCAAATCCAGGGAGGACCATTTGTGTTTAGTTTATTCAAGTACATTGGGGTTTGTAATGGATGATTACTTTTAAGAACGGAGTGTTCCTTGATATCATATACCCACAAATTATGTATGTTAATATCATCTTTGACAAAATATGATTTGCATAGTAGTTTTCCTTTTGCATGCATTCTTCCCATAAACATATAAATAATTCTTCATCTTTCTCACATGATTATATGATAATTTTCAAAAAACAAATTTGAGACGTTAAACAAAAGTTTGTATCCACGCCAGGCTTATATGTATGGAAGGAAATATAGTGTGATTGGCTTACAATAATAATTTGCTATCAAATCGTTAATTGGTCATATTATTTAACTATTGCATATCTAGTACACTTCTCGTTAATCATAATAACTTTCCTTCCATACATAATAATGTAAATAATACTATTGAGGGGAGATGGTTCGTTTTTCTAGACCCCCTTCTCCCTCATGTTTAGCCTCATAGTTTTCATATTTTAAGATGTTTGCCCCATTCAATAGTTTGTCGATTTTAAGACCTTCCGCCCCATTTCCTTGTCAATATTATGACCTTTCGTGCTATTTAGGTGTCAACTTTTTCTTGGCGAACGATAGTGAACCTGTAATTTTGGAAGAATCGGCCTTCGGCAGGGACACCGAAAAATATACAAATTAATCTAGAAGGGGGATCTAATGGATGTTTATTTTAAGTTTGATGGAGTTCTAGGGAGGAAACTAGAAAATAATTAATAAATTAAAAAACAAAACAAAAAGTGAACCATCCTCCGCCCCTCTCATGACGGCTATATTCAGGGCTTCTGTTTACTAAAGCCGGTATCACACGAGCGTTTTTTCACTCACATTTATCCTCAACACTGGTCTGGCAGCTTATGAGGTCAACTTTTACAATATTTCGGTTGCTTAAATTCATCTATCATCACTCTAGTTTCCGATACCAGGGCAAAATATTCCAGAAATGCTACCAGAATTTTTTTGATCATCTAATGTTGACTATAAAAGCTCTCGTGTGATACCGGCTTAATCTCCCTGCTCCTGCCTGTCTGACATGAAACTGATAACGGAATAACACTCGGATCTAAGGCCGTTTTATAGCATATTTTGTTGTCGACTGGGTAATTGCAAACGCGAGTACATATGGCAATTAGCTCTGTCCTCTTTGCTCTCATTTTGATTTGTTGTCTCTATTTTCTTAACATACTGTACATAACTAGTTTACTCAATTTTTTCATTTCATATTTTTATAGTACTGGTAATTTCTCAGTTCATCTATGGATATTTTTGTAATAATTTGTTTTATATAATTACCTGTTTTCATTCTCTTCTGAACACAATATTTTTGTCTCTATCGTCATTGCCACCACCTTCCAAACTTATCAAACTATGGGCTTATTTTTGTTTTTAATTTTGTAATTAGCTCTACACAAAGAAAAGTAAAATCTGGCATCACTTTAAATACTCTTTTGACAAAGTTATGCATCAGAAATGCACTCTTAATTACTTGAACTCAATATAAAGTATTTTCACAGTTTGTGAACCGTTCGGAGCAAGAATAATAGCAGGTTTAAAATTCGTCTTTGTATTAACTATAACGAAAACATAGTTGAAGATTTGGCTCCCATATCCCAGTGATTCAGTAATCATAACTGACCACCAAAAACAAGACACAATTAAAATCTTACATTATACTTGGTAACTTCAAAAATAAATATACTTCAAAAACTGTGAATTAGATTAGAGTGATCAAGTTATCAGCGTCATATCAGATAGCGGGCGTGGGGAGATTTGTAAACAGAAGTCCCGAATCCCGGCTATCAAACCAGACCCTATTAATAAAACTTGCCCTAGGACACTTTTTTTTAGTTACAATCTTTGTAATAAACCAAACATGGATATATATGTATTCTTCACTGTTCTAGTTTTATCTTCGGAAGTGATAAAGTGGCCAAGAGTAGGCAAGTCCACGTAAATTTGCCTCTATTTTTTCTGATAATCAGTTCATTCCTAAGACCAAATTGTTCTGGCTTGACACCCCGTACCGAATATTAGTCATATGAGAGTAAGCTAGTAAAGCTTATAATGGCTGGCCTCGGAATACACTCTTTTACAGGATTAGGCCAGGGTTTTTAAAGTCGTGGGCGATTTGGTGCTACTGACATATGAAATAAGGAGGGTATGTGGGAGGAAGGGAGGATTGATTGGTGGGAGTGATGGGGGAGAGAAGGAAGGGAGGAAGACAATATGGAAGGGAGGGAGGGAGGGAAGGGCGCTCTCTAGCCAAGTGGTGGTAACATTAGACCAGTGAAGTTCGGCCTGTAATTTGGGGGAGGTTCGAATCCACTCTCTGGAGCCAGTCGAGTTGTGGTGGTGGATACTTACATGTTTATGGCCAATCCGCAACATAAAGCAAACAACCTACACCATACCCCTGTCACTACTGTCTTCTGTTTCACTTCCTGCCCCTTGTCTCTGTATAAAACCTGAGGCAAATCTCACTAAACCTTTTAATTTTTTCTGAGGGAGGGAGGGATTGTAGAAGATAAGACAGGTGGGAGGGAGGATAGTTGTATAATGGAGGATAGTTGTATAATTATATATATATATATATATATATATATATATATATATATATATATATATATATATATATACTGTATATACTGTATTACATGCTATGTTTGGTAATTATCATAGGAATCATTATTACAACTCTCATATAATTTTAAGGTAGTTTACTTACAATTAATTAGTATTTAAGCAGGTGACTGTACATTCTAGAGGTTGAATAAATGTGACTTCCTGATCCTGTTCTACCTGTGTCAGACTTTGCTACACCTTACTCATGCACTTTTCGAGTTCTCCAGGCTTTGTCCACGTGAAACGGAGTTTTCCGTCACGTCTGTGGGGTGTGTATGAGAAGCGAAGAGAGTTATTGAGAGAGGTTTTAGGACACTTTGACAGAGGACTTGATCTCGATAAAAGGTCAGGATATATTCCTCCCTACTTGGGGGAAAACTCCCTGTAATATTTAAATCTACATTATTTGTTCCTGTATTAAAAGTTCCTGCTTTTATAGGCCAAAGTGCTCATCATTTAAACAGAATAAATCAGTGGTTGGATACAAGTATTTTAAATACCCTTTACCTATACAGTAAGTATGAACATTATATTTATGGTAATAATGATACAGTAGCAGCATTTACTATTACTTAAATATAATAATAAAGGAGGTAAACCAGAGTCTACATACGACAAGAGAATCTACCAGTACCAGAATCGACCAGAATCATCAATCAACCAAACAAGAATAATAACAATCTTAACAACAACCATAATATTATGTTCCTTACATAATATAATATAATTATATATATATATATATATATATATATATATATATATATATAACAGAAAGAGGGAGAGACTAATAACACACACTCACTCACTCACTCACTCACTCACTCACTCACTCACTCACTCACTCACTCACTGTAAGTAGCGGGGTACCCCAGGGATCGGTACTAGGACCAATTCTCTTTCTAATTTACATCAACGACATAGATGAGGGTCTCACCTGCACAATCTCAAAATTTGCTGACGATACAAAAATTGCAAATAGCGTACTCTCAAAAGAACAAGTTGACGATATGCAACACAATCTAGATAAATTGTCATGTTGGGCCCAAATTTGGCAAATGAGTTTCAATGCGGATAAATGTAAAGTACTACATGTCGGATACCTAAATGAGAAAGCAAACTATTCGATGAATGGCACTCAGCTTAAGAATGTAAACAGAGAAACTGATCTGGGAGTAACAATATCGAGTAACCTAAAACCGAGTCAACAATGTTAAGTTGTTAAGAGGCAAACAAAATAATTGGCTTTATAGGCAGGTCATTTGAGCATAAATCCAAAGAAGTTATCCTAACCCTTTACAATTCCTTAGTCCGCCCTCTTCTGGAATACTGCGTTCAATCCTGGTGCCCTTATTACCAAAAAGATATAAACAAGCTAGAACGAGTTCAACGTAGAGTTACCAAAATGATACCTAGCCTAAAGAACAAACCATACGAAGAGCGTCTTAGAGAATTAAATCTATTTCCTTTAACCCAGCGCAGATTAAGAGGCGACTTAATTCAAGTGTTCAAAATCATCAAAGGCATCGACAATATGAACTGTAGTAAGTACTTCACTATCGACCAATCTAATTACACGCGGGGAAACGGTTGCAAAATTATTGGTAAATCTTTTAACTCGCACGAATCTAAGAATTTCTTCTTCAATCGAGTTGTCAACTTGTGGAATGGGCTTCCCCGAGACGTTATAGACTGCAGCACCGTTGATTCATTTAAATTCCGCCTAGACAAATATCTCGCATCAAACCCGCGACTGACTGCGTTTGTAAATGAATAACTTTATCCTCCCCTCAGTTACTAACCCATATGTCCCCTACTAACTTCCTAGTCCTGCCACGTAAGTGGCAGGGCAGTAGTTCCCTTTCCAATGTTCCCTTACCCACTCTAAACCACTGTTTGGACACTTGATCCTCAGTGTTTTGGAGGACAAGCAACCTAGAAGGGTCACTAGACCTGTTGTTGCTTGATTTCCTTTTGTACTCCTTTTTTTGTACTCACTCACTCACTCACTCACTCACTCACTCACTCACTCACTCACTCACTCACTCACTCACTCACTCACTCACTCACTCACTCACTCATCACTCACTCACCACTCACTCAATCACTCACTCACTCCTCACTCACTCACTCACCACTCACTCACTCAACTCACTCACTCACTCACTCACTCACTCACTCACTCACTCTCTCACTCACTCACTCTCTCCCTCTCTCTCTCTCTCTCTCTCTCTCTCTCACTCTCTCTCCTTCTCTCTTCTCTCTCTCTAGCTCTCTCCTTCTCTCTCTCTCTCTCTCTCTCTCTCTCTCTCACTCTCTCTCCCTCACTCTCTCTCTCTCTCTCTCTCTCTCTCTCTCTCTCTCTCTCTCTCTCTCTCTCTCTCTCTCTCTCTCTCTCTCTCTCTCTCTCTCTCTCTCTCTCTCACTGATAACACTCCAAGGTCAGAATATGTTTTTTTCCACCCCGGCGACCCCCCATAAAATACAAGGAAAATAATAAAATCCGTATCTTGTAATCTCTATCATATCATTTTTGTATTAGACTGGGTGGCGCCTATGTGTCTTACGCGGGGTTTATGGGCCAGTATTATTACATTGTGTGTATACTGTATATATATATATATATATATATATATATATATGTATATAGATAGATAGATAGATAGACATAAAGATAGATAGGATAGATAGGTATATACCGGTAGATAAAAACCTAAATAGTTAGATTTATAGATAGATTAGATAGATAGATAGATAGATTTGTAGATTGAACATTACATAATAATACTAATAGTCAATATCATAATGCTACGTATTATAATGTCAAAATTACAAAAAACACTCCTTCACACCATATGAGGTATTTGTTTTTTCTGTCCATCTTTCTCCCCCATGTTTAACCCCATTAGTTTGTCGGTTTAAAGACCTTTCACCTCATTTGTTATTCATCCATTTATCCATACTATTCCGTAAATTCTTAGATACAATTCCGTACACTCTTCCATACAATTCCGTACTCTGACAAGAAAAACATTCCAAGAGGTAACAGAAAAAGACATAACCCCAACTTCACACCAGAAATTCAAAACCTCATCAGACAACGCGATATATTGAAACACTCCCCAGCACCTCACACACAAGACATCACACAACAAATTCAAGCACTCAACACCCAAACTAACAACAAAATACAAGAACAACAAAAACTAAATTGGAATAACTTCCTACAAACACTTGATCACAAAACAAACCCCCAAAAAACTCTGCAAAACACTAAACAGCATCACACTTTCCAACAGCAACACAACACAATCACATGCTGCAATCACAACAACAGACTCTACTCCTTCATGTAAACAACAAGCAAACACTCTCATCAATCACTTTTCACATGTCAGCCACCTAAAACCTCACAAAGACGACCGACGTGTCATCCGACGTAAGAGACAATTCCCCACAGACCCTGACTATACACCCTTCACCAATCACCAGACAAAGCATATCATCAACAATCTCAAGCACTCACCCGCCTGTGGCCTAGACAACATAAGCAACATACACCTCAGACACCTGGGACCACAAGGCATACAAGCACTCACTAACATATCAAACTACAGCTATTCACACAACACAATACCAGACATTTGGAAGCATGGTATCATCATCACATTCCCCAAACCCAACAAAGACCCCACGCTACCCTCCTCGCACCGCCCCATCACACTCCTTTGCTCCCCCTCCAAAGTCATGGAACGCCTAGTATTACAACTAATTACACCTGACCTACCCCTAGCTCCAACACAACATGGCTTTAGGCCACTGCACTCCACACAAACACTCTTCTCACAGACCTTACACAAAGAGCTTTCGACGGCATCAACTCAGCTAGACCACCACACAGATCACTATTAGCCACACTCGACATTAGTAAAGCCTTCGATGCCATCCCCCGCCACAACCTAACAAACAAAATCTACAACACAAACATGCACAACAACACAAAAAGTTGGCTGGCCAACTTCCTAGCAGGCAGATGTGCACACGTATCTTTTGCCGGTCAGTCATCTAAAATCAGAAACTTTCCAAACGGAGTCCCACAAGGATCCGTCCTATCGCCCGCACTCTTCAATCTGTACATGCACGATATAACTACACCCAATACGCCCCAAATAAACTTAGCCTCCTATGCAGATGACATAAACACTCACATGCACACACCATGACCCAAAAAGAGCAACAGATCTCCTTCAACCCTATCTCAACACACTACATGGCTGGTGCACTACAAACAGACTTAATCTAGCCCCAGCCAAATCCACCGCAACCCTGCTCACAAGTTGGACAGGAGAACACGAATACATTCCTCAACTCACCATAAACAACACACCCCTAACACATACACACACACCCAAAATCCTAGGAGTAACATATGATACTCATATGACATTCAAACAGCACACCACAAACATTAAAAAGAAACTGACACCCAGACTTAACGCCCTCAGGTCACTTGCTCACACAAAATTTGGACACAACAAAGAAACTACCACCACAGTATATAAACAATACATAAGATCAGTGATGGAATACGCAAGCCCAGCCTGGGCTTCTAACCTAGCTGAAACACATCATAAGACCTTACAGACTATTCAAAACAAAGCCCTGAAGATCATTACAGGCTGCACAGCTACTGCACCCACAGATCACCTACATCAAGAAACCAAAATCCTCAAAGTCAAAGACCATCTGGACATGAGAGGCACTCAATTCCTGGCAGCAGCCTCCACGAACCAAGACCACCCACTAAACTACATGGCAACACACCCACAGACACCAAGAAATATCAAAACAACACCCAGCACACGGTATCACACACAATTATTGTCCTCTCTCCCTCCCTGCCCACCCCGAACCAACTTCCAGAAGCACATCCATACTCATATCTCTCACCGATCCATCCACTCACTCACAGACAACACGCAGCTGCATGCACGACCTCCCGAAATCCATCCTTCCGAATCCTCCCTTCCTCGCGAGGACAGAGTCCACCTGGCCAGGCTGAAATGCGGACACCATCCAGCTCTCCTGAGCTATCAGAAGAGACTGGATGACTCCGTTGTCGACGCCTGCCCGGGATGTAACACAGCACCCCATACCATTAAACACATCATAGAAGACTGCATTTCACACAACCACTTACGCCAACAACACAATCTACACTCAATGAGAGCTCTGTGGGAAAGCCCGATCGTGGCCATGGCCTTTCTCAGGGACTCGGGGCTGTTCGGCCAGGCAACTTAGGGAACAACAACAACAACAACAACATTCCGTACTCTTTTCCTTACAATCCCGTACAATCTTCCATACAATCCCGTACTCTCTTCCATACAATTCCGTACACTCTTCCACACAATTCTGTACACTCTTCCATACAATTCCGTACACTCTTCCATACAATTCCGTACACTCTTCCATACAATTCCGTACATTCTTCCATACAATTCCATACATTCTTAAATACAATTCCGTACATTCTTAAATACAATTCCGTACCCTCTTCCATACAATTTCGTACACTCTTCCATACAATTCCGTACATTCTTAAATACAATTCCGTACCCTCTTCCATACAATTCCGTCCATTCTGAAATACAATTCCGTGCATTCTTGCTACAATTACGTGCATTCTTGCTACAATTACGTATATTCTTCCACGTATGAGTATACATTTTAATCATATGAGTGTAGAAGAGACGAGCCTGTCCTTTAAAATATTGCGACCATGTTTATCAGTAACTTTGTGCGTGTTATTCCATCCGGTTTTATCCCTTTATCTGTGTTTTTCTCTTCCGCTCGTGGTTTTCCGTGTTTGTTCATCCGTGCGTGTGGTTCTATCTGTGTTCATCCATCTATCCGTGTTCATCCATCAATCCGTGTGTGTTGTTCTATCTGTGTTCATCCATCAATCGGTGCGTGTGGTTCTATCTGTGTTCATCCATCTATCCGTGTTCATCCATCAATCCGTGTGTGTGGTTCTATCTGTGTTCATCCATCTATCCGTGTTCATCCATCAATCCGTGTGTGTGGTTCTATCTGTGTTCATCCATCAATCCGTGCGTGTGGTTCTATCTGTGTTCATCCATCTATTCGTGTTCATCCATCAATCCGTGTGTGGGTCTATCTGTGTTCATCCATCTATCCGTGTTCATCCATCAATCCGTGTGTGTGGTTCTATCTGTGTTCATCCATCAATCCGTGCGTGTGGTTCTATCTGTGTTCATCCATCTATTCGTGTTCATCCATCAATCCGTGTGTGTGGGTCTATCTGTGTTCATCCATCTATCCGTGTTCATCCATCAATCCGTGTGTGTAGTTCTATCTGTGTTCATCCATCAATCCGTGCGTGTGGTTCTATCTGTGTTCATCCATCTATCCGTGTTCATCCATCAATCCGTGTGTGTGGTTCTGTGTTCATCCATCTATCCGTGTTCATCCATAAATCCGTGCGTGTGGTTCTATCTGTGTTCATCCATCTATCCGTGTTCATCCATCTATCCGTGTGTGTGGTTCTATCTGTGTTCATCCATCTATTCGTGTTCATCCATCAATCCGTGTGTGTGGTTCTACCTGTGTTCATCCATCTATCCGTGTGTGTGGTTCTATCTGTGTTCATCCGTCTATCCGTGTTCATCCATCAATCCGTGCGTGTGGTTCTATCTGTGTTCATCCATCTATTCGTGTTCATCCATCAATCCGTGTGTGGTTCTATCTGTGTTCATCCATCTATCCGTGTGTGTGGTTCTGTGTTCATCCATCTATCCGTGTGTGTGGTTCTGTGTTCATCCGTCTATCCGTGAGTGTGGTTCTATCCTTGTTCATCCGTCTATCCGCGTGTGTGTGTGTGTGGTTCTATCCGTGCCCATCCGTGTTCATCCATCTATCCGATGTGTGGTTCTATCCGTGCGTGTGTATCGTGTTTGTGCCTGTTTCCGTTCGTGTGTATCCGTGTACCCATGCGTGCCTTTCCATCTGTGTTTTTCCGTGTGTGTTTGTCCGTGCTTGCGTGATCCCTCGTGCGTGTGTAGAGCTGTTTCCGACGACCTTGCGTGCACGGGTTGGTCCGACTCAAGGGCTCTGCATCACATCACCATCATCATCACCAGTACCAGAATCGCTATCATCTTCACCAACATCATCATCATCATCATCATCACCATCATCATATCCTCATGATATTCTCGTAGTTTCTATCCTTTGTTTGAGTTCCAATTTTCGTTTCTGTGCTTCTTTCTTGTGCCACTCATTTTTTCTTAGCTGCAACCTGATTGACAATTATGATAGTATTCCATATACAGTATATACATACTATATATATATATATATATATATATATATATATATATATATATATGATGATGATGATGATGTTGGTGAAGATGATAGCGATTCTGGTACTGGTGATGATGATGGTGATGTGATGCAAAGTCCTACTGTTGCACATTACTTTACCTCAGATTTGCCTGTTATTATCCTTCAAACTTGGATTTTAGAGACTTTCTATTACCATTCTGTCTTATCCTCACATATGTTCTCCTCTCCTATCCTCTCTCCCTCTCCTATTCCCCTTCTTTACTATACTTTGTTTTACCTTATTAATTGTTCTCATTTCCTCTCCTTGTCTTATTGTATTATTCCTCTTTAATGCCGCCTTACCTTCTTCTTCGTAGTTTACCTTTTATTGCTTCTTATATAATGTCTAGATTCTGCTTTACTTGTTTTGTTTTTCTCCTCTGCACTCCTTCTTTACTTTTTAATATTTTGACTTATTTCCTTCCATCGCATCTGACTCGTACTCTCCTTCTTCTTCCTCCTCCTTCTCCTCCTCCTCCTCCTCCTCCTCCTCCACCTTGTCAATTGTGTTCATTCCTCATTCAGTGTACGTCAGAATTACTAGCCAGTCCATCTCTTGTTTATCCCTTCCTATTCTCAAGGACACCCTGATTATTTGGTGATCACACACGCATACACGAATGAATACGCACACACACAAACACACGCACACACACAAACACACACACACACATACGCACACACACACACACACAGAAACACATACTTCGAGTAAACAGACAAAAAACTCTCAATTCGACCTTCACCCAGCATTTTATCACTCTACTTTTAAACCCACCCAACCTGTCTCATTACGACACCCCACACATACACCAATACACACACACACACACACACACACACACACACACACACACACACACACACACACTAGTAATCAACTAAAACATAAAACGCGATAACACGTTTTTTAACATTCCGGTAATGTTAGAAATATAGGTGCTCAGTTCATAATGGCACACAAAAGATTGTCTAGTACCACTCATATCTTCCACACACACACACATTTTCTCTCTCTCTCTCTCTCTCTCTCTCTCTCTCTCTCTCTCTCTCTCTCTCTCCATCTATACCGTGCCATCACCTCCCCTGGCCAGATATAATAGTTCCATGGTGGTGTTGTAGACTTAAGGCAGGATTACATGTACAGTATATTCTCTCTCTCTCTCTCTCTCTCTCTCTCTCTCTCTCTCTCTCTCTCTCTCTCTCTCATGAGTGTAATTCTTAACACAATCTTTCTCTTTCCACTTCGAATATCTCCCCGGAATGGACTGCAAGGTCTTTGATATACTAAGTATTCCGTGTAACTTCTTCTATCTTTCTATCTCTTCGCCTGTCTATCTATTTATTTATCCATCTATCTATCTATCTATCTATCTATTGATCTGTTTAGTTTTATCTCTGTATCTATCTTTTTGGTCTGTTTTCAATTCATTTATATTACCATCCCCGAGAAAGAAATGGAGTTATTATTTTATCTTCTCCATATAATGCTTTCACCGATGCGCCCCCCCCCCCCCCTCTCTCTCTCTCTCTCTCTCTCTCTCTCTCTCTCTCTCTCTCACTCTCTCTCTCTCTTTCTGAATTCAGTAACAGCGACCATCGTACGATAACTTTCACTTTAAAGTTTACTAGTAACGAACCAAATAGTAGCATCGAAAAAGTCCCTAATTTCAAGAAAGCAAACTTCCATAAACTAAGAGCTATGTTTAAAGAAACTGACTGGAGCTTTTTAATTAACAATAACGACATAAATACATCTTGGAAGTTATTCGAAACCACTTACCTAAAAGCAGTGCAAGACTGCATACCATCGAAAATACGGCGTCCAGGCCATAATAATAAGCCCAAATGGTGGAATAAAGATATTTCAAACTGCCTGCTTGCTAAAAAATGTGCTAATGATAGATTAAAATCCTCACAAAATGACGAAGAACGGGTGAAATTTGTAGAGCTACGACGCAAAGCCAAAAAGTTAATTAAGCAAAGTAAAAAGACCTTAGAGTTACATATTGCGAATCAAAGTAAAACAAACCCGAAAGAATTCTATAGTTATATCAGAAAGAAAAAAGTAGTTACTTCAACTGTTGGACCGTTAGTCGATGAAAAAGGAGAATACACCAAAGACGAAGTACAAATGAGTAATGCCCTCAATACCTTCTTTGCATCAGTTTTTACAACAGAAGACCTCAGTGATATTCCTACACCATCGCCGATTCAGATTGATAATTCAGATGTTCTAAGCAATATCACCGTTACAGAGAGAGAAGTATTGAATTGTTTAGATAAACTCAAGGTAAATAAAACGCCAGGACCTGATACAATCTCGCCTAGAGTTCTAAAGGAAGCTAAGAATGAGCTCTCCAAACCACTGACATTACTATTCAATAAATCCTTGCAGTCTGGAACTATGCCTGATCAGTGGAAGCTAGCAAACGTAACACCGATATTCAAAAAAGGCAGCAAATCCCTACCCAGTAACTATCGTCCAATTAGCTTAACCTCAGTTGTATGTAAAATGCTAGAAACGGTCATACGAGACAGACTCGTAAATCACTTGGAGGAAAATAACATACTTAAAGATACTCAACACGGCTTTCGTAAAAAACGTTCCTGTTTAACAAACCTCTTAGACTTCTTCCACGATATCCTCAACCTCTACGATGAGAGTAAAGCTGTAGATATTATATACCTTGATTTTCAAAAGGCCTTTGACAAAGTTCCCCACAAACGTTTACTGCTAAAACTAAAAGCGCATGGAATACAAGACGGTGTGTTGAAATGGATAGAAAATTGGCTCAGCAACAGAAAGCAAAGGGTAGTCATAAACGGTAAGGCATCTAAATGGACCAATGTAAGTAGCGGGGTACCCCAGGGATCGGTACTAGGACCAATTCTCTTTCTAATTTACATCAACGACATAGATGAGGGTCTCACCTGCACAATCTCAAAATTTGCTGACGATACAAAAATTGCAAATAGCGTACTCTCAAAAGAACAAGTTGACGATATGCAACACAATCTAGATAAATTGTCATGTTGGGCCCAAATTTGGCAAATGAGTTTCAATGCGGATAAATGTAAAGTACTACATGTCGGATACCTAAATGAGAAAGCAAACTATTCGATGAATGGCACTCAGCTTAAGAATGTAAACAGAGAAACTGATCTGGGAGTAACAATATCGAGTAACCTAAAACCGAGTCAACAATGTTCAGAAGTTGTTAAGAAGGCAAACAAAATAATTGGCTTTATAGGCAGGTCATTTGAGCATAAATCCAAAGAAGTTATCCTAACCTTTACAATTCCTTAGTCCGCCCTCTTCTGGAATACTGCGTTCAATCCTGGTGCCCTTATTACCAAAAAGATATAAACAAGCTAGAACGAGTTCAACGTAGAGTTACCAAAATGATACCTAGCCTAAAGAACAAACCATACGAAGAGCGTCTTAGAGAATTAAATCTATTTCCTTTAACCCAGCGCAGATTAAGAGGCGACTTAATTCAAGTGTTCAAAATCATCAAAGGCATCGACAATATGAACTGTAGTAAGTACTTCACTATCGACCAATCTAATTACACGCGGGGAAACGGTTGCAAAATTATTGGTAAATCTTTTAACTCGCACGAATCTAAGAATTTCTTCTTCAATCGAGTTGTCAACTTGTGGAATGGGCTTCCCCGAGACGTTATAGACTGCAGCACCGTTGATTCATTTAAATTCCGCCTAGACAAATATCTCGCATCAAACCCGCGACTGACTGCGTTTGTAAATGAATAACTTTATCCTCCCCTCAGTTACTAACCCATATGTCCCCTACTAACTTCCTAGTCCTGCCACGTTAGTGGCAGGGCAGTAGTTCCCTTTCCAATGTTCCCTTACCCACTCTAAACCACTGTTTGGACACTTGATCCTCAGTGTTTTGGAGGACAAGCAACCTAGAAGGGTCACTAGATCTGTTGTTGCTTGATTTCCTTTGTACTCCTTTGTACTCCTTTGTACTCTGGTACAATTGCACTGAGAATGGTAGAATGAGGAGAGGGGACGTGGGGAAGGGGGGGGGGGGGGATTACTTAGGATTTCGCAGCCTGCTTTCTCCCTGTCTGCTATGTGCTCTTTTGCTCGCCCTATTGTCATTTGGGGGCACATTGTCTCTGTTCCTTTAGGCTCTCATTTTTTTTCTTTTTTGTTTGTTTGCAGTGTACAATTTAAATCGAGTCTCTCTCTCTCTCTCTCTCTGTGGTGGTGGGTGGGGAGAGAGCCTTCTGCTTTGATATCCTTACCTTCCACTGTATAGCCAATTCTACTGCCTAGTAGGGAACGCAAGGTCTGTGCAGTCTGTGTATCTATGTAACTATATGTAACTCCATGTAACTGTGTAACTCGAGATAATGGGGGCTGTGGTAGAGAGAGAGAGAGAGAGAGAGAGAGAGAGAGAGAGAGAGAGAGAGAGAGAGAGAGAGAGAACGAGCAAGAGAGAGCAAGAGCGAGAGCGAGAGAGAGAGAAGGGGAGGATTGGGTCTATTTCCAGCACTACCTCCCCCAGCAGCTGAACCTCACGTGAACCTCCTACAATATCTACCACAACCATTGACCACAACACAATTAAAATCGAGTATCTCTCTCTCTCTCTTTCTCTCTCTCTCTCTACACCAGTTCACACACCAGAGATTCACGGCAAGTTTCAACCGCTATCTTTGTTTGCTGCGTTTTCTTTTGATAGTCAGCTATGAATTAGAACATAGATTGTTTTAGGAATATGATTTTCCATGACACTTTCACTCAAAAGCATCCAAATTAATATGGACTGAGGCTAAATTTATGTATAATTATATTCAAACTTTTATAAAAACCTTAAGGAGAGTTACTATCATAAGGCTCAGCCAGATAATATTATTTTTGCATGTAACATAAATCTATTGAAATCCACAGGCTAAATAAAATAATCTGAATCTGAATCTGAATCTGATAAAAATATGCTAAATTAATATTACCAACTAATAATTAACGAGAAATGTAACTCGTGCGATTCCACTTTCATTTGTATTCCCTGAACTTCGAAATGCTTTTAAGGGGGGTCACCTGCTTTTTATCTCTTTCTCTCCTTTTCTCTCTTTCTCTGGCTTGTATCCATTCGGCCCCATTCAGCCACCTGTTTTGAGACGTTTATCCCCTTTCAGGTGTCGATTTCTTCCTGGCGAGCGAAAGCGAGCCATTATTGTATGGAGAAGTCCGGCTTCGCCGGAGAAATGTTTCTATCGAAAAATGTATAAATTTAGCTTGCTGTAAACAAAACAAATATATATGCTGGCTCTCTATCGCTCGCCAGGAAAATATTAACACCTTGATGGGGGTAAACGTCTTAAAACAGTAGGCTGAATGGGGCCGAACGGATGCAAGACAAAGAGAGAGGGAGAGAAAGATAAACTAAAAAGAGCCGGTGACCCTCCTTAATAAAATTATGTCAATCATCCAATGGAGAAAAACAAACCTGTACTGAATAACCTCTGCTGGGATTATTTTCATTTTCCTAACTATTTTGTATCATTCTTGAAATTAAGAGAATCGTTGAAAGTTAAGTAGGATAGAGTGTATTAAGGGAACTGTAATGGAAGTGTTAAATATTGAAGAGAGGCTCCCTCTCTCTCTCTTTATTTGTGTTATTTTAATATTGTGCTATTTAGGTGTACAACACAAATTCAATCCCGATAATATCTTCTCTAGAAACATCGTTTACCAGTTCATCAACAAAATCACTCCATCATAACAACTCTAATTAAATGATCTTGGCCTCTATCACACTGAGTACTTTGTTGATTGTACGGTGGCGCTAATAAGTTATGAGTCAGCTGTCATTACGTTTGGCTCACTCTGTACTATATTAATGTCTGTCAGATGTTGAATAGGGTGGGTAAGTGTAGAAACATGTTTCTATATCTCACTCGAAAGGAAGAAATGAAGTTTAGATATTGTTGGGACCAATTATTAATCAAAATATACTTGGTGCCGAGACATCACATATTTGACCGATTGTACATGATATATAGTAATTTCTGAAATGATAGTACACTTCTATACAGCTCTTGCACGTGTTCCTATATCACTTCAAACATCCTACTATTTATATACCCGGCTGTTACACGTGATTCAGAGTCCATCACCCCCGCTAACTCTATCTCTAGCCCGCCCCAAGCACGTGGTCTATACCATACCATATTACACCTCTGCCACGTGCTGCACTAGACCTCTCACATTATAGTATATATAGTTTGCATACTCTAACTTTAACCCATACAGTACCGGTGAAATCCTTTTCATCATATTCTGGCAACTATTAGAAGATTTTATTCAGATTAGGAAAGAGCTCCAGCAATAATAAGGCTTCAAACTAACTGTCTCAACCAGCCCTTTTAACTACCGCAGATCGTTCCAAAGCCGCATAATATCGTCCAAATATAGCTAGAATAAGAGATAGCACACGTCGCTGGTACTCAAAGGGTTAATCTTATGGTATACAGTATATATGCTATAGTGTACATTAATTCAAACACCATAAGCAACTTCTCTGATGGGATATATAGCATATCTCTCCGGACATAGGCCTACTCTTCTTCTAGCCTCATAGTGTAGTTGTTCTAGTGTACAGTACACTTCAATGTATTGACAGCGTTTTGCATTACTCTTATGAAGCTACTAGCTGAGGTATTCTGCGCTTCCCGGGGGCAAATATGTTGCACGTGATCTAGAGTACAGTACAACCCAGCCCCCCCCCCCCCCCCCCCCACCACACACACATACTCTATCTCTACCCAACTCATGCACGTGGTAAAGTATATCTGTCAAGGGCAGATTTCCACTTGAGGGATTTTTTGTTTTACCCCTTTCTCCCTCATGTTTAACCTCATTGTTTTTGACATTTTAAGACGTTCGTCCAATTTGTTTGGTGATATTAAGAGCTTTCGCCCAATTTCTGTCAGTTTAGTTAAGATCTTTCGTACCATTTAGATGTCGATTTTTTCCTGGCGAGCGATAGCGAGCCTGCAATTTAAGAAGATCGACCTTCGGTCGGTACATTTTTCTGCCGAAAAATTTACGAATTTATCTTGAAAGGGGGTCAAGGGGATGAAATTCTAACCTTGACGGAGGTCTAGGGAATACACTAAAAACCTCCCCTTAACTTAAGCACGTGGTCCAGCATATCTGTAAACCCTTTCAGTAACAGGACACCATTCTTGTATGTATTCTGGCTATCATAACACGATTGTATACAGCTTAAGAAGGTTTAATGGCAGTAGAAGTTGTCAAATATATCTTGATTAACCCTTTAACTCGCATAGACCCATTAAACTGATACAATTCTGGCTACTCAAAATTGCTGTGGCCCTGCTTAAGGGTAGATGGGTCGTTTTTCTGGTCCCCCTTCTCCCTGATGCTTAGCCCCATTAGTTTTAAGATATTAAGACGTTCACTCCATTAGTTTGTCGATTTTAAAACCTTTTGTCCCATTTCTAAATCAATATCAAGACCTTTCGTGCCATCTGGGTGTCGATTTTTTCCTGGCGAGCGATAGCGAACCTGAAATTTTAAGAGGAACCGGCCTTCGGCCAGGACATTGTTCGACCGAAAAATGTACACATTTATCATGAAGGGGTGCTATGGGGTGTATTTCTAAGCTTGATGAAGGTCTAGCGAGGAAACTACAAAATAAATGATTATATAAATAAATATACCCCCAAAATAACCACTGTCCCCTTAAGCTGAATAATGCAGGGTTAACCACGAAAAAAAATAAAAAAATAAATACAAACAATTAATAATAATAATAATAATAATAATAATAATAATAGTAATAATCGCCACCGTACTGTTAAGCTTGGTTGTGGTTGCTTACTATAAACTGGTAGGAATCAGCCAAGTGAGGTATTGTTTGGCTGTGTTCCCCCTACCACCTGGCACAGTGCTACAGGGGACCTTTAAAAGGGGATGGTTCACTTTTTGGGTAAAAAATTTTCATTTATTAATTATTTTCCTAGTTTCTTCCCTAGACCTCCATCAAACTTAAAACAAACATCCATTAGATCCCCCTTCTAGAGTAATTTGTACATTATTTTGTTTGTACATTCGTTCGCCGGAAACAAAAAAATCGACACCTAAATAGCACGAAAGGTCATAATATTGACAAGGAAATTGGGCGGAAAGTCTAAAAATCGACAAACTAATGGGTCAAACATCTTAAAATCTGAAAACGAATGGGGCTAAACATAAGGGAGAAAAGGGCCCAGAAAACCGGTCCATCTCCCTTTAAGTCCCATAAAACCTGGTAAACTAGTTCCCTGGCCTTGTGACTCTTTTCTTAGCCTCCGGTGCACGATAAACGTTGGGAAATAAAGTGCATCGTAGCTTAGCTTAAAGGCCAACTAACACCGATTAATTGAATTTGCGAAATCCTCATGTATAAAATATATAGCTTGATATAATTATATGAATTATTATGTTCCTTCCAACAACCAACTATACTCCTAAAATCGATTAATGAAATTTACAAACACATGTGGCAGTCCGTGGATTCGAATCCAGGATGCTCACACCGAAAATCAACACCTTATGCATCGCACCACGTAGACAGTTATATGAAAATATCTTTATCTCAGTAGAACAATATATATCTTAAAAAGTTCCACTTTATCTTTCTCTCTCCAAAACTCTCCAATCTCCTACTTTACTCAAGCCATCATCATCATCACAATAAAATATCCTACTTTACTCCAGCCATCTGGTCTGGTACAAAATAGCTATCATTCATTCATACAAAATATTTAATTACACGAAGACACCTACTTTTCCAGCGAAAACTAAGGACTTTTTTAATTGTTTTGGTTTATAGGCAAATTTATATGAGTTCTGGTCAATGAAGTTAGCAGTCAATTGTTGCTTGTCACTGTTAAATTGTTCACAGTTTCACACAATATGACTGGAATATATAACAAATGCAAGATGCCTATCAAGTTAGTGTATTTACTGATCACACTGTGCTTAATCGATTTAATAAAGACAATGAATGCTGAAATCTGATGTCAGTGGGTATTTAGGTACGACTGCACTTGGTATCCCTGGTCTGAGCCTAACCGATTCAGGGTCATCACGATTTGGGCTTTTTTAAATCACATACTATTTATTATATGCTGTTCTTGCTCTGTCTCCAACACATATAGATTTTTTCGGTGTGAGCGTCCTGGGTTCGAATCCCCGGACTGCCACATGTGTTTGTTTATTTCATTAATCGAGTTTAGGAGTAAAGTTGGTTAGTGGAGAGCACATAAAAACTAAGCATTTATATTTTATATATATATATATAATTATAAGGTCGTCTACTAATAACCAGAATATAAGGCCTACACACGTCCTCGTATCCTGAAGGGGTTAAGAGACATGGTCTGAATTACTATGAACTTATCTATTATTTTTAAGCCTATGAATCACCTTTATCTCTAATCATGCCCTAATCCCTGCCGTCTAGACTTTATTATTTCCAATCACTATCATGTTTACGTTTCCTTTCCACATCCACACCATCATCCACTTGCCTTGAGTTTGGATCCAAGGTCTTATGTGATTGAGAGTGATGATGTATATAGACTTATTTTTCCCTATCTAATCTCTCTGTTTATATGTAATGTCATGTACGCTCTTTCTCCTACATATATATTTTGTATTTAGAGTGATGTATCGACTAATTTTCCCCTATATAATCTCTCTTTTTATATGTAATGGCATGCGCTCTCTTTCTCGTACTTATATGTTTTGTATTTATCACGTCACAACACTTTATCTTCCCTCCTCCTCCCCTTTCTCTGACGATAGTGTATAATCATTAATGTGATCATCCAAACCCTAATTTTCTTCTTCCTCTTCAAGATAATGCAATATATATA
>CM064518.1:30729294-30751794 GCA_032716605.1 Paralithodes platypus | reverse complement strand
AAATATAATAGAAGCACTAACGTCTCCTTTCCTCTTTTTCAGGTACGACCAAATAAACGGAATGTGAAGCAGGCAGAGGTAAGTCACATTATTTTAGAAATGTCTCTCTCGGGCGAAGATAGGAATGAAACGTGACAAAAAATAATAATAAATACAAAAAATACCCCTTCAATCACATGGCAACTTTTTATCTGCGGTGGAACACCGAAGGTCTATGAATAGTCGACTTTGGTTTTATGCTGTTAATGTTGTTGTTTTTCTTGTTCTTGGGGATCATAGTTAGCGGATGGTTAAGACAATAGTGATCTGTCGCCGTATATTTTATGATATTGAGCTGATATTTGGCATGTAGATAGATATTGCCCACTGAATGTCCTCTGCCACATGACAGCTAAAATTACATACCTGAGCAACTCATGCAGGTACAGATACAGTGCGTAGTTCCTATATTCTAGCAACCACCAGACGATTTTATACATTTAAAGACCGATATCTAAGAATCAAAGGCTGTATTATATATCAGCTAACCTTTATAACCCAATGCATCATTTTCTATTTCAGTAAAATCGTCAAGGGTAACTAATATACAATGAATACAATGAAGGAAGGCGATATCGGATTGAAAAAGTTAATATACCCAGCGCAGAAGGAGGCGTGGAATGAGAAAGGACATTTATTGAGCCACAAAGACTGAGGGATGAAAGATAAATTGGCTGGGGTGAGGAAAGTAAAGTGAAAGATGAAAAATGAATTAGCTGAGGAGGGAAAGTAAAATGAAAAATTAATTAGGTGGCGTGGGAAAAGTGAAGTGAATTATTTTATTTTTTCCACCAACCAACTTCACTTCTAAACTCAATTAATGAAATCAACAAATACATGTGACACTCCAAGGACTCGAACCTAGGATACTCACATCGAAATTCCGCGCACTTATGCATTACGCTATCAAGACAGATGATAAATGAGCTGGCTGTGGTGTAATCGGAAAAGTGAAGTGAAGAACGGAAGATGAGAAATTAATTAGGTGTGGTGTGAAAAGTGAAAGTGAAGATATTGGATGAAGGGAGAGGGGAGAGGGGAGAAGGGAGGTGGAAGGAAGAGTTCAGATGCTAAAAAACATCAATTCAAGCTAAATTTAAGTGAATAGGGAACACCATGACGCAAATGGGTTTAAGAGAGACCTAACTATATATATAAATTAGCGTGACGGTATGCAAACTTTGATTGCATAAAGTGGAGAAAACAATGCGTCAGAGGAAGAGCTCGAGAAAGTATATTATGAAATGTGAGAAAACCGAGAATCGAAGACAATGGGGATATAGTTTTCAACATGGAATGAGTTTTACCTTCCCTTTCCTCCATTGAAACTCATACAGCAACAGAGATAGAGTAAACAAAAGCGATGATAACCAATACCAATTTCGGGGAAGAATACAAATTAGATTCAGATTAGTTTAAAACACAATGTGATAACACTTATTATGTTATAAGACTGAATATAAACACAATAACAATAAGAAGACCCATATAATTAAGGGGTGGTGGTGGAATGAAATGTGAGAATATTGGATTACAATGCCATACCATAGGAAGATCAAACGAAAAGGAACACAATAAAGAGAAAGCTGGACGATATGCATGTAAATATGATGGCACGCAAAGATAAAACACTATATACAGTAGATACAGCTACAATGATGAAGGAATGGCAGGGGCAAAGATAGACGATAAACAAGAGAGATGAATAAGTAAATGGAAGAATGAAGGAGTATAAAGATAATGATGAGGGAGGATAGGCAAAGAGAGAAGAGACTAGAATGAAAGAATGTAGACTGAGATGTGAGAATTATAAGAAAACAACTGCAAAACTATGAGGTAATATGAATGAGGAAATTGCAAGACAATGGGAACAGTACTGTGATGTTTTTGTTATGGGGGGATGGTGGAGGGTTTTCTGGACCCCCTTCTCCCTCATGTTTAGCCTCATTAGTTTTGAAAATTTACGACATTCACCCCATCAGTTTGGCAATTATAAAACCTTTCGTCCCATTTAGGTGTCGTATTTCCTGGCGAGCGATAGCGATAGCCTGCACTTTAGGAGAAACCAGTCTTCAGCCAGATCATATTTCTACCGGATAATGCACATACTAATCTCGAAGGGGGATCTTGGGGTATTTATTATTATTAGTATTAGTATTAGTAGTAGTAGTAGTTGTAGTTTTCGTTTGATAGATGTCTAGGGAGGATACTTAAAAACTTAATAAATAATACATAAATAAATAGAAATCTTATCTTAACTAAAACAATATAAAGCAATTGGTCAATATAAATGGACCAGGGTGAAAATATAATAGAATGATAATTAGGAAAGAAGAATGCCGAATAAGAATGAGGTAAGCAAGAAGTAGAATGAGAGGGGAAGAGTGAACAGTGAATGGAAATATAATGAGGAAAGAAGAATGCCGAGGAAGAATGAGGTAAGCAAGAAGCAGAATCAGAGGGGAAGGGTGAAAAGTGAATGTAAAGATAACGAGGAAAGAAGAATGCCGAGGAAGAATGAGGTTAACAAGAAGTAGAAAGAGAGAGGAAGGGTGAAAAGTGAATGTAAAGATAACAAGGAAAGAAGAATGCCGAGTAAGAATGAGGTGAGCAAGAAGCAGAATGAGAGGGGAAGGGTGAAGAGTGTATATAGCGTGAAAGGCAACTCATGCAGCAAGAATGTAGCTCCCCGGGCCCCTCCTTCCCTTATTATTAGTATATGGGTGGTGTGTGTGTGTGTGTGTGTGTGTGTGTGTGTGTGTGTGTGTGTGTGTGTGTGTGTGTGTGTGTGTGAGAGAGAGAGAGAGATTTTATGATGGTACAGAGATGATACACAGATGTAAAAGGTCAATAAATGGGGAACTATGTAATATGAAGAACAACAAAATACGCCTAACAGCGGCAATATGATAAAGTATTCCCCTATTGAAGGCTATGACACATTTTAACACTTTATTCCGGATAGCATTAAACGATTTTATACAGCTTAGTAAGGATCTGTGGGAATGAAAAGGGTAGAGACCATGTCCCTTAACCCTCTGACTTCCATATAGCCCTCCTTATTTGAATGGAATCGTTTAATAACCAAAACCAGAAAAGGAATCCGTCACTGTACCTTCAAAGCGTTCAGACGTAGCTATGGAGAAAGTGGAATAGGTGCTGTATAATTATCAGCATTATAACGAGCTAATAAGGAGAAATGGCAAAAGAACTGAACAAGAAGTCAAAAACGTAAATAAATGAAAACATGATGATAGGGATTAATTGAATCATTAACCCCTTCTGTACCGCCGACGTCTCATTAATTTAATCCTTGCTATATTTAGACGATTGTATGCAGTTTAAGAAGGATCTGTGGTAGACAAAAGGGTTAAGTGAAATAGATCCAAGCCTATTCATTGCGGTTGGCTCTTTTGAAACTTAATATAATCGTCTGATAGTAGCCAGATTAAAGTTAAAAAAAGACGTCGCCGGTACAGAAGGGGTTAAGTGGAAGAGGGTGGGTGGGTTCTGGAGTCTCACAGAAGAATGTAGAGCATAGAATATTCATTAACCTCTTCTGTACCGGCGACGTCTTTTTAACTATAATCTAGCTATATTTAGACGCTTTTGTGAAGTTTACGAAGAAATAGTGGTAGTAAAAATGGTTAGGTGAGATTGTTTGAAGCCTGTTAATTGCTGGAAATATTTTTTAAACTGAATTAAATTGTCTGATATTGGCCAGAATAAAGGTAAAAAGACGTCGCCGGTACAGAAGGGGTTAAAGGTAGATGCCTAGTAGATAAGGGGGATACAATGGCAGATGTGGACTAAATGTAATGTAGTTACAAGGAAAATTATGTGGAGGGAGTTAAGAGGTTGATGTGGATTATATAAATGGTAATTAAATGGTTGATGTGGACTAGATAATTGATAGTTAAATGTTGACGTGGGCTAGATAAATGGTAGTTAAATGGTTGATGTGGACTAAATAAATGATAGTGAAATGGTTGGTGTGGACTAAATAAATGGTAGTTAAATGGTTTACATGTGGACTAGATAAATGGCATATGGTTGATGTGGACTACACAATTGGTAGTTAACATTTTGGTGTGGACTAGATAAATGGTAGTTAAATGGTTTATATGTAGACTAAATAAATGGTAGTTAAACGGTTTATGTGGTCTATAAATGATAGTTAAATGGTTTATGTGGACTATAAATGGTAGTTAAATAATTGATGTGGATTATATAATAGGTAGTTAAATGGGCAATGTGGACTAGATAAATGGTAGTTGAAAGGTTTATGTGGACTATGTTAATGGTAGTTAAAAGGTTGATGTGGACTATGTTAATGGTAGTTAAAAGGTTGATGTGGACTATGTTAATGGTAGTTACAAGGTTGATGTGGACTATGTTAATGGTGGTTAAAAGGTTGATGTGGACTATGTTAATGGTGGTTAAAAGGTTGATGTGGACTATGTTAATGGTAGTTAAAAGGTTGATGTGGACTATGTTAATGGTAGTTAAAAGGTTGATGTTTACTATGTTAATGGTAGTTAAAAGTTAAATGTAGTGTTGACAAGAGGTAGTTCTTTAAAAGGGAGATGCCGAGTAAGACAAAAGGTAGATGTAAAATACACAAAAGGTAGATGTAAGATATACAATATACAAAAGGTTGATAGAGGGCAGACAAAAGGTAGATGTAAAGTAGACAAAAGGTAGATGTAGAGTAGACAAAAGGTAGATGTAGAGTAGAAATTAAGGTAGATGTTGAGTAGACAAAAGGTAGATGTAGAGCAGACAAGGTAGATATAGAGAAGACGAATATAGATATAGAGTAGACAAAAGGTAGATATAGAGCAGACAACAATAGATATAGAGTAGACAAAAGGTAGATATAGGGTAGACAAAAGGTAGCTGTAAGGTGGAAAAAAGGTAGATATATAGTAAACAAAAGGTAGATGTAGCATATACAAAAGGTAGATGCAAAGTAGACATAAGGTAGATATAGAGCAAACAAAAATATATAGAGTAGACAAAAGGTAGATGTAGGGTGGACATAAGGTAGATATAGAGTAGGTGGCATAAAAGGGGGTCATGATGACGAAGGGTGGGGGGGGGGGGGAGGGGGGGGAAGGAGGCCTGTGTTGGCACCCTTCCCTTCTGGCACCACAACCAGGGCTTGTTGGCACTGTCACCACCACACACCAGGCTCCAGGGGGGCTCTGTCACTACCACTGTCACCACCAATACTGTCACCACCACCACTGTCACCATCATCATTGTCACCACCACCCAGCAGGCTCCAGGAGGGAAACTGTCACCACTACTATCACCTCCACTATGACTGTCACCACCATCACCATCACCAATGTTACCACCACCACTGTCACCATTGCCATCAGTGTCACCACCACCACCACCCAACAAATTGCATCCCAGATCACCACAACTAATATCATCTCCACCACCACCTTGAAGGCATATACCTCCATGATCACCACCATGACCATCACCACCATCACCACCACCACCATCATCAACACTACACCACCATCACTACCATCATCACTACCACCACCATCATCACTACCACCACCATCATCACTAATATAACACCACCACTATCACTACTACCACCATCATCAATACCACACCGCCACCATCATCACCAATACCACACCACCAGCATCCTCACAACCACCACCACCACCACCATCACCAATACCACACCACCAGCATCCTCACAACCATCACCACCACCATCACCACCACTCCAATGTTATATTGGCCCACAGGGAGGTTCAGGCACGTAAAGACATACCGTATATAGGAAGAATTTAATCATCAATGTTTTACTATCCACTATGTTGTATACCTCCCATTGTTTTCTAGTTACCAGCTATAGTCTATTCGCTGTAAGTAGGCGAAAAAACATTAACTGTATCCTCTGTAACTCAAAAAGGGCTAGAGCAAATAGGCTGTAAATTTCCACACCTATTCCGTAACTTGTATACTCTTCCCAAATGGTAGAAATATTAGCTCGTTTTCTCTAGTCGTTTTTGAGTTACATAGGTTAGAGGCCATGATTGTTCGCCTACTTACAGTGAATAGACTATAGTATCATATTTACTTACTATCAGTGGCATAATATAAACCAATATATATGACAATATCTTAAGGGAGCCCACCTCGCTTTTTTCCTCTTTCTCTCCCTCTCTCTTTGGCTTGTATCCATTCGGACCCATTCAGCCTACTGTTTTAAGACTGTTACCCCCATCCAGGTGTCAATATTTTCCTGGCGAGCGTGAGCGAGCCAGCATATATATATTTTTGTTTTGACAGCAAGCTAAATTTGTACATTTTTCGATAGACAAATTTCTCCAGCGAAACCGGATTTCTCAATACAATGCTGGCTCGCTCTCGCTCGCCAGGAAGAAATCGAAACCTGGATGGGGATAAACGTCTTAAAACAGTTGGCTGAATGGAGCCGAATGAATACAAGCCAGGGAAAGAGAAAAAAAGGAGAGATAGTTAAAAAAAAAGCCGGTGACCCCCCTTAAGGGCACTACAACCACAATAGAACGCAAGGAAACGGACAATGTATCCCTTTAACCCTTTGAAGATCCAATACAAATTTATTTTCTGTTTTCTGGCAATTATTAGACGATTGTATTCAGATTAGGAAGGGTATATGGAAGTCAGAGGGTTGAATGAGATAGGCTTTACCCTTTTAATACATACAGATCCTTCGTAAGCTGCATACAATCGTTTAATAATAGCCAAACTAAAATAAACTTCTAAAACGCGTCAGAGCTTCAAGGGGTTAATTCACGTAGTAGTGACCTTCGGAACGGGAACCCCTTTGTGCTCTATATATTCTGGCTCAAGTCCATCGACGATTTTATTCAGCTTAGGAAGGACCTGTGTGATTCGGTAGGTTAATTGAGATAGTGTCAACCTCCTTATTTCACAGAGATCCTAATTCGTAGACTGAATATCACAATATGGAAGAATACAACATTAGTATTCTTGCATATTGTTCTGGCGGTGATGGTCTCCAATTAACCTCCATATGACACGAGTCTTCATTAAGGGGAGATTTCCACTTGAGGGATTTTTTTCTTTCCCCTTTCTCCCTCATGTTTAGCCCCATTGCTTTTGAAATTTTAAGACGTTCGCCCCATTAGTTTGGCGATTTTAAGAAGTTTCACCCTATTTAGGTCACTTTGAAGACCTTTCGTCCTATTTAGGTGTCGATTTTTTCCTGGCGAGCGACAGCGAGCCTCTAATTTAAGAGGAACCGGCCTTCGGCCGAGAAATTTTTCTACCGAAAAATGCACAAATGTATCTTGAAAGGGGGTCAAGGGGGTGTAATTTCAAGCTTGATGGAAGTCTAGGAAACACTAAAAACCTCTTCTTAATTGAAAACAAGAAGAGCTTACTGGGAGTATCCGTCCTCTGATACATAAATCTTACAAAAACCCTAAGATCCAAAACATAATGCCAAACAAAAATAGGTACGCAAAATGACCGCTACTGTAAACACAATATGGTGTTGGTGTACTTATAGACAGGACTGCTGGCACGCAGTCCTATGTGTCCCTGCGCCCTCTTAATTTCTGATATGTCTAATTTATCCTTTATTCCCTCGCGTTCTAAAATCTCGTACTATTAACCCCTTCATACCTTTTTCATTTTGATTTAGTTAACATCAAAATTCATTAATATGAATCGTAACCACCATCACCACCATAGACTGCAGGGAAAAAAAAGGTTACTTGAGATATATATTATTTACATATTCGATTCATAGAGGCCAAAATAATACAATAGAAAGTAAAACATTCCGTTGTGGTTTTGAAGTGTTGAACATGCAGAAAGCGTTGCCAATCATGCCTTTTTAATGGTGTTTTTGTTTATTTCAGTTTTCTTTCTACTCTGCACCATAATCCTTCTCACTCTTCTCATTAAAAGCCATAAATTCCTTTCAAAATCCCCGTTAAGACCTACTTTATCCGTCCTATATAACCCCTTGTTATAGGAGGCTGAGAGCCAGAGACACGCAGTAACTCAGGCGGGACAGTCATGCTGCCTCTTGCTCCGGCTCTTGCAGGCACCCCAATAATCCTCAATCACTGTTTATGGCTGTCGGATTACGCCTACACACACATACATACATACATACATACATACCGTACATACTCACGCAGACAGACACTTACACCTTCATAAGCTCACACAAACATATACAGTATATATGCACATTTGAGTGGATTACCATACACACATACATACGGTTGCAGGACAAAACCTCATGGGACAAAAAAAACTCTCCGGACAAACACTCGCCGTACGTAAATTCACCTGACAAAAACTCATCGGACAAAAAAACTCAGTGGACAAAAACTCACCAATCAATTACAAAAGAAGGCAAAAGCTCACCGAACACAAAAGCCAAAATGTTACCTTACGTGCATGAGTGGTTAGTCACTACCGTTAGTGGTTCGGGGGCAGGGGGGAAGGAATCCTCCTCCCCTTGTAAAAATCACCTACTCGACGAAACAGTAAGGGGCGAGGGAATGCGAAAGTGGTCCCTGACCCTAAGAATTGGAACTTTAAAATGTTTCTGTTCTAGCTCTGTCTCGAGTCGGCTACCCCCCAGCTATGGGGTATGTGCCTGAGTACATACATGCATGCATACATACATACATACATACATACTGTACATACATACATACATACATACATAAATTACGTAATACAATAGTTTAATAATGTTAGCCATAATACAAAAATGGAGGAATAATTGTTCTGCAAGAGGAGCAGGAAGTAGTTTTAAAACTCTTGACGATGAGACGCATTCACTAATCTGACCAACATGTTCTAAGCTTAACTTAAATCTATTGACAAAGACGACATGTTATATGAAACTGTTAATTGGAAAGGGCAAACTTCTGAGCTATTACTACTATCACGCATTTGGACAATACCAGTATAGGTCTACACAGACACACACACACATACATGGTGTTTCATAAATACCTTTCATAAATTTCAGAATGAATAGACCTAGCAATAATAAATATACTTTACTATGTGACGGTTTTGGAAATTTCTCATATTTACCGGGATATTACACATTTTAGTTTAAATAGGAAAGTCTAGGGGATGAAAACGATCAGTAGATTACCATCACCTCAATTACTTTATTTTGTCATAAATGTTTGAACATCAATGTATTTTACAGTATTTACAATAGTTGCTCGAAGTTTCTCCCACCCTCGTTGATACAGGCTTGGGCTCGGTGCATAAGAGACTGTCGCACTCTTTCAAATATCCCTGGTGTGTTTCTTGCTTCTCTGCATGCCTCTTGAACTCGTTGCCACAGTTGCTGACGGGTGTTGATTTGTGTAGCATACACCCTGCTCTTCAAGTGTCCCCAAAGATAAAAGTCAAGTGGAGTTAGGTCCGGTGATCTAGGTGGCCAGGCGATGGGACCACCACGGCCTATCCACTTATCAGGGTACATAACATTAAGGAAATCCCTCGTACCTCGTGCAAAGTGAGCTGGAGCCCCATCCTTCATGAACCACATTTGTCTACGTGTTCTGAGAGGCACATCTTCAAGTAGTATGGGTAAGTCATCCTGAAGAAATCTGGTGTACACATTGCCTGTAAGTCGTTGTGGTAACATAAAAGGTCCGATTAGATGGTCACCAAGAATACCGGCCCAAACATTAATCGAAAAGCGTTCCTGATGTCCCCTCGTTGTTGTTGCATGTGGATTTTCTGCTGTGATGCTGTTCTGAGGTGATGGTAATCTACTGATTGTGTTCATCCCCTAGACTTTCCTATTTAAACTAAAATGTGTAATATCCCGGTAAATATGAGAAATTTCCAAAACGGTCACATAGTAAAGTATATTTATTATTGCTAGGTCTATACATTCTGAAATTTATGAAAGGTATTTATGAAACACCCTGTATGTATATATATATATACAGTATATATATATACTGTATATATATATATATTTTTTTTTTTTTTCATTTTTTTTTTTACTCACTTGAAAAATAAAACGCGGATTTGAAAGTTTTATTCTGTATTCTAAGACATCTTCTGTCAGAGACTGAAGGAGGGGTTAGAGTCACTTAATCTCTCCTTGAACATATTATGCATGTTTAATTTTCCTAGCGAGTACAACAAATATATCAATCACATGTCTCTCTCTCTCTCTCTCTCTCTCTCTCTCTCTCTCTCTCTCTCTCTCTCTCTCTCTCTCTCTCTCTCTCTCTCTCTCTCTCCTTGATAAGACACACCCGGGAATCAAGGAGGAGGCCCCCTGGTTTCCCTATCTCCCACAGCTCGGATTTATCTCCTGGATTCTCCTGGCTGACGTACAAAGACCCCTTAGTAGATAGAGAAGGGACAACTTTTCCCCCTTAGTAAATAGAGAGGGGACAGTTTTTTTTCCAGAGATATAGACCACTTAGTATAATAGATAATACAAAAAAAATCCAGAGATATAAACCCCTTAGTACATAGAGAAGGGACAACGTTTACCAGTGATATAGACACCCTTAGTAAATAGAGAAGCGACACCATTTACCAGAGATATAGACCACTTAGTAAATAGAGAAGGGACAACTTTTTCCAGTGATATAGACCCCTTAGTATATAGAGAAGGGACAATTTTTGTCCAGTGATATAGACCCCTTAGTAAATAGAGAAGGGACAATATTTTCCAGAGATATAACCCCCTTAGTATATAGAGAAAAACAACTTTTTTCCAGTGATATAGACCACTTAGTAAATAGAGAAGGGACAACTATTTCCAGTGATATAGACCCTCTAGTACATGGAGAAGGGACAACATTTACCAGAGATACTAGACCCCTCAGTACATAGAGAAGGGACAACTTTTTGTTTCCAGTGATATAGACCCTTTAGTATAAAGAAATGGTCCAATTTTTTTCCGGTGATATAGACCCTTAGTATACAGAGAAGGGATTTTTTCTTCCCAGTGATATCCTTTTAGGGGTATATAGTGAACAAGTTAGCCTAGGAGTTATATAAAGTTCCTGATAAGCTGACCACGATTAACACAAAAAGAAGGACCATACTGGCACATAAAACATGAATTAACTTGCATTGCTCTTGTTTTTGATTGGCCATTTGTGTGTTCCCTTTAAATGCTCCAATTTTCTAAATTTAATAAGTAAATTTAAGGGAGCCCACCTCGCTTGTTATATCTTTCTCTCCCTCTCTCTTTGGCTTGTATCGATGCGGCCCCATTCAGCCTACTGTTTTAAGACGTTTACACACATCTAGGTGTCAATATTTTCCTGGCGAGCGGTAGCGAGCCAGCATATATATTTTTTTGTTTTGACAGCAAGCTAAATTTGTACATTTTTCGATAGAAAAATTTCTCCGGCGATGCCGGATTTCTCCATACAATGCTGGCTCGCTATAGCTCGCCAGGAAGAAATTGACACCTGGATGGGGATAAACGTCTTAAAACATTTGCTGAATGGTGCCAAATGGAAACAAGCCTGAGAAAGGGAGAAAAGGAGAAAAAAAAAAAAAAAAAATACCCCCCCCCCTTCAGTGCATGCATAATTTCCAGAGAATATAATCATATGTACAGTTGCCCACATAGGTTCTGTAATCATATGTACAGTTGCCCACATAGGTTCTGTTCCTTTACGTTATCTTATACAGTGAAATATAATGTGCATGATTGAATTACGAGTGTAGTTTCTTATCCAATGGTTAACTTATCTGACTAGTCAAATTATAATTAAAATAAACCACACTCGCAATTAACACTAATTCTACTTTTAAAAATAAGATCACGACAAGAAACAACTTAAATAGGTTACTGTACAATGAAAATAAAGTCGACCGCACGATCTACATACACTCTACAGAACAAGTGAAATCCTTCCCACCAAACCCCCAAGATAACTCCCACAGCAAATTGCAATACATATTCTATAAACTTTAGGATAGTAGGGTTTGTTTGCAAGTAGTACCGGTATACAAAAAAAAAAAAAAAAAAAAGGGTGCTGGCATCTTTGAGACCTTAGAGTAGTATTAGACGGAGATGTCTCTTTAAAGTTATTTTGTTAAGGGGAGGTTTTTAGTTTCCTCCCTAGACCTTCAACAAATAATTACACCCCCTAGACCCTTTTTCAAGATAAATGTGTATATTTTCTACCGAAAAATGTCCCGGTCGAATGCCTGTTCCTCTTAAATTACAGGCTCGCTATCGCTTGAAAGGAAAAAATCGACACCTAAATGGCACTAAGGGTTTTTAAATTGACAGAAATGGGGCGAAAGTTGTTAAAATTGCCAAACTAATGGGGCAAACGTCTTAAAATCTTAAAACAAATGGGACTAAACATAACAGAGGTTCGAAAATAAGTCCCTCAAGTGAATATTTCCCCTTAAGCGTACAGTAGGCCTACATAATTTAAGGATTAGGCTTCATAACGACCAAGGCATTACATGACATAAAACTAGTGTTATAGTCTATTCGCTGTAGGTAGGCGAGACATCATGACCTCTAACCTCTGTAACTCAAAAAGGGCTAGAGCAAATTGGCTGTACATTTTCACATCTATTCCTTGACTGATTCTTCCCAAATGGTAGTAACATTAGCTCGATTACTCAAGTCGTTTCTGAGTTACAGAGGTTAGAGGTCATGATTTCTCGCCTACTTCTAGCGAATAGACTATAGCTCTGTTTACTATAGTGTGTCCGGTATGACGGTATATCTATCTTGACTAGTTAGCGGTTATTTCGTTCACCAATCAGTGCAGCCACTTATCCCCTCACACTTACAAGTCAACCATGCTCTAAATTAGGTTAAGGGAGGATGGGCGTATATGTTTGCTCATTTATGTATCTTATTAATATTTGTTCTCCATCAAAGCTTTGAAAAAAAAAAAAAAAAACGCCACATCCCTCCTCCAAGATAGATTTGTAAGTTTTTCGGTAGACAAATGTCCTGGCCGAAGGCCGGTTCCTCAAAGTACAGGCTCGCTATCGCTCGCCAGGAAAAAAATTACACCTAATGGACAGGAAAAGTCTAAATATTGACAAATAAATGGGGCGAAAGGTCTTAAAATCTCCAAACTAATGGGCCGAACGTCACCAAATCTGAAAACTAATGGAGTTAAACATGAGGAAGAAAGGAGACCAGAAAAACGACCCTTCTCCCCTTAAGGTTTGGTGTATGTTTAGGTAACGGTTAAACGGCTATTAGGTTAAGGTTGGCTAAGGTAATATGAAGGTTTGGTTCAGGTTACACTAAGGTTGGTAACAGTTTGATTCAGGTCACGTAAGGGCAATAGCCGGATGCCTTGGTCTCCGAGGGGGTGGCCACGAATAAATCGCCCCCATCGAGGTAATTCGTGTTATTCTCTAGCTAGAAACATACATCCAACACATACTGTAATTGAGAAAATATGAGCCCCATACACCCACGAAACATGTATAGCAATTGTACTTGAAGATACGCTTAGGTTAGACGTGGCCAAAACAGCTCGGAACGTGATTGAGAATAGTGCAGTAGGCGAAGTAGCCAGTGAGAAAAACGACCTGAATCCCTCATCCTTGCTTGCTCGGTCACGCCCGGAAAGGAAGAGTGGGGCGTGTTTTTGCAGTCATCAAGAGGATAATTAGGAGTCATTAGGGCGTGGGCGGGGGAGGGGGAGGGAGGGGGATGTGATTATGGGTGGGTGAAGGGGGTGGTGGGGTGATGAGGGTTAATAGTGTGAGTGTGAGTGTGGGGAGGTGATTTATGGGTGTAATGGGGTTGGTGGGAGTGGTTGGTTGTGACGGTGGGGTAGAAGGGTGAATAGTAGGCGTGTGGGAGTGAGTGTAGGTGAGGGAGGGTGACTTGTGGGTGTGGGGTGATGGTGGTGGTGGTGGGAGGGATTATTTGAGGTAAAGGAAGGGTGGGAGGGTGAATTGTGTGTGTGGGTGTGGGTGAGGGGGGGGTGACTTGTGGGTCTGGGGTGGTGGTGGGAGTGATTATTTGAGGTAAAGGAAGGGTGGGAGGGTGAATTGTGTGTGTGGGTGTGGTAATAATACAGGTTGGGTGGGTTTAAAGGTAGAGTTATAAAATTATGGGTGAAGGTCGAATAGAGAGCTTTTTTGGCTGTATACTTGAAGTGTGTGTGTGTGTGTGTGATTACACAGTAAAGTATGCTTCTATAAAGTCCAACATTTATTCTTTTTATATAGTCGTTCCTTTCAATTTAGTTCTATTCAATTTAAAATGTATCTCAATCATAAATAACCATTAACATGTCAGCCACACAATTAATCTTTCAGTATGGCATGACTCAATACATTTAAAAAGAGTATATTTTGACTTATTAAATCACTTGAGGATATATGCACAACTAGACAAACTAGGTTATCATTTATTCAGCTTATATAAGCAAATATTAAAAATACCGACATCAATATATTATGTAAAGAGAGATGATGATATTCTGATGTACACAATTCTAGTAATTCCTAGGCATGTGTATGTAACAATGTGAGTAATGAATAACTTTTTTTTTAAATTTATATGACAAGTTTTCAATCGTAGTTCAACCCTAAACATTTGTTTTATGTTTTCATTTTTATTTTTTCATAGCAGGAAAGACCTTACGGCCAACAAAAACAAGCTGAGTAAAATAAAAAATAGTTTTCCTTGATGAATACAATATGTATACATAAGGTAGTGTCAAAATATGAGTGATATCAAATATTCTTCAGAATATCAACACTCAGTTCCACATTCTCCATTTGATTTCACATGTACATCAATCTTCCCATTTTCACACAGTTAGAATACGTTCGACAATCTCACAGTTAGCAGAGCAAAAATAAAAATAAAAGCATAGCCATAAATTACAATGAACACAGCCACTTATCCCAAGAGAACATAACCACAAATCCCAAGAGACAGAAAGACACGATACCAGCAAACGGGGAATAAAAACAATAAATACTATCTAAAAGAAAAACGCACAGGGTAGTAATTATACCATCAGTTAGCTTAAGGGGAGGTTTTTAGTGTGTTTCCTAGACTTCCATCAAGCTTGAAATTACACCCCCTTGACCCCCTTTCAAGATACATTTGTACATTTTTCGGTAGAAAAATGTCCCGGCCGAAGGCCGGTTCCTCTTAAATTACAGGCTCGCTATCGCTCGCCAGGAAAAATTGACACCTAAATGGCATGAAAGGTCTTAAAAGTGACATAAATGGGGTGAAAGTTCTTATAATCGCCAAACTAATGGGGCGAACGTCTTTAAATCTAAAAACCAATGGGGATAAACATGAGGGAGAAAGGGGTAAAGAAAAAAATACCTCAAGTGGAAATCTCCCCTTAATAACCCAGTAATGAGCATCACACCGCACATTCCACTGAGATAGAAAGGCAATACTATAGTCTATTCGCTGTAAGTAGGCGAGAAATCATGACCTCTAACCTCTGTAACTCAAAAACGACTAGAGTATTCGAGCTAATATGTCTACCATTTGGGAAGAGTCAGTCACGGAATAGATGTGGAAATTTACAGCCAATTTGCTCTAGCCCTTTTTGAGTTACAAAGGATAGAGGTCATTATTTTTCGCCTACTTACAGCGAATACACTATAGTACATACACAATACCGAAAATAAGAAAACAATAATGACAATCCCAGTACATAAGAACACAGACAGATGGATTACGATCAGTAACTAAACACATGATAAACACAAAGAAACACAGCACCAGTATATAAGAAAACAAGAATGACAATCCCAGTACATAAGAACACAGACAGATGGATTACGATAACTAATTATAACATATGATATACAAAAAGAAACTATATCAGAAAAAAAACACAGAAAGATTGAATACGATAACTAACTAAACATAGAATATGATAAACACAAAACAACACAATACCAGAATATAACACAGCAAGATGGAATACGACAACAAACTAAACACAAGGAAACACAATACCAGTAAAAAAGAACATAGAAAAATGGAATAAGATAACTAACGAAACACATAAGATAAACACCAAGAAACACAATACCCAGCAATAAGAGTACACACAGAGGGAAATAGCAACTAACTAAATATATAAGCTATACACGAGCTCAACCTAATTAACAGTATCCTCAAGTTTTACAATGAGCATAACTCCATACATCACAAAAGGCCAAAAAGGAAGCAAAACTCACAACACATTCCTACCTACCTACCTATACAGTAGGTAGCACCAACGAACTTGACAAGGTCCTAGATCAAAAAGGCTGTAAATGTCCACACCTATTTCCTGGTGGACTCTTCCCAAATGAGAGAAACGTCAGCCCGATTGCTTTCATTCGTTATAAGAAGTTAAGGGGTCAAGATTATTGTCAAGTTTGATGGTGCTGACTATACCTACCTGCCTACCTACCTACCTACACTGTAATATTTGAAAGCTTAGTTGTTACAAAATTGGGAAGCATAACAGTATTTTCGGATTATCTATGCAAATTAAAACACATGCACGATTAACAAACTCTATATGAGTACCAGTTTTGTTATTAATTCAGTGTTCATTGTCACAGTATACCGCCACCCCCCCCTCTCTCTCTCTCTCTCTCTCTCTCTCTCTCCGCGCACTTGAGAGTTTCGACACACATATTGCCACGGCTGCATACGGAAACGTACACACACACACACACATACTGTAAACACACTTGCATAAACACCTTCCCTCTCACAAACACAAGCCCATATTATTATTCACACAAAAATATGCACACACACACAGATGCACTTCTGCAATGACATCCACACTTGCATACGCAACACACTCATGTACTCATATATATTCAGTCACATTCATCACTTGCACATACACACACACCCACCCACCCACACACACACACACACAGCTGCGCACACACTTGCTAATCTTCAGTGTTGCCATATTGATCAAACTTACCTTCATTTAATAGGAATGCCAACACTTCACGGGTTCTCTATTTTCTTATGATACTGACAGATTAGTTTATTCAGCTTAGGAAGGATCTCTATGCATGACGAGTTACGGAGTAGTCTGATTTGCCTTCTGACACAAGTAGGTGTTTCTCAATCTAAAACAAACAATATTCACACAAATTGGAGTAACATATTGGAAGGGTCAACATGTATGTAATCCTTTTACGATTCATTTCAAACCACTCAATCAAAAGCAATTTACAAATAAAAACAAAAACAAACAAATATATATATATATATACAGTATATATATATATATACTGTATATATTCATGATATTAAAAGCAAACATGAAATAGTAACAGGAGGTTTTATCTATTTGTACTTTGGGTTGTAGCGTGTCTTGTGAAGTAGTGTCATGTAATTGAGTCATGGCAAAAGATCGGATGTACTGTACTCGGATAATAAGAATGTACAGTCAAGAACAATAATGGCGGCGCACCCATTTGAAGCGGTATCGAACGCAGACGAAATAATACAATGCTTTATTATAACCCAGATGCTTCAGAATTGAGCTTAAAAGGTTCAAATATTCGAAATGCTGTAACTTTATACTCATATGCTTACATCTGTACAAGAACAATGGTCGGATGGGTAATTGGTCTAATTCTAACCCAGGCCAATATATTTTACTTACTATAATACTGGTTGGGTTCATTTATATTTCTCAAGTTAGTTTAAGTTTCATTATATTTGATTATAGTTGGGTATAGTATGATCGGTTTATTTGGGTTACGTTAGTTAGGGTTAGGTTAGGTTAGGTTAGGGTTCATCTTCATCCTATTCTGGATAACACTAAATTATTTCATCTAGCATGGGAAGGATCTTTAGGAATCAAATGGGACCAATATACGCCCAATCATTCTTTTGCCACCCACATATATTTAATTACCTGAATTAAACTCACTAATGACACTCGGAATAAGATGAAGAAACGAGTGATTATTATACAGAAAGGGTTAACTTGGCGCCTGTAGGGCAGAAGCTATCTAATACAGTATTAATCCCAGGGCTTAGTGGCCAGTGATCTCTTATGTAAGGCTGACAGACACGGTGATGCAATGAGAGAGAGAGAGAGAGAGAGAGAGAGAGAGAGAGGGAGAGAATGTGTGTGAGAGAGAGAAAACAAAAATATCAAGAGAGAAATATCGAGAGAGAATTGTCGAGAAAGAGAGAGAGAGAGAGAGAGAGAGAGAGAGAGAGAAAAATAGAAAGAGAGACAAGAATATCGTCGAAAGAGAGACTAATAACAAAGAACGAGAGAGAACCCAAGCGAGAACACAAGATCTCTCGCCAGTAACAATAATCCCAACGAGCCACGCGATACCTGAAGAACGCAAGCTAGCCCTCAAGTTCCGTTTATTTCAAGTCTACAGGTTACACTCACAACTGCTTGGGAGTCTTAGCATTGCAAGGTGATACGTGGAGCTTGAGGAGGAGGAGGAGGAGGAGGAGGTGAAGGAGGAGTGGGGGGAAGTGGAGGAGGAGTGAGGTGGAGGAGAAGGAGGAGGACAAGAAACAGGAGGAGGAGGAGGAAAAATAAGAGAAGGAGGAGGCTGGTGTGAGTTCTGAAGTAGGTCTAGGTGCTTGATAGGTGAAGGGGTCAGTAAGAAAAAAAAGACGAAGAGCCCAGGTAATGATGAGAGTAGAGGTGGGGGAGAGAGTTAATATGAAGCTGCTTAAAATCGTCTGTCAGTAGCTGAACAAATATTAAAGACCCAGGTTATGATGAGAGGAAGGGTTGGGGAGAGATTTAATAAAAATGTGCTTAAAATCGTCTGGCAGTAGCAGAACAAAAAATAATAGAGTAACGATGTGGTGCTCGGTAGGTGAAGAGGGGCTCGAGGCATAGAAGAAATAGGACCAAACCTATTTATTTCACCTGGCGAAATGTTTAATCGCTTGGGAAGCTTATTATTCCATACTGAATGGAACAATCTGAAATTACAACGTTTCTATATCATACAAATGTCACGTTCTCATGCTCTACTATAAAATGATTGTAATAACTGCAATATCAAGACGGGGAGATGGCAATTTACCGACTGCTATGAAAACAAATACATATAGGTTATGATGAAAGTAAAGGTGCAATGGAAAATCTTATTCTCGATCTAGTTAAAATTGTCTAACGCTAGCTAGAACAGAATAGAGTCAACGGATGAAAAAGGAGGTGGGATAAGACAATAAATGTGAGGTATTATGAGCTTCTTTAACTGAAAACAATCCAATGGCGACACATAGTATAATTCAAGAGAAGGCTTAGATTACAGGCGAGTGAAAAGTATGAGCCAACAGAGAATGACATACAAATATTAGCAAAGATGCGAATTACAGTAAGGGAAGAGGGATGGACATAAAACAAATATATCAATGAGGGGAATAACGTGAGAAGAGGTGAGAGAAAAATTAGTTGAAATTAACCCGGTACCGTTCTTTTACATTTCTTTTCGCTGATATTAGACGATTTTATTCAGTTTATAAAAGGCTTTGAACTATCTCACTTAATCATTTTTACTACCACAGATCCTTCTTAAACTGCAGCAAATCGTCTAGATATAGCTAGAATAAAATTTAAAAAGACGGCGCCGGTACAGAAGGGGTTAAGAAAAAGTAAGAGTAGACATTAAGAAGAAAGTAAGAGTGATGTGGAGCGAGATAAACAGTGGGTAGAATAAACAGAAGGAGGAGATTGAGAAATAGGGCAATTGCGATAGAAATAATAGTTAATTGGGATTGAGCTATGGTGATGATTATGAAAATGAATATATCGAACAGCGAATGATTGTTCATGCTAGCCAATAGTGGATAAAGACGGACACTGAGGAGGGTAAATTATAGCTATGAAAAATATAGATTGATAGTGAAAATAGATAGAGAGAGAGAGAGAATGAGAGTGTGTGTGGGTGTAAGAGTGAGTAGGTTTGTGTGTATGTGAGAGAGAGTGGGTGTGTATGTGTGTGTGAGATTTACATATATACACTGGCCACACAGACCTTAAGATCCAAACGAGGTGGTCAGGACTTAATTCTAGTAGAGATGGCATATCCGATAAAAAAGGAAAGTTGAAGGAGAGAGAGAGAGAGATACAACGCCAACAAGAGAGAGAGAGAGAAGGCTGGCCAATATCACCGGTACCTTTATAAACAGCACGAGGCAGGCCAACACAGCAAGGCCCTTAGGTACACACACACACACACATACGTACACAACTACACAAACGTACACATACACCTCTTACCAACACACACACACACCCTACCATCACACACACACACACACACCCTATCAATACACACACCTACCATCACACACACACACACACACCCTATTATTACACACACACACACACACACACACACACACACTGTTATCACACACACACACACACACCCTATTATTATACACACACACACACACACCTTATCATCACACTCACACACACTGTATACTCCTCACACAAAATATCTGAAAACTAAAATTACCCATTCATCTCACCACCAAAACCTTGCAACTTCCACACCTACAGTACTTAAAGCTCTCCCACATGCCCATCTTCAGTCTTCTACTGTACTTCTCACTTCTCTGCTTGATCTTCCTCTGTCCAATTACTCTTCTTTCCTTCTTTACTCCAGCCATCTGGTCTGGTCTGTGGTCGAGTTAAAGGGCCCACGAACTCATTACAGTACACGTATTCCTTGTTAACCCTTTACCGCTTAAGGGGAGGTTTCTAGTGTGTTTCCTAAACTTCCATCAAGCTTAAAATTACACCCCCTTGACCCCCTTTCAAGATAAATTTGTAAATTTTTCGGTAGAAAAATTTCCCGGCCGAAGGCCGGTTCCTCTTAAATTACAGGCTCGCTATCGCTCGCCAGGAAAAAATCGACACCTAAATGGGACGAAAGGTCTTAAAAGTGACATCAATGGGGTGAAACTTCTTATAATCGCCAAACTAATGGGGCGAACGTCTTAAATTATCAAAAGCAATGGGGCTAAACATGAGGGAGAAAGGGGCAAAGACAAATATCCCTCAAGTGGAAATCTCCCCTTAAACACTTGTGGATAAACTGGCACACAGAAGGCACATATATATACACTCTCCCACACTCCTTTCTCACTCGCACACCTCCACATTACCCCTTAACCCTTTCTTTACCGAGGATGTATTTTGTGTTATGCCAGCTATATTTACACGACTTTAGGCAGCCTAGGAGGAAACCGTGGTAGTTAAAATGGATAATTGAGATAGTTTGAAGCCTTTTAATTGCTACACGTCCTTCCTAAGCTGGACAAAATCGTCTAATAATATTCATATTATAATAATTACTCGGACAACTCGGTACTAAAGGAGTTAAGCTTACTACTACAGTATAACCTTTAACACATCCACATTTATATATTTAATGTCTTCCACACATCCATCTTTACATGGTTGAAGGTCACACACTACTAATTATGAACCTTCCTTTAAAACATATAATTAAAACACTTGCCCAGAATCCGACTATTATTACGATATTCACTGTATCGTTTTTGCAGAAGGTTTGTTTAAATAGAGTCTTTATATATTCTAGTAGTGTTATTTTGCCTCTACTACTCTTTAAAGGGGCCACTCTAAACCATTACCTTGCCCACTTAAAAAAAAAAATCCACTTAACCCCGTACCCACTTCGTAAGACATTCCTCACATTACACAAGAGCTTCCGATCTCCTAACATCAACATTCCTAAAGACGAATTACCACCATCGACTTTTACGGCAAGTTTTTTTTTTTTTTTTTTTTTTCTGGGTATCTCTGGTCTGGTAGCTTCCGAATTAAGGGGGGATGGGCGTATTTATTTGCTCATTTATATATTATTTTATCATATGTTTAGTTTCCTCCCTAGACCTCAATCAAGCTTAAATGTAACACACCCCAAGACCCTCCTTCATGATAAATGTTTACATTTTTCGATAGCTCGCCAGGGAAAAATCGACACCTAAATGACCCGAAGTCTTAGTATTGACAAGGAAATGGGGCGAAAGGTCTTAAAATCACCAAACTAATGAGCCAAACGTCATAAAATCGGAAAACTGACGGGGCTAAACACGAGGAAGAAGGGGGACTAGGAAAACGACCCATCTCCCCTTAAACTGTTATTAGAATTTTGTCGCCTCAGAATTGTGTCGCCTCAAACAATCCACCTCCAATACATTTTCTGATATCCATGCATATAACTCCTTAAGTGTTTCCATAATAATGCTATCGAGTAGGCCTATACTGTATATGATCAGAAAAAAATATACAGGCAAAACCTCCTTCCCACCATTCCCTAAATTACCCACTTGCTAAACATCTCGCAACACGAAGCTCCCTTAAGGGGGGGTTACGTTTTTTTCTGATCTTTCTCGCCTTTTCTCTCTTTCCCTGGCTTGTATCCATT